>JACEFO010000033.1:0-544671 GCA_015342445.1 Digitaria exilis
GGACTACGATCCACCCTCTCCATCATCAGTTTCTTCGTCGCTCAGCACTATAGTTGATTTCCATTTGCCTTTTGCCTTGGTCTGTCGCTTTGTATCAGGCTTGCTCGGCCCTATGTGGAGCTTCCTCTTCCCTAGGTGAGTGTCACCCACATGTCGTCGTGCCCAATCACTAATGCATGCATCCCCTGTAGAAGTACGGAGGTCTTCATTATTAATCTGATCCCTTACAATATGAGACGGGATCGGTGCGTCTCCTTCATCATCGTCCTCATCAAGAACTGGGTCACTATTTGATCTACCATATTCCATCCACTCCCGCACCGGATTTTTATGATCATAGAATGAAAGTTGTTGCCAACTGGTCAACAAAATCACCTTCATCACGAGGGGGGTTGGCGAGATCCGCAAGTCGCAGGCGTAGGTTGTAGTTGACATAGACAAGCTTGTTCAGTTTCTTGTGGGACAACCGATTGCGAACCTTTGTATGCAGCAAGGCAAAAGTACTCCAGTTCCGCTCACATCCACTTGAGGAGCAACATTGAGCAGCAAGCCGCATAGCAATGCTCTGGAGCTTGGGAGTTGAGTTGCCGTTTACCATCCACCACGAAGATGCAGTTGTCTTTGGGTCAAGTGCCATTTTATGTGCCATTTCCGTGCCAACTCGCCACGTTTCAGTCGAAACACCTCAGCCTCGTGCAATGCCTGGATGGCGCTCTGCATATCCGTCATGCGCCTAAATGCATCCTTGAGTGTACGCCACATTTCCTGACTTGAAAGCAAATTGATATGCATACCGAGGATTTAGGACAGCAGCTGCAAAATGGAAATCCCACCAATAAGCATAAGGTGTAAGGCAATACAGAACATATTTGGAGATACTTTTCTGATAGTCTTACCTGAACAAACATACGTGGATAGAATGATGTCCTGCATCCTGTTGTTCAGAATCGATTCATACTCTTTCCACATTGAAACATTTTGACCGAAGAAAGACTCCATTTCTTGTCTGACATTCTGGAAGGTCATCACAACCTCGCACAGGTTTGGCCGCTTATCTTGATCAGCAAAGCGAAGCAACTTGTATACTGGTTGAACTGAATCAATGATAAATCTCATTCCCTCCCACCAGTCCAAACTTGAGAATCTCGAATGAGTAAATCTACCCATTTTGGTCTTGGTCCATTTGCTCTGTAAAAATCCGGGAGATGCCATCCATTCTATGAAACGATCACGTTTCCGATACATGCTATCTAGGAACATGTAATTCGTCCCCAAACCGAGTTGCATTCCACTTGACCAACTCACTACCAATTGCTTACCTCATCATTGCATTCAAATTACCATGATTGTGTAACCAAGCAGAGATTTTTTTGCATTGATCGATAGTATTTTGATGTTCGTACCTTTCACCAATGTCCTTTAACATCAAGTTCACAGTGTGTGCTAGACAAGGCATCCAAAGAATGTGCTCATACACCTCTCCAAGATCCTGGCATGCTTTCTTGTAGTTGGAGCCGATGTCCGTGATAACTTGAACGATATGCTGCGGCCCAATCTCGTCCACCACCTTTCGAATCTCCTGCAAAAATAGACAGATTATTAAGCAACATCTAAAACATATTCGTAATCAAACGAACTAGGTATGGGGTTACATTGAGCAAATATGCAGAATCTTGAGATCTTCCAGATGCATCAACAGACTTGTGGAACCACATGACCCCATTGCAATATATCAAAAAGTTGATGACACTCATCTTAGTTGGGCCAGTCCACGAATCACACATCAACGTGACGCCAAAGATTTCCCATTCCTGATGAAACTTTGCGTACTGAGTCATCAAGTCTTTCTCGTTTTGATCCAGATACTTGCCATCAATATCCCGTCCAGTCGGTGACGCAATACCTTCACCTGCGACCATAAGACAAACATGAGATTTGATACAGACATGCAGTTGCATATGTGTTATTCGGTTCAAAACAAAACTTACCCCACTTCTGTGTCTCTCTAATCGCGCTGACAAAGTATGGATTGTCAGCCTGTCTTCCACGTACTCCCGCAATATGAAAAAACTTCGACCATACTTTCCCAATAGCTTCCTTTGCATTCTTACCCTTCTGTGTCCACTTGCCTGTGTCAATCCTTGGCTGCGTCGATCCTCTCGCGGACCCCAGGTTATAATCCACCACCCTAGGAGTCTGCCGCACCAAACTAGACCTTCCAAACATCTACGACACCGGATTCCCTCCCCTCGAACCACTACCCCCTCCATGCTCGTATGCACCTCCTCTCTGTTGCACCCCCGTCGGAACTCCTCTTCAGCTCTCAATCACTACATCAATACATCCATTTCATAAATCCCCCCATCCATTACCTCTCTGCGCGGATCTGCGCGGCTCAGCTAACCGCCCCACCCGGGCGTTTACCGACCTAACCGCCGCGGCTAGCCAGCGCTGCGGTCGGGGAACCGGGGCGGAGCGAATAGATCCGCCCTCCGTCCGGCTTACCGACCCAACCGGGCGGTTACCGGAGCTCCCAGGGCGGCACGCCCGGCGGCGAGCGGCGGATGCGAGCGGGAGAGTCCGGATGCGGGGAGGAAGAAGAGAAAGAGGGTGCGGGGGAGTGCGGTGCCGTTGGGGGGCGCGGGGGTGTTTTACAGGGGTTGGGAAGTGGTGGGCCGAGTTGGGCCGACCACCGTTTTTTCTTTTCTTTTTTTATTTAACTTGTATTTCACGAAACAAATAGCAAATGACCAAATATTTGAGAAATTTTGACACCAATAGATCCATCACACCATGAAGTATTTTTAAGAATTTTTTATCTAATTTTTCATATTTTAAAATTCAAATTTGAAATTTTTAAATTTAACCGGTTTCAAACCGCCCCGAACCGCTACCGGTCCGGGGCGGTTTCACCGGTTCCCGCGGGAACCGGCCGGTTTTGAGCAGGATTGCGAACCCTGCTTCAATTTCGCATGACGCACCTGCAACCATTCATTGATAATTGATGCTTTGTTGCATGATTAGGAACACACATATCTCAATGCAATTAACATTTATATTTTATATATAGTTAGATAATTCGCATGTGTGATGAGAGCCAGCTTGCTATATATATACTTCTATCTCTGTTTTACATGAAATGGCCAGAAAACATAGAGTGTCGACAACAATGCGTGAGATGTTGGAGTGAACCAAATGTTGGCTAGCGCAGGGCAGGGCCCCATGGCGATGGTCTACCTATCAACAACCGCAGACTACAGTAGTACTAATCACCTGCGTGGATGCCCTGGACAGCATTGGCAGCTGCAGGCGGTACCTCAACAGGAGTCGCGGAGGCCAGTGCTGCCACGGCCTGGGCACGTTTGTGGACGCCGCCGCACAAGAGGACGGCGGCGACACCTTGCTCCGGTCTATGTGCCCCATCGTGAATGCTCCAGTCTCCACGCTCCATTGGGGTTGTGCGACCTCGTCGGAGTCGTTTCTTCCCTGTGCCTCTATCATGTAGAGCTGTCATGCTCTCTCTGTATTGTGTGTCTACGGGCGGTTACATCGGATGTTGTGTTTCCTTTCTTGCGTGTTTGTTAGGGTTTTTGTCTCTTCGTTTGGTCATTTTTTATCTCGGCACTTTTGGGGCTATCTTAAAGTTGCTTAATGTAATAAAAACATGGGTCTTAAAAACAAATACGCTGCTCCTTAGGCTGCTCGACCCCATTCGTGTTATCTATCTCTCCCGTGTCATCTATCTCTCCCCACGGCCTTCCTCTCCAGGATCATCACCGTCTCATCCGTCTGCCTCAACTGCTCCTCCTCCATGACCGGTGGCTGACGGACCAGTGCATTAATTGCATCTCCGCCGCGGCGGCAGGGCCGTACGTGCGGCGCTGCCTGCTGTCTGTCTGCCTGCTAGTACTCTACTTGCTTGTGTGTCTGTTGGTTTTCTTTTCTGTGTTTCTGTTTCTGTTTCGTAACCGTGTGCCTTTAATTTTGCGCTTACTTAATTTACTCGTCTATAGTGTCTGTTCATGCTTCTGAATGCTTGTATACCATATGCATCCATCCTCAGCAATATAATGTCCTTTTAATTTCTTCTTCTCCCAAATTAAATTAAAACTCTCTGTTATTCGTTCTCATATCAATTAGAGTAAATTGCATCCATGATACAACAACTATGCAAGTGCGTGCAAATTGGTCCGACAACTTGTAATCCGATTAATCCCATACAAGAACTTTGAACTTTGGTGCGTGTACGGTCCAAATCCAGTATTTGTCCACCGTAGACTATGGTGTGGCATGGTGGGGCATTCGTTGGCTCGGCTCGGATCGGCTCGGCTCATCGGAAAGGCTCAGATCGGCTTGGCTCTACATATGGAACATGTTCCCGTGATTATTGGATCTCACGACAGAAAGTAGTTGACGCGGACGTCTCACCACGAACAACGCGGAAAACAGCGACGGCGTGGACGTGCCCGTTGGGAATCGCTGGAGCCGCCGGCCATGGAGCCTCATCGTCGACAGCCCCACAGCAATCCTCCTCAATACGGTTAGTTCCCTTTTGATCTTGGCCCTTGTATTCTGTCGATGTGGTTAGGGTTATGGCACTGCATGTGAAACACTCACGAGCCTGTCTTCCTTGCCATGTGGTCCACATGTTCCAGATTATGCTTGTTTCAAAACAAATTCTTTTACCATGTGGTCCACATGTTCCAGATTATGCTTGTTTCAAAACAAATTCTTTTAGGTCAGTTCAATCTGCATATATATCTGCAACGTGCTTTGTACCTCTTCCGTAGTGAAATAATTATGGAGGCCTCTCCCTCCCTACCGGTAGTGAAACATTGCACTGCTGGACCATCTCTTGTTAGTGTTCCAGGTTTACTGTTTTCTTAACTGATGCAAGACATGTTGTACAACGCAGGTGTTCATGACGGCTACTTCAGTGTAGAGATACATTATGAAGGATTTTTCTGTGGGCTTGGCAAGAAAAGGATATATATGGAAAACAAGATAGATTGGTTTGATTTCTGCAATACTGATACATGGTCCCTATTATATGTTGAGGAGTTTTTGGGGATTCTAAAATGCACTAATATAGCATCAGCAAGACTTTATTGGTGCGAGCCAGGGAAATCAATGGCAGATGGACTGAGAAGTTTGAGGAGTGATGCTGATATCATTGCAATGTCGAGTGTGACTTCGACTTTCACGAACATCTTGATATATGTTGACCATTCAAATTTCCTTGAACGCCAGACATATCTGATTAGAAGAAAGCATTATGATGAAGTGGAACAGACTAGTCCTAAGAAGACATCTAGTTGTATTGAGGGGACGAGCAAGGGTTCCCGTGAAGAGATTCAGATAGAAGATGATGGTGAGCAGGACTTAGGTGGACTTGAAGATTCTGAAGCGGATTCTGATTTTATTGATAGTGACTACGAGCTAGACGACGATGACGATGACTTATTTGGTCAAGACGTGGATGATGTTATAACAGACGAAGGGCCTAAAACTAAAGGGAAGGAGGCTGCTAGTGAAGATGAGTTAGAGCAAGACACTGATGAAGGTGTAGTTTGGGATACACATATGAATTTACCTACAATAGATGGTGATGTGCATATGGTGAACTATAATTTTAAGACTTTTAGGGCAGATGTTGATATGGCAGCACCAGTTTTTAAGTTGGGTATGGTGTTTGCAAATGTTGAAGAGTTAAGGATGGCAATCAATGCATACAACATTAGGGAAAGGAGACATCTCAGGAAAGAGAGAAATGAAAAAGGTAGCCTAGAAGTGTATTGCCAAGGTGATTGTCCGTGGAAGCTTAAGGCAACTGTTGATAGTAGGAGCAAGAGCATGCTTATCAAAGAGTATGTGGAAAATCAAGGCTTTAACTGCCTCTTTTCTATCAAGGAAGTACATTGACATGTTCAGAGATGATGAGAAAATGTGCCTGAAGGCTTTTGCAGCTAAGGTGCAAAGGGAGTACAACATGACTCCATCTAGACACAAGTTAGGGAGGGCAAGGAGGGAAGCTTTACGCATAATTCATGGTGATGAAGAAAGGCAATATAATCAGCTTTGGGACTATGGCCAAGAGCTAAGAAACTCTAATCCCGGGAGTACATTCTTCCTCACATTGAAGGCACTACATCATCCTAAAACTGGAATAGTCAAGGAGCATTTTAGTACACTATATTACTCACTAGATGCATGTAAGAGAGGTTTGCTTAAAGGATGTAGACCCATTATTTGTGTTGACGGTTGCCATATTAAAACTAAGCATGGTGGGCAACTATTAACGGCAGTGGGGATAGATCCAAACGAATGCATATATCCTATTGCAATGGGTGTAGTTGAGGTGGAATCAACAAGCACGTGGAAGTGGTTCTTATCTACTTTGAAAAATGACTTAAACATTCTCAACACATGTCCTTATACCATTATGAGCGACAAACAAAAGGTACAACACAAGAATTTCGTCACTGCTCTGTATTTCATTCATGGTTGTCTATTTACAGTTTTTTTCTTGTGTACCAACAGGATTTGATCAATGCCGTGAATGAAATTTTCCCAGATGTTGAACATAGGTTTTGTGTGAGACACTTGTATCAAAACTTTCAATCGATTCACAAGGGCGAAACACTGAAGAATGATTTGTGGGCAATAGCTAGATCTAGCAATATCCCTATGTGGGAGAAGAATATGGAGCAAATGAAGAAGGATAGCTTGGACACATATGCTTGGATTGAAGAACTGACTCCTAATACATGGGTTAGGGCCTTCTTTAGTGATTTCCCTAAATGTGACTTGCTACTAAACAACAATTGCGACGTCTTTAATAAGTAAGTTACCTCATATTCCCGAGTCACTACCTATTGCACATTGATATCTCTCACAGCTTGCACTAACATCCTTTTCGTATTCCAGATATATATTAGATGCTAGGGAAATGCCTATACTCTCAATGTTTGAGAAAATCAGGTGCCAAATCATGAATAGGATTTATATAAAGCAACAAGAAGCCAGAGATAAGTGGTCTGGAACTATATGTCCCAAGGTGAAGAAGAAGCTTGATAGACATATAGATATTGCTGCATCTTGTATGTTATATCCTGCGGGAGAAGGGATTTTTTCGGTCAATGGCAAGTATGGAACTAACATCGTGGACATAAATATGAGGTCATGTGACTGCAGAAGGTGGCAGCTAACAGGGATACCTTGCTGCCATGCCATTGCATGTTTTAGGCATGATGATATCAGGCCAGAAACAATGGTGCATGAGTGCTATTCAATTGCAACATACATGCATGCATATGGCTATAATATATGGCCTGTGAGAGACAAAATACATTGGGAAAAAAATGAATGGTGTTAATGTCGAGCCACCTATCTATGTCAAGAAGGTAGGAAGGCCTGCAAAGAATTGAAAGAAAAATCCATTTGAATTAGAAGCTGGCACCAAACTAAGCAAGCATGGAGTGACAATGCATTGCAGTGCTTGCGGATCATCTACACATAACAAGAGAACCTCCACAAATATGCAGATAAGAGCAATTTGCTTAATCCAGAAGAAGAATTGGAAGAATATGATGACCTAAGCATACTAGAGGTATTTAAGCTGTTTACATTTTAACAAGAAGGTTAATATATGGGAGTGATAATACGAATGCCTTATATTTCAGGACATCATGCCAGCCAGATTAAATCATGAAATGGATCCAAGTGAAAATGTTAATACTACGGTGTTTAATCTCTTGCAACAGGTATAGAAGTCTATTCCTTTTATAATATTATTTTATGTTACGTAATTCAAAGGCATATAAACTTTGTATATATTATGTAGCAAAATATAGCAGTGCCAATAATGCAGCCACGAGGTCCATTGCCAGAGGAAAATATGTTTGTAGCTGTGCAAAGGGATAGGCTACCTCCAACAAGAGTTACTACAGCAATGAACGTAGGAAGAAGCCAAGCTACAAGTTCAAGGAAAAAGGCAAAGACTAAAACAAGTGGGGAACATGATGCAGAATCCAGTGGTACTGCTAGGGGAAGAGGAAGGGGAAGACGTGGTGGCGTAAAAAAAGCAAGGGGAGGAGGACATGGTGGTAGTACATGATTCTAGAGGAGCATTTTTAATTGAGTTTATTCATCATATATGAATGTATTTCCCTTGTGGTTAAATTCAGTCAATCGTTGTGTTATTTTATTTGAACACTTTTCAAATTGCAATTTTTGGATTTATGAATGATAAAAGTTGTGGAACAATTTTAGATTCTAATATACATTAGTACTTTTACAAATACTAGGTTTGTGTCTGTGCGTTGCTACGGGTCAAACAAATTTCAATAGTCCACGACGATCAACAGGTCAATAAACTAATTTCAATAGCCCACATTGACCGCATTGACCTTGCGAAGTTGAATTATTTGGTACTACGACGAATCACATTCAGTGGAAAGCATGGAAGCCAACAGATGTCAAGGTTCAGTGAAGCATCTGGAGGCCATTTTGTTTGCTAGTTCACATCATCAGATTGCTGCATCCAGTGAAACAACTATTGATAAAGGTTAACCTCTTTGAAGTTTCATAGGTTTCCGCTAGTCCACAACAGCAATGGGCCTGAAGAAATACTAATCCCTCACATCCAGAGCAACGATGTGCCAGAAGAGCTCTTGAGTGTATCTTGCAGTGCATGGCTTTCATCCTCATGCAGCTTGAAATTGTTCTACAAAGTTATTGATATTATCAGCACAAAGGAATAGCAAATTTTCATTTTGCTATAGTTCAAGCAACTCGGTCACAATCAGAAAAATAAGAGAACTTTGCATATAGGATATTAGGAGCCAGCTGTGCTAGCTGCAGTAGCCTTTGCCTTTCTCTTAATAAGCTCTTTCAATTGTTCTCTTATTTCAAGGATCTCCCATCTCCTTCAGTGTTATTACTTTCCACCTTAGATTAAATCACGTATGAGACTATAGTAAAAATGATATTTGTACTATTGTTAAATCTTCATGAATATTAGATGGCACAATATATGAAATAAAAGTTACATTTTCTCCCTCTCAAACCATACAGAATCGGCTTAGAGACCAACAAGCTGCAAAGACCAATATATTTGGAAATTAACAAATTTATCTTATTGTAGCCAGAGACCTGCCTCACAATCTTGGTAGTAACATGATTCACAATTTGTCAAAGCTAGATAATTTGGCATAGAAAAATTCATGTCTTTTCAGGTGTAACTTACAATGGTATGATTGAAGTAGCCGGTCCGCTTCATTGCAAGCTGCAAATAACCATCAGCCTTCTCAATCTGTATTCTTCTTTTGTTCTTTTTTCGTCAAGACTCCACATGTCACCCAATCTCAGCTTGCAGAGACACTGAATTTCAGTTGGCAGAGACAAATTATCAAGAACACATTGTTGCTTGAAGCCTGCAACACGTGTTATACAGCATAGAGGGCTGGCCTGGTCGAGGTTACTCTTAAGGGCCTTGTGCTCATCGGCGCGTGCCTAAATGCCACGCACGGCACGACCAACAGAGTGACCAGACTGACGTCTTGGACGCGTGTACAAAAGCAACATGGGTGGGCGGACGACGGGCAGCGTCGGCGAGTCAATCAGCGCCGGCGGCATCGGTGACGTTGGCGTGCAGCTCGGCGAGGAAGAAGAAGGCGGCATCGGTAGATCCATTGGTCAAGGCCGACAGTGTCGTGGACGTGCGGCAGGTGTGGTAGTCTGATCCGACGTCTCTCCCGTGATTAACGTCAGTATCCCTTGTCTCCCGTGATTATCGTCGTGGACGGCGTGTGAAGATAGGAAGGCGCGATCAGCGGACAGAAGGAAAGATGTGTGACGCGACGACGATCGTGGGAGGGGGCGACGCGGAGCCAGAAAAAAAAACTTTGGCTACAACGTAGGCGTATCTGCGTCTCGGCGGCGGGGGCGACGTCGTGTGGTGTCGGCGCCACGTGGATCAACGCCGGCATGTGCATCGTCGTCTCGGCGGCAGCGGCGTGGGCGTCTCGGCGAGAGGGAGGGGACGTAGGCAGCGAGAAGGACAGCGACGTGGCGTCGTTCGGGGCGAGATATCTGGAATCCTTCGATGGAAAGAAGTAGGGAGCGAGAAAGAAGGTGGCGACGCAAATGATGGAGGGTACAACGCCAGAGTCGACGGCATGGATGGTTAGGAGTAGAGATTGCAGTGGATGGTAGGATTTTGAGGGGACACATGATGTATCCAAATGACGTACGATGGTGATGCCTTGGTGAAGCTGGAGGACACGGGATTTTGAGGAGACGCATGATGTATCCAGATGACGTACCATGGTGAGGCCGTGGTGAAGCTGGAGGACACGACATCCCTTACACTCTTTTTAGGAGTAGAGATTTATAGTCAACTGCATTATGTCGAAAGCATTATGGCTATGAAGATAATTTGTTCAGACTAAGCCAAGAGCATGTGATGCTTGCAGCGGATTCCATTGAGCCAAGCCGATCTGAGCCTAAACTAAGTTTCCGATGAGCCGAGCAAATCCGAGCCGAGCCAACGAATGCCCCACCATGCCACCTCATAGTCTACGGTGGACAAATACTGGATTTGGACCGTAGACGCACCAAAGTTCAAAGTTCTTATATGGGATTAACCGGATCACAAGTTGTTGGACCAATTTGCACGCACTTGCATAGTTGTTGTATCACGGATGTAATTTACTCTATCAATTAAAATAAATAAAATTTAAATGGTCAAATCAAAGAGAAAAACTCTAAAAAATATATGCTATCTGCCCACTGAAGAAAAAACTCAGGATTCAAAATAAAATGAAAAAGAGATTTAATTAATGTGCCTTTTCCTTCACTTGACGTACGGATTCGTCCTTGGACGTTGGGTATGTGATGAGCGGCTCCTGAATCTACTCTGCTACTGATGAACAAGTTCTAGCTACAAGACATGGAATCATGGATGTTGTTAGGCTGCTTCGTCGGACGTCGGTCCAAAGTCCAAGGTGGATTTTCCACTTACAAATAATGTGACCACATGGTATATGAAAATGCTTGGATGGACATCATGTATTCATGTTAGAGAATCATGGGTAGGTGAAAATTCGATGGTTGGATGGACATCATGTTATAGAGATGAACAGTCGAGATAAGTCATAAGGTCATAACTACATGCTGAGTTGCCATTCCCGTCCAAAGTAGTCTGACGCCTCAACCGTTGTGTGCGTTTGGTGATGAACGGTGTGTGTGGCAGAGAGGGAGAAGGAGACGGAGGCTGGCGGCCAACTCGTTTGGCAACCGGATGGGAAATCCACTAGCTAGCATATGCAATGTACTCTTTTGGATACATCACCAATGAATTTCTGAAAGGCAGCGTTCGGGAGTGCTCAGCTGTACAGCAACAGTGCTGCCTGTACTGTAGCAAAGACTTGTGGTTTAACTGTTGGGCTGCACAGCTGCAGCCCAAGAAGACCATATAAGCACAGCCGAACACACCCAAAGTCTTTATCCAAACCATCAAGTATTTACGAAAAAAAACAGATTATCTAGCCATGCATCCTCAGAATAAATCGATCTGACAATATTGAGATCGGGATGGAGGCATGCACCCTACTTAGCTTTGATTGCAAAGTAAGTGTCGGCAAAAGTGTGTAATGGATTTACTCCCTCCGTCCAGAAATGTAAGTCGTATTAGGATCAGCCAAAAGTCAAACTTCACAAATTTTGACCAACAATTAGTTAAAATATAAATACATTTAGTATATAAATTTTACATCAATATATTTGTACTTAAAGCTATTTTGAGATAACATTAAGTCTTTACCAATTGATATTATATTATGAGAGAAATTAAGAGTCAAAATCTATTTTGACTGACTTTTTCCCAACTCTTATACGCCTTAGATTTATGGACAGAGGGAGTATAATACAATGCAATATTAATGATATAATAAATCCATTTCTCTACATCCAAACAGATTCAAATATTCCACGAACATGACCAGAATACATAAGCTTTGTTCATTTCCAAATCCCTACACTTACATGGCCTCATATCCATCCAAATCAGAAGTCATAGTAGTGTAAAGGTTTAGACAGCAAGCTGATGAATTGTAGTCAAATCCTTCAGTTCTTCAACTCAAATATGATGGATTGTAGTTCTCTGCTGAAACAAATGCTATCATTCGACGAATCTGTATGCTTATCTCTTGTCCTAATGCAACAAATCCAAATAAAAAAAAGTAATTTACCTTTCAGAGGCAATATAGCTTCCGGTGGAGCTTGAGAAGCAGGCAGAACTTGACTCAGTCACGCGGCCACCGAACACTTTGGATTCACCTTGAGAAGCAAGGCAGCACTTCGGATTGAGCTTGTGCGCGGCCAGGCAGATGCACACCGATAGCCTGCGCTGCTGGCGTCGGGCAGCCCCACCTGCGTTTGGCATGCCTAATCCTAGTGTTTGGCATGTAATGTACTATAGCATTATAGTACTAATAAAAATTGTATAATAGGAATTGAAATCCAGTAAATGTTCCTGCCCTAAGCTTTTAAATAGCAATTGAAGTCAAGTAATGAAAATGTAGGGCGCAAAGTGACTTCCTGTGCAAAACTAATCAGGCCTACTACAGTAGTTTTATTTTCTTCCATTTTTTCCAAACTTAACAAAAGCTAAAGCTGATTCGAGCATTAGAGAAACAAGAGCTAACCCTGCATAATACAGAGTACTTTGCATAACAAATGCATGACTTGACATCTAGCTGTTTAATTTAACTTTTCCACAAGGATTTGACTTCAGAGAAATACATGAGACTACATAATAGATTCACATCATTTGAACAGCAGCAGGATAAATTTAGAGACCAAAACCGCATCTACATAAGAACAATGCATCGATTACTCACTCCAATCCACAATAACGTTAACCAAACTGGGTCCAGTATAGCTTAGGTCCTTGTCGCTTCTCGTGAGGTCTGGTCCGCTCCGCTGCATGCCTTGCCTCCGAGGTCGTACGAGGGTCCGAGACGAGCCGCAGCGGAGCAGGCCTTCCGCCGCGTTGCCTTGGCCGGCTGGCCCTCGGCGCTCGACCATGCTGCCACGCACGCAGGCCACTGCCCTCCGACGGCGGCGCCCCCCCCCCCCCCCCGGGCTGCCTACGGTTCGATTTCAAGTGACGGTGTGAGGGAGAGGGAGAGCAGAGAGAGGCTCGGTTGGGGAGTGCGTCCGGGGGCAGTAGGAAGGAGCCACTTGGGCCGATTATTGGGCTGTTTGGCCCATTTCGAAGAGGAGATCTTATCATTTTGTTATTTATTTGACTATAGATACATGAATATACTATATATACTTGAAGTTTTTTTCAAAAATAATGGGTATTCAATGAATACCCTTGAATACGAAGTGGGCCCGTCCCTGCGCACGGTGGATGGGACGGGCGCGCGCGGTGGATGGGAGGGAGCGACGGGCTGCAGCGCAGATGGGAGAGGACGTGGCGGTGCGGCGGATGGGAGAGGGCGCGGTGGCGGATTGAACCAGAGGGTAGGGTGCCGGCTGGATTTGGAAAAGGGTGGGACGGACGTGGAGTGGGGAAATTTTGGGGACTTAGGCGACAGGAATGAGCAGGAGAGGGAGAAAAAAGCGCGCCTGTGTGTAGCGCCAACAAAACTATTTCGCGTGACCTAAAACTCATACCCGACACTTTAGATGCCGACGAATAATATATACCAATAGATTATATGTCCAGCTATCTACGTCGACACTTTATCTGTCGAATGCAACAACACCAACGAATAATCTGTAGGCTCTTTCAAGCAACGCCAATATTTTTTTGACGGGTAATGTCTATACATTTGCCGACTGTTAATGGGACAAGAATAATTGTTCTTTCCCAACAGGTAAGTGTGGAAAGCGTGTACATGGTGTAGTGTACACACGTGCAAGTGTGTACGTGTTTATCTTACATCTATAAGGGTGTGTGACAATGGACTTGTGTATGTGGTGAACCATTGTAACGTTTGAACATTGCGATGCAAAGTGAAGGTCATTGTAACGTTTGAACCATTGTAAATTGCGTGCACTAGCATATTTGCAACTAAAATTTGTGCTAGCTCTTATTTTAAGCTATCACTTATTCGATTGTTATGTAACCAAAATTTGTAGCCACCACTCTTGAAATTTAAGGAGGTCACCGATAGTCTCTATGCAAAATTATGATCGTTTTGTGAAAGTGAAGCTTTTTTTTTTTCTTTCTGGATTTATTGCTTGTTTTCCTTTAGGTTTAGGTTAGGAGTCTCTATGCAAAGCAATCGCCATTTTGTTGGGTTGAAGATTTTTCTTTCTAATTCTATTAGTTTCTTTCCAAGAGTTGGGAGATGCATGTTTGTTTATTTTTCTTTACGTCTTGCAAATCACGTAAAGTATTTATGTCTAATTTTTTTGAGAAACAAAAGAAGAAATCCTAGAATTATCATAATGTCTACTATTACGTAATTACTCTAGTTGACACTAATACCGTACAATCCCGAGGGCTAATGTGCATAAGTGCCCTGAAAACACGGCAACAGCAGCACCCATATAAACCCTGGGGACCGCTCCGTTCTGTTGTTCTTCCCACCGCCATCCATCATTCTCCTCGCCGCCGCCGCCGCCCCCGCCCCGCCTCCAGGTCTCGCCTCGCTCCCTGATCGACTCCTCCCAAGATACCAAATCCTAGCCGTCCCCTCCCTCATTGCGTCCCTTCCTTCTCCATTCAAAGCTTCAGTTTTTTCTTTTTCCATTCATGATATTTGATTGATTGATCTTGTTCGCGTGTTGATCAACTCGTTGCCCCTGTTTGCAGCCGGCGCGTCCAAGACCTACCCACAGCAGGCCGGCACCGTCCGCAAGAGCGGCGGGCTACCTCGTCATCAAGGGCCGGCCCTGCAAGGTATAATATGCTCTGCTCCAGTCCTCTCTGCCCTTAACGGTTTCCATGCGTTTTGTAGTGCTATTCGGTTTAGATCTTGATCTGGTCGCTGCCGGCCTGCCGTAATTTTGGATCTAGGTTGCTCGCAAGGCAGCCTTTTCGACATGACTGCAATATGGTATGGTGGTGGAACGTGTTCAATCCTTGATGGAAATTGGACGTCATTTGTTTTCTGTGGGTTCAGTGACTGTGCATGCTAGGCACAATTGATAATTTTCCCCTAGGTTGTTGTGCACAGAGGCGCCGTTTTCCCATTTGTTCTGGTTTCTGAGGTGTGGGATTGGAGGGATGCATACTTAGTCCGAGCAAAACCGTATCTTTTCTGATTGTTGTACAACTTTGATGTGGTAGCTTATTTCCTTACCAGCCAGCATTGTTCAGAGAGGGTTGGGAACTGATATGGATTGCATAACTGATGTTACTGGTGCACTAAACCTTGATGTAAATTTTCTTAGGTGTGCATACTGCTACATGTTTTTTAATGGATGTAGATTTGTCGAGAGTGGAAAGATTACAATCCTGTCTGCTACTCCGAACTTCTACAGTTTCATAGAGCTACGTGAACAGGCACTGCTGACCTGGTGTACTTATATTAAGTACTAACTGCTATCTCTAGTGGTCCGTATAATTCATATTGTTGGACCACTAGTGGACACTGGTATGGACGTGAACTTATATGGGATTTTGTACTTCCAAATTCAATCGAATAGATTATCACTAATCGGTGTCCTTGTCCATCCCTAATGCTGAAATTTTGCAATGATCTTGTCTAGCTGCCACCCTATAATTTCTTTTTGTGTACTTTAGTTGCCACTTCAAAAAGTACTCAGTTGCTCTGTTCTAAGTTAGGCTGCCTTTATTTATTTTCTGCTTGTTTCGTTATGTGTTGATGGTTTTCCCTTTTTCTGGAATCATTTCTAAACATATGAATTTGTAACAATTGTGCAGGTTGTGGAGGTCTCAACCTCTAAAACTGGGAAGCATGGTCATGCCAAGTGCCACTTTGTTGCTATTGAAATCTTCAATGGCAAGAAGCTTGAAGATATCGTCCCATCTTCTCACAACTGTGATGTCAGTAAATTTACATTTCTTGGGCTCTTTAGCATTAGCAACGTTTTCACTGTCAGTAAGATACTGACATGATCTGTTTACAGATTCCTCATGTGAGTCGCACTGAATACCAGCTCATTGATATATCTGAGGATGGATTTGTAAGTCCAAAAAATTCTTAGTGCTCCTGCACGTTGATGTTGTGTGTGTTGACATAAGAAATTAATTTTTCCAGGTGAGTCTTCTGACTGAAAACGGTAAGACTAAAGACGACCTGAGGCTCCCAACTGACGATAACCTGCTTAGTCAGGTAACTTAAGTTACTTTTCTTTTTGCGTCGTTGTTTTTCCATACATAAAAGTAAACCAGGAAGTTGGGATGTACATGACGAACTACTGTTCTTTAGCATGGAATTGATGGTGTCCAGAGTTTTCTTTACAAAAATTCGTTACCAGTTAGCACCAGTCATTAATTATATCAGCAGTGGTCCTGGTAGCTTATGTCCTCTTTTATCTTTGGTGGAATGGAATGTCCATCTACTTTATGAAGTCATTGGCTCATGCTGGCTGGTTGGCTTTTCATCATTAGATGCTCTCGTGAACTGCATGCTTATCCTTAGGGTTCTATAATTTTGTTGGCCCAACTAAATTTTGTAGATTTGGAGCCATTTAGCCAAATCATGGGCCTTGGCATGGCTGTATGAATGCCACACCAAGGCCCATGGTAGCGTGACAAAAATGGTTTGATGTTTTGAATTTTATTATTAAATCCATATATCTCAAAAAACTAAAATTATATATGTAGAGGTGTTTTACAATGCTTGGCAAGTACCAGACGGTACCAAGCGGTACTATTTGTTCAATTAATTGTAGCCGTTGATCTCGCTGTGTATTTGGTTAAGTATTAGTTTTTTTAGCCAGAAAACAAAAGGGAGGGACACTATGGTAACTCTATGTCCCGTATCTGCACCTGCCTCCCTCCACCTAATAGGTCCTAGAGATCAATGTTGTTCCCACATACATTAGCATAGCAAGTCCTAGAGATCAATTGAAGCGAAAAAGAATAATGACATATTTTCTCACGGAAACTTCATTAGCATAGCAAATCCCAGAGATCAACACAAACATTTGGTTCTCCTATGCAACATCAACGTAGTAGTTCATTAGCAGAATCAAATCCAATACAAGTCCAAATCGAGCTAATCCAACAATATAGGCACGTACAACACAAGTGGCACCACGCCTCACATAAGCAAATAAAATTGAATAAGAGTTATGCATACAGTGGTGCAAGTTCCAAGTTCTTGCAATGCAATTGTTTACTGAAATTGCAATTGAAAAAATAAGTCTAGACTCTAAATAAGTTTGGTTCTGCCGAAACTAAAATTAAATAAAAAAACTCTAGGGTCCCTAGATTATTCAATCTCGCCCCTTGTGGATGGATTATGCATTGGTCTAATCTTCATCATTGTCCTAATGTTTGACAATGTTGTCGGTGCCTGATTTGGTCACACCGGCACAAACAAGTGATTGCGGTGCTAATCCACTCGTTGCCCCGATGGCGGGTGAAGAGACGGGGGTTTTTATCCTGGTTCCGGCCACGGGGCCGTACGTCCAGCAGTGGTGCAGAGCACCGGTTTCGTGTTGCTCGTAGTAGGGGGTTACAAGCAAGGTGGGAGAAGGAGGTGAGCTCCTAAGTCCCTGGGCCTTTCGGTGGCTAAGTGCGTTTGTGGGCGTTCTGTTGTGTGTGAACCTGCTGTCACTTGCCCTTTTGCATGGGCTTCCCTTCCCCTTTTTATAGACCAAGGGGGGAGGGTGCGAGTAGATGTGTTCGTGGTGCTGACGTTGCTAAGTGCACTGTGCTGCCCATGCCGCATACTATGCGAGCGGGAATCGCGCCTTCCAACTCCGGCTGACGGCATGGCAACAGTTGACGTGACGTTCCTCTTGTGACGGTTCACGGCTTCGAGGATGGCAGCTTGCGTACGGCGCCCGGATCGAAGCTCCGTAGTTTCCTTCGAGGTTCGCCTTCGAGGATGGTAGCGCATCCGAGGCGAGCAAAGTCAAAGGAGTGGTTGGCACAGTGCTGCTGCCTAGTTAGGTCTGGCCGTGCAGCATGGCGCTCAGAAGTCCACTGTTGCGAGTGGATTTGACCGGTGTCTTCTCCGGGGCGTGGGTGGTGGCGTGGCGCAGTGATTCCCATGCTTTTTGACTGCAGAGGAGCGTCATCATGACTTGGAGTGATGGGTCATAGAGCCTTGGGCGTCGTTCCCAGTGTGGCAAGCTCGAGCTTGAACCGTAAGCTCGTGCCTGCCGAACCTCGAACGAGACAGAAAACGCCCGCTCGAGGATGAACGTCCCTCTCGAGCTTGGCTGGGCTCGAACGTGACGGAAATCACCCGCTCGAGGGTGAACGTCCCCCTCGAGGTCGCTGAGCCTCGATCGTCACGGACATCCCTGCTCGAGGGTGGTCGTCCACCTCGAGCGGGATGGGTGCCAAGGAGTTGTTGCAATGGTCCTTTGCCGGGCTACGGAGCCAGGCCAACTTCGTTGGTGGACCTGGGCCTAAGTTAGGGTACCCCTTTTACAGGTACCCGACAGTAGCCCCCGAGCCTCCGCAGGGGTGGGGTGCAACCCTACGGGGGCTGGTGCCTGTCGAGGCTTTCGAGGCCTCTGTCCCTCGATGGGTCTTCCTCGAGCCTTCGAGCTTCGAGGCTTTCCCTTCGAGGGTGGGCGCCTTGAATGCGCCCTTCCTCGTTTTGCGCGGGTCATGATGACCACCAAGGAAGATTTCGTGGTTTCGTGGGAGAGGTGGGCGCGCCTTTTCAGGCGAGGCGTGCGGGCGCGGTTCGACACGACCGCACGTTTACTGCGCCAGACTCCTCGAGTATTACGGCGCGAGGCGGTTAGCGCGGTTGACGCGGCCAGCGCCGTTACGTCTCCTGGGGCGGGCTTGACTGTCAGCCTAGGGGGTTGGCGTGTCACGGCCGGCGTCCTGTCGCACCTTGCTCCGCGGGGGAGTGTAAATAGCACGGCAGGCCTCCTGCCAAGGGTACGCCTCCCTTGCCTTCTAGCCTTCGCCTTCAAGCCTTTGCCTTCTAGCCTTTGCGTCGTCTTCCTCCTTCGCCTAAGCTTCCACCTGTCGCCATGGTCCAACTCGTCGACCCCGCACCGTGGAAGCCATCGACGGCCACCAAGACTTGCCTAGAGGGGCTCGTGGAGGTCAGAGTGTTGCCGCCAAACGTCGACGGCGAACCGCCGGTTTGGATCTCGCCGGGGGCCGCTGCGGAGCCCGTCCCGCCGGCGGGCTACGTCGTCAGCCTCGTTCGCCTCCATGAGCAGGGCTTCGGCGTTCCGGCGGGACGATTCTTGCGAGCGTTGTGCTTCCACTACAAGGTGGAGCTACACAACTTCTCACCCAACGCCATCTCGCAGGCGGCGGTATTCGTCGCCGTATGCGAGGGCTACTTGGGCATCGAAGCCCACTGGGATCTGTGGCGCCACCTCTTCTTTGGCGAGCTCTATTTAGAGGGTGTCACCAAGGGGGTCCGTCGCCCTGCTCGCACTGGTGGCTTCGTGGTCCAAGTCCGGAGGAGCCGCAGGGAGCTCTACATCCCTTGTTCCATAGTTTCCTAGAACCAAGATTGGGACAAGGGGTGGTTCTACCTCCGCAACGACGGGGGACGTCTGCCGCCCTACACCGGCAGATTGCTGACAGAGAAGCAGGACCGCTGGGTCTATGGGGTGTCGCCGCCGGAGCAGAAGGACAAGCTCGCCCCCCTGATCGAGGCACTCCAAAGCCTGTCGAGGCATGGCCTTACTGTTGGTGGCGTCATCGCGAACTTCCACCGGCGGCGGGTGCTTCCCCTTATGCAGAGGAGGCTCCCGCTGTTTGGGATGACGCCGGGCGCCGACGTCACCGGCACAGCGATGGCGGCGGAGCCATTGCCCGTTGCCACCGCCGTCCAGCGGGCGGGGCGTGCCGTCGACCGGTTGGATGACCCGTGGGTAGTGCCCATGCGGCCCGAGGATGGCCACTTCAGTTTCGTAAGTGCCTTCCGATTCTCGTATTTATTTCTCGTTTCGGTTTCGTGTCTTTGACCTCGCGACTGGTGTTTCGCAGGGTCTGTCCCGCGGCCACACTTCCAACCCCCTGTCCCCGAGGACAGGGCCGTCAATCGCACCCTTGCTGAGAAGGCGAAGCAGGAGAAGGATCGGAAGGAGGCGCGGCGGAAGCGAAAGAAGCGGAAGAAGAGGAAGCACTTGGAGGAGAACCGCGAGCGGGAGAGGCGAGGGTTCTCACCGCTCCCGACGCCGGAGACTTCCCCTGATCCTGCTGGTGAGGGATCCGAGGAAGACGGTGGGGCGAGGAGCCCATATCCTCTTGAGCTTCCCATCTCTTCTCGGCCCCCCCGGTGGGGACGCCCTTGCTGCAGTGTCTGAGGACGGCAGCGGAGAGCCCATCAACCTCGAAGCTCTACCATCGACCACGGTGCCTGCTCTCGGGAGCCTGTCGGGGGTAGCGGCGGCTACCCTCGAGGTACCCCAAGATCGGGGCGAGGCACCCGAGCGGCTGGGTGCTGTCGAGGAGGCCCTAGCCCGTGGGCCAGGAATAGAGGCCCCCCAAATAGAGTCCGTTGTCTCTACGGGGGGCGAGGAGGCTTCGAGGGTGACTCCTCAAGGGGAGGCCGACGCCTCCACGGGAGGCGAGGTCTCGAGGGTGGCTCCCGTCTCAGCCTCGAGGCTGAAGCGGAAGCTCCCCATCGTTTGGTAAGTTTTCTTCGTTGCTCACTTGTCATTGATACTTCATTTTTGTTTCTGACTTAGTTTTTTTTTGTGGCGCAGTCGGTCTGGTGGACGGACCGTGCCTTTCCTTGCACCGACCAAGGCCCTCAAGGTCGGGCCAAGCTCGTCGCCTCACCCGTCCTCGCAACTCCCGGGCCCGGCGAATGAGGCCGTGCAGGACTTCGTCACCTTTTTCGACGCTCAGGCGAGGCTGCAGGTCGAGCGGCAGCCATGCGGGGAGGCGCCTCAGGTCCTTGAGGAGCCAAGGCCGCCTCAACTTCTCGATGGCGTCGTCGAGCCCCGCGCCGAGGTTGCTCGGACCGAGGACACCACCCCCACGCCTGAGGGGGTTTCTCGTGTTGAGGAGCCATCTGCGGCGCCCGTGGAGACGGACATCGCGATGGTCCCCCCGCATGAGGGTGGAGAGGGACGGCCCCTTGGCGGCAGGTTTCCCCATCTGTCGGAGCTGGCCGAGGCTCTGGAGGTGCGAGCCTCCGTGCCGCAAGGGCATGAGAGTGGCGGGGCCGCGTCGTCGACCCTCGTCGTGCTTCCAACGGGACCAGCGTCGGTCGTGCCGAGCGAAGTACCTGCTCGCGTCAACGAGCACGGGTCCCCCGTGATGTGGCAATCCTGCAGCGAGCTTCCCGAGCAGTTCGTTCGTGAAGCCGCAGCGGAGGAGCGTCTATGGGACGTTCAGTTGGAGCACGGTTCGGGTGTCGTCCGGGCGCTGCGAGACGCTCTTCGTTTTCACGAAGAGGCTGGCGCGGTCCACCAGGTGTGTTTCGTTGCAGCCGGTGTTCTGTCGTAATAGCTTTTCAAGAGATGCTTAGCTCGTTTTTCGCAGGAACTCCGCAAGGAGGCGTTCGCGAAGAACGACCAAATTGCGGCGTTGTTGTTGGAGCTCCGCCAATTGTCGGGGGTGGTGGAGGCTCGAGGCCGTCAACTGGCCGACCTCCAAGACGCTTGGGACCGGGTTGCCGCCGAGTGTCGGGAGAAGGGCGAAGTCATCACTCGCCTAGATGACACGGTCGGCGCCCTGCGCGAGCAGCTCGCGAACAGCAGCACTTGGCTGGACAACGAGCGAGTCGCGCGCCGTGCGGCGGAGTCGGCGCTTGGGGAGGAACGACGTCTCGTGGTGGAGGCTCGGGACCAGCTCGAGCTAGAGCAAGCGGCTCGGGCCACGGCGGAGAAAGCCCATGAGACCGCCCAGGGTCAAGTCGAGGGTAAGCCGATCTTGCTCGAGTCTCGATCCTTTTGCTTTGTTGCTTTTTCGTTTCTGACAGCCTTGTTGGTGCAGCACTGAAACAAGCGCTCCAGGCCGAGACGGAGTCGAAAGGGGCTCTGCTAGTGGCACACTCGGCGACCCAGCGTGAGCTCGATGAGCTGGTACAGGCTGCTTCGGCGGCCTGCAACGAAATTGCTGGTGCCGACGTGCAGTCCGGCAGCTCCCTCGCCAGTCGCCTTCGAGCGCTTGGGGGGCATTTCACCTCACGTGTGAAGGAAGCCCTCCTGCTCGGGATTCGGAAGGCGCTTGGAGTGGTCACGACCCACTACCAAGCGGACCTCTCGAAGCTCGCCGCCGGGTACGTCATCGCCGACAACCTTAACGACGAGGAGGCAGTGGCGGCGATTGAGGAAGACGATGCTGCTGCTGACGAGACGGCGCGAGTGCTTGCTGGCCACTTCGAGGGCGTCCTCTTTCCTGGCGAGGATGGTGACGGCTGGGACGACCTTGGTGGCAGGGGCAATCCCTGAAAGTCTCGGGCCATCGAGCCCGAGTGTAAAAAGTAGTTTAGGAATTCCGACTTTTTTTATGTAAGATTAATTCGCTTACATCCTACTAAACATCGTTTATTTCGCTTTAAACGGTATGTTATTTTCATGCGGTATCTTCGCGACGCGCATTGCGTCCGATGCATGCGCCTCGAGAGGAAAACGTCACTAGGATCGATCGTACGTGAATGTCTTAGGCGGAGGGAAGTGAGGTGTTGCCGTAGCCTCGAGGCGTAGGCGAACACTCGGCTCAGGCGACCCTGCCCTTGTCCGTTTCACGCCTAGTGTGTTCCCTTCGAGGGTTTGCAAAGGGGTTTTTTGAAAAAAGTGACGATTTTTTCGGGGGTCCTTCCCCATTTAGCCCTCGAGGATGGGATGGGTCTACCAAGGGTAGAGCCAATCCTCCCTCGAAGCGTGCATGGAACAAAGGTTTGTTTTATTCATTTCCAAACTGTGGGGGTTAAAAGTCGACACTTGAATCAAAAGATTTGTACAAATCTAGAGTATGTACAAAAATTTCGAGGGCCACGGGCCACTCTAGGGATAGAAACAACGTAGCTGTTGGATGTTCCAGGCGTTCGTGAGGGTCTGCCCGTCCTTGTCAGCTAGCTTGTATGTCCTGGGCTTGAGGACTTCGGCGACGATGTATGGCCCCTCCCATGGGGGTGTAAGCTTGTGCCGTCCTCGGTTGTCCTGTCGAAGCCCTAACACGAGGTCTCCTTTGCAGAGATCTCGGTGCCGGACCCTTCGAGCCTGTTGGCTATGTAGGCTTTGCTGGTACCTTGCTGAGTGGAGTAGGGCCACGTCTCGAGCTTCGTCGACCCGGTCGAGCGAGTCCTCTCGAGCCTGGCAGTTTCGTTGTTCCTGGTACGCTCGGAGCCTAGGGTACCCATATTCCAGATCCATGGGGAGGATGGCCTCTGCCCCATAGACGAGGAAGTACGGGGAGAACCCTGTCGCTCTGCTTGGGGTCGTTCTTAGACTCCAGATCACCGATGGTAGTTCTTGCACCCATCTGTGCCCAAACTTCTTCAGCTTGTTGTGAATTCTAGGCTTTAGGCCTTGTAGAATCATGCCATTGGCACGTTCTACTTGACCGTTCGTTTGTGGGTGGGCCACCGCCGACCTATCCACTCGGATGTGGAAATCATCGCAGAATTCTAAGAACTTCTTTCCCGTAAATTGGGTGCCGTTGTCGGTGATGATGGAGTTGGGAACCCCAAACCGATGGATTATGTCGGTGAAGAAAAGCACCGCCTGCTCAGACTTGATTCTATTGATGGGTCGAGCTTCGATCCATTTGGAGAATTTGTAGACCGCCACCAATAGGTGCGTGAAGCCCCCGGGCGCTTTTGCCATTGGCCCGACAAGGTCGAGGCCCCATACGGCAAAAGGCCACGTGATGGGGATAGTTTACAGCGCCTGGGCAGGAAGGTGTGTCTTGCGTGCGTAGAACTGGCAACCTTCGCAGGTTCGTACCACTTCCGTGGCGTCCGCCACGGCAGTGGGCCAGTAGAAGCCCTGTCGAAAGGCGTTGCCTACGAGCGTGCGTGGGGCGGCGTGATGTCCGCACACGCCCGCATGGATGTCGAGGATGAGCTCTTTTCCCTCGGGTATCGGTATGCAGCGTTGCAAGACCCCCGAGGTTCCCCGTCGGTATAGTTCCCCTTCGATGACAAGGAATCGTTTAGCTTTCCTCGCAATGCGCCTTGCCTCCGTTCGATCGTTAGGCAAAACGCCTCGATCGAGCCAGTCGAGGTACGGGCTCCGCCAATCTCGAGGCGCTGGGGCCTCGTCGATTTCCATCGCCTCCGCTTTGTCTTCCTCTTCCGAGCAAGCCTCGTACCCCATGGGCTCGTCCTCATCCACCAAGAGCTCCGTGCTTGTGGGGTCGAGGGCGGACGCTCGAGTGTCGGGTGCGGTCGAGGCTCGGGCCGAGGTGGCGACGGTAATCGAGGGTCCGTCGATGTCCTTGGCGAACACGTTCGGGGAAACGGTGGCTCGCCCTGACGCGATCTTTGCCAATTCGTCGGCCTCCTCATTATATCTTCGTGCGATGTGGTGGAGCTCGAGGCCGTCGAACTTGTCTTCGAGGTTACGTACCGCCTGACAGTATGCCGCCATCTTTTCGTCGTGGCAGCTGGATTCCTTCATCACCTGATCAACGACCAGTTGCGAGTCACCGCGGATGTCGAGGCGCTTAATGCCGATCTTGCCGTGCTTCCGCTTCTTCGAGGGGCCCTTTGTCTTGTCGTCCTCCGTGGACGCTTCCTCGGGACGGTTTCCCTTCTTATCATTAAAAATGGCGTTGGCCGCCTCCTCCCCTGAGGCGTACTTCGAGGCCACCTCGAATAGCCGGTTTGCGTCGGGGGGTGGGCTCCTCCCCAACTTGCACACCAAGCTATAGCATGTGGTGCTCTCGAGGAAGGAGTGGATGATCTGATGGTCGGTGATGTTGGGAAGATCGGTGCAGCGCTTGGAGAAGCGCCGGATGAAGTCCCTCAAGGATTCGCCGGGTTTTTGTCTGCACCCTCGAAGGTCCCACGTGTTCCCGGGGCGCACGTAGGTGCCCTGGAAATTCCCCACAAAAGTCTCGACCAGGTCGTTCCAGTCGCGGATCCGGTTGGGGGGCAGATGCTCGAGCCATGTCCGCGTGGAATCTGCTAGGTGGAGTGGCAGATTGCGGATGATCATGTCGTCATCTGTAGCGCCGCCGAGCTGGCATGCTAGGCGGTAGTCGTTCAACCATACCCTGGGGTCCGTTTCCCCAGAGTATTTGGTGATGGTAGTAGGCTGTCGGAAGCGGGGGGAATTGGGGCGGTGCGGATGTTGCGACTAAACACCCGTGTTCCCGCTGGCTCCGGGGCCGCATCCCGGTTACACCCAACGTCGGTGCGCCCGCGTTGGTGGGTCTAGGCTCCCTCTCGCTGCCTTATTTGGTTCAGCGTGTTGCGGGCGTCGCCATCGTTGATCGCGCCTCGGGTGTCCCGGAGGCGTGATCTCACGGGCACCCTCGCGGGAAGTGTTCCTGCTTCGGGTGCACGTGGTTCGCCGACGTGGCGTCGCGCCATGTCCCGGTGGAAGTCGCCCTGGGACTGTGCTCGTGCCCTGCCGTTAGGCCGGGGTGAGCGCACCGATGACTCCCCTCCTCGTTCGCCCTTCGAGGCTGATGAGCGTCGAAGGCGGGAGGCTGAGCTCTCGGCCTGCTGTCGGGCGGCGTTCTCAACCAACTTTTGGGCCTCGAGATGCAGCTTCCGCCCCTCGGGGGTAGCTGCTTCCGGCATGGCTCGGAGTAGCGCGGCCGTCGCGATGAGCTTTTGGCTCGTTCTAGGAGCGAGGTCGTCATCTTTGCCTTCGGCGAGGATGCGGGCCTGAGCTACTCGCCCTGCGCGCCGTGCGTCCGTGCTGCGTTCGTGGCCTTGTTTGGGCGGCTCGTGGTCGGAGCGTGCCGGTGGTGAGACGTCACCACTTCCCAAGTCGTGGGGGCGAACAACTCGTGGCAGCGTGGATGCCGCTCGTCCTCGGAAGGCAAGTGGTCTGACGGATCCGGTGGCTGTACGCCTACTGGATCCGCGCCACCGTTGCCTCCCTGAACGTCATCCTCGCCATCATCGTCCGACGTTGATCCTTCGCTGACCCGCCTGTCGCTGATGACGAAACACTCCCTGGTTGGATCATACTCATCATCGGAATAGCCGAAGCAATAGTCCGCCGCTGTTTGGAAGGCCAGAAAGGCCTCTGGGTCGCGGAGACCCGAGTAGTTCCAACCAGGGTGCTCATGCTCAAAGGCGTATCGATCTTCTGATTCCGTGCGGGAATCGTCGGGCGTCAGAGCGGCGAGGTCGCGTCCCGAGGCCAGACGACAGCCTGGCTGGCCATCATACGCACTCATGGCGGTGCGGACGAACGAGGCGTACGTGGCCGTGGGGCCGTGTAGCCCGTAGGGATAGGGACGTGCCGTCGCAGCACACGGTGCAGAAATGGGTCCCGGGAGGAAGGGAGCAGCCCTTTCCTGTGACCCTGATCGCGGGATCTCCCCTTCCCTCACGGGAGGAGGGATGCTGACGTCGGAGGCACGCCTTGCAGCGCGCGCTCGTCGTACACGAGGTCCGGGACGACTCCCTCGTCGCGGTGCTGCCAGTGGCAGTTGAGGTGGCTCCAGCTGGTTGCTCGGTTCCTCCCGGAGGATGCGCATGTGGTAACCGTCGCCACATGCCTGGAACCATAAGCTCCCAAACCGGATCTCTTGCCCCGCTGGGAGCAGATTGCTTTCGCCCAGCGGGGGTCGTCCTTGGTTGAAGTTCGCCATCGGGAACGAGAATTGCGCAGCGCTGGCCCCTACCTGGCGCGCCAGCTGTCGGTGCCTGATTTGGTCACACCGGCACAAACAAGTGATTGCGGTACTAATCCACTCGTTGCCCCGATGGCGGGTGAAGAGACGGGGGTTTTTATCCTGGTTCCGGCCACGGGGCCGTACGTCCAGTAGTGGTGCGGAGCACCGGTTTCGTGTTGCTCGTAGTAGGAGGTTACAAGCAAGGTGGGAGAAGGAGGTGAGCTGCCCATGCCGCACACTATGCGAGCGGGAATCGCGCCTTCCAACTCCGGCTGACGGCATGGCAACAGTTGACGTGACGTTCCTCTTGTGACAGTTCACGACTTCGAGGATGGCAGCTTGTGTATGGCGCCCGGATCGAAGCTCGTTAGTTTCCTTCGAGGTTCGCCTACGAGGATGGTAGCGCATCCGAGGCGAGCAAAGTCAAAGGAGTGGTTGGCACAGTGCTGCTGCCTAGTTAGGTCTGGCCGTGCAGCATGGCGCTCAGAAGTCCACAGCTGCGAGTGGATTTGACCGGTGTCTTGTCCGGGGCGTGGGTGGTGGCGTGGCGCAGTGATTCCCCTGCTTTTTGACTGCAGAGGAGCGTCATCATGACTTGGAGTGATGGGTCGCAGAGTCTTGGGCGTCGTTCCCAGTGTGGCAAGCTCGAGCTTGGACCGTAAGCTCGTGCCTGCCGAACCTCGAACGAGACGGAAAACGCCCGCTCGAGGATGAACGTCCCCCTCGAGCTTGGCTGGGCTCGAACGTGACGGAAATCACCCGCTCGAGGGTGAACGTCCCCCTCGAGGTCGCTGAGCCTCGATCGTCACGGACATCCCTGCTCGAGGGTGGTCGTCCACCTCGAGCGGGATGGGTGCCAAGGAGTTGTTGCGATGGTCCTTTGCCGGGCTATGGAGCTAGGCCAACTTCGTTGGTGGGCCTGGGCCCCTTTTACAAGTACCCGACAAATGTAAAGATCACAAGTCTTTCTACCCTCATGATCCTACAATAGTCGTTCTACTTGTGCAGGACACTCCATGAATACCAACTCATTTGTAGCACGGTAGAGGTAGTATATATCAGCAATCCCATTGTATCCATGATATTCCAAATGCTCTACCATATACTGCACCATAAGACATCACTCAACTTTGGTAGGTTCAACAATTCTCAAGCCACCCAACCTTCAATTCTCGTGTTCTTTTAGATAAAAAGGAAATTCACGCCGTTCATGGACTACAAATTCCATGGCAACAACATGATACATATGTGACACGGTAAGCCCAATATACTACTCCCATCTCCATGTACTATTCACATTTTATGTGCATAAGGCTCGTAACACTGTTGCAGTACTGTTAGAGACCTATTTAAAGTCATTCCTTATAACTTATCAAAGTAGGAAGTTGTTATGAGAAGCGAGGGAATTCCTCAGGCCAGCTAGAGCTCATTCATTGGACAAATAGAAAATAAGTGTGTAATATGAGATATGGTATGTGTGCCGGCACAAATAGTGTTATTACCAAATAAAATATTCAGTGAATTAATTAAGTTTATTGAATGACATGTTTTTGTCCCTATGAATGCCTCATGTTGTTTTTGTCCGATCCCTACGAGTTGCTTACCCCATTTATGTCCCCAGATCAAGCACCTGATGATCTTTCACCTCTGTGAGTTGATGTCATGTGGAATTTATAATTGAATTACTAAACAAATAACCACACCAAAGTCAATATAAGATAATGTTGAGTATAATTCTGGGGACAGAAATGGGGTAAGTGACTAGTAACAAAGTGACTAAAACCTATGAATGAAGAGTTAGAGTGCCGCATCATCGACAGAGTAAAGAACATGAGGCATTCATAGGGACAAAAAGTTGTCATTCAATAAATTTATTGAATTCACTGAATATTATATTTGGTAAATGAGTAACAATATTGTGTTGGCACACATACCATATCTCGTCTTAAACACTTATTTGCTATTTGTCCAATCAATGGGCTCAGATTGGCCTGAGGAATCCCCCCTTTCTCCTAACAACTTCCTACTTTGATAGGCAGTAAGGAATGACTTTGAATCGGTCTCTACAGCACTGCAACAATGTTAGGAGCATTAGGAACAGAAAATGCAAATAGTACATGAATATGGGAATGCTACATTGGGCTCATCGTGTCACATATGTATCATGTTATTGTCATGGAATTTGTAGTCCATGAACGACGTGAATTTCCTTTCTATCTAAAAGAACACGAGAATTGAAGGTTGGGTGGCTTGAGAATTGTTGAACCTACCAAAGTTGAGTGAAGTCTTATGATTCCATGTGGTGGAGCATTTGGAATATCAAGGATACAAAGAGACTGCTGATATATACTACCTCCGCCCTGCTACCGATGAGTTGGTGTTCATGGACGGCCCTCCACAAGTAGAACGACTGTTGCAGGATCACGAGGGTAGGAAGACTTGTGATCTTTACATTTTCAAATATGTTGATAGTGATGAAGATTAGGCCAACGCATACGAGAATCGATAATTTAGGGACCCTACAGTTATTTTCTTCAATTTTAGTTTTAACAGAACCAAACTTATTTAGAGTCTAGTGTTATTTTTCAATTCCAATTTCAGTTTCAGTAAAAAATTGCATTTCAAGAACCTGGAATTTGCACCATTATATGCATAACTCTTGTTCGATTTTATTAGCTGATAGGTTCGTGCCCGTGCGTTTCCACGGGTGAAACCAATATAGTCATATGTCTGAATAAGCACAAGCCACGGGTGAAACCAATATAGTCATAGGTGTGAATAGCAAACTTAAAGCCAAAATACTCCAAAATCACATAACACCATTCAAAACAATTTTATATATCACTAAAAAGAAAATTACATGGATTTCTTAACGTGCCTAATACGAGGATAATCCCTATAAAATAACCTACAGTCAAATGCATTCATCCCATTGTTCATTCTCCTAACAGCTGACGAATGTAATAATATAAAGCACTAACTCTAGCACCCATTCTAGCACAACAATACCATTGTTCATTCTCCTAACAACTGACAAATGTAATATTATAAAGTCTAACTTTAGCAACCATTCTAGCACAACAATAATGATTTCCAACTCTTTAAAATAACTCTGCATTGTCTTGTAAAAAAAACTGTTTGATTTAGCTATCATGATCACCCTTTGACCGTTTGATCTAGCTATCCTGCACAAAAAAACACATTGTCTTGTAAGTATAGTCCACTATATGATCATGCAAACTTTATCTTTAAAATATGAATAATGGCTTGTAATAATCATATCACCATAAAAAAATACTTGTTTAAAGACTTATGTGTTATACCCTAATCAAATGCAGTCCGCTTAATACTATTCATAAGGTTGTGGTGAAATTTTGCTAGGATTTTTTCAGGGTATTGTGGAAAGGTAGAATTTATTTGCAAATAATGAGTGCACATAGTTTTGCTTCCGAAACTTGCCTCATTTTTTCAGGGAGTACTGCTGCTTTTTTACCTTCCCTCCACTTGTACCTGCAATGATGATATCACAATTTTCATTTTAGAACCTCTCAAAACCCTCAACAACAATTTTTCACTGGACCAGACTCCATGAGGCTGCCAAACAACTGGTAGAGAGAATAGATAAAAGAATAGAATAAACAAATATCTGAATTTGAGATATATAGGACCTTTCGTGGATGGGGATCTTGGCCTTTATCTGAATTTGAAACATGACTATTTGATTAGCACCTTTGCATTGAGAAAATACATCTCCACTGAGGTAAAAACTGATGCCCGTGAAGAGAAATGTTGGAATTATATTTAAAGTGAGCACTATGAGGATGAGGCAGTTGTCAAAATGCGGTAAAAGTTAAGAACACTACAATAAAGAAGAGCAAGAAATTATTTTCTAACAAATACTTTAGCATGAAGGGAGAGGCGCAGAATTGTGTCTATAATAACAGGCAAACATTGGCTGGCAAACTGATTGATGCTTTGATGCTTTAACATGGATGCAACGACGCAAAACTCTAGGTCATATTTCACCTCTAAAAAAATGTGAGTAGTGAAAGCGTCTAAACCCATATTCCAGTAACAGTTTTACTTCGTGTGGCATCTAAAGTTCTAAACACCAAGTAGAATTTGTACCTATCCACCTATCAATCCATCATGGCATGCCTACTGCTACATGATCGTTGTCCTGATTACTATAACCATACGGTAGACCTTATAGTTCCAAGGCAAACTACGTACTGAATGCTAATTACCATCATGAACTAAAAAACACATGGAAGAATGAATGGTTTCTGATAAACCAAAAGCATAACAGATACCTGCGTTGACAAGACGTTTCTGACAAAGGAGATAGCCAACTCACCTCAACGTCGCTCCGCACCCCACGAGGACGGCAGATAGAGGGGTCATGGACTGATGGTTGCCCGTTTGCTGCCTGACTGATCAACATTCCGTGGTTGACCCATGGCGATTGCGGCCACCAGATGGAAGACGATGATGATCGCAGAATACGACTGATCGCAGAGTGGGCAGTTGTGCTCCAATGCTCCCGCACCTTACGGGATGGCGGCGCCACGAAGAGCTCCTGCATGCCGAGTGCAAGTTCAGATCGTGTGGGAAGTAACGGAAGGAGAGGGGCGATGGCTTCTACCTCTGACAAAGGAGAAGGTCGATACTCACCTCAATATCTTCTGAAAGCAGCACTCGGCTGATGGCCTCAATGTGGATCGTTCTCTGTGGCTCCAAGATGAACGTGGATAGTGGCCGGCCTCAATGTGGATCTGTTTTCAGCATCTGGGCGAGATGAACGTGGGCTGCGAATTGCGAGGTGAGGTGCAGGCAAGATGGCGGTGGAGGCTGAGATCGGCGAGGACGTCGTTCAGCTTTCACGATGGGGAGGCGAAGCACAAGCGAGACAGAGACGGAGGTTGAGTTGAGATCGGCGAGGGCATGGAAAATAATGGATCAGCAGGGCGACCGACCGATTCGATGGAAGGAAAGGACCGAGCAAAGGAAAGGCGAGCGAATTGAAGGATGCGGAGGTAGGGCGAGGCGCCGAACTATCGGCGGAAGAAAAAATAGAGTGGGCATCGGCGTCAGCGCAGAGCAACCCACGGATGGGAAGGCGCTCGGCGTTGCGCGGCACCGACGTCAGCGATGTGGCGAGGGGGATCCCGGAAGCGCCCACATCAATCTTGTCTTGAGGTCGCCCATGGGCACGACATATGTCACAAAGTTCCCGGTTCGACCGGGACGAGGAACGGGTACGTGGAACGTGGAACGATCATTTGTATGTTCCCGGTTCGAAGGGGGTATATGTCTTCGGTACATTTGGTACGAGACATGGTACGTGAACCATCTATTTTCGGGACGATAATTTGGAACCGTACATCTAATTTAGCATTAACCAACTGACCACGATTACGGGCTTTAGGCCCACTTCCTTGCTAGCGTTGAGGGCCCAGCTAGGCCAATCTTTGCCCAATCAACAGAACATGCGTAGTGGCAGCAGAGACATAGGCACATCGCAGCCAGAGAACCGGGACGAGTTCCGGCCTCCGTCCCGAGCCTCGATCTAGCTCGTTCCCGTCCCTCGATTCGGAACGACGACCCCGGTACGCGGAACGCGGCATCGTACCGCGTTCCGTGTGACTGTGGGCACGACGCAGCGAGGGGAATGGCGAGGGAGCGGCACCCGACGTCGACCGGGTTGAGAGGTCGCGGATAGATTGCATCGATAGGTTGTGGCGGAAGAGCGATATGCGGTCAGGTGGTTCTGCGGAGGCTTGGGAAAGGAAAGCGGAAGGGAGGTAGTGCAAGTGACGAGGGGTGAAGCGAACGGCCTAACATGGTGAGGCCAAGGGGGGAGGGGGGCGACATACCACGGTGAAGCGGGGGGACACGACACTTCTTACACTGTTTTTAGGAGTAGAGATATTAATCAGCACCCCTGTTCAATTTATTAGCTGATGTCTATATCACATGCTGTGATTTGTGGTGTAGCTTGTGTTGTACGTGCCTATTGTTGGATTGGTTCGGTTTGAACTTGTGTACTAATGAACTACTACATTGCGGTTGCATAGGAGAACCAGATGTATGTGGGCACAACATTGATCTCCGGTACCTGCTAACATTGATATCCGGTACCTGCTATGCTAATGTAGTTTTCGTGATAAAATCTGTCATTATTCCTTTTTGCTCCGATCTCTGGACCTGCTATGCTAATGTATGTGGGCACAACATTGATCTCTGGGATGCAGAGTTGTCATATTGCTCCTCCCTTTTGTTTTCTAGAAAAAACTAATACTTCACCAAATACACAGCTAGACAGCTACAATTAATTGAACAAATAGTACAACTTGGTACCGTTTGGTACCTGCCAAGCATTGTAAAACACCCCATGTAAGAAATAGCCCGCTAATTGTCCGCTATAGCCCGCTAATAGCTTTTTGAGACAGGTGTTGCGACGCTATTGCAAATATTACCGCTATTGCCGCTAACTTCGCTATTTCCGCTAAATACACCGGCTAAATTCAATAGCCTAGCTCCGCTATTGCCCCTATGTCTGAGTTATAAATTTATATACTTATGACTTACTACATCCGTCGCAAAAATAATGCAACTATGGAAACCGTGCTGGTCAAAGTTAGCTCATGTTTGACCAACTTTATATCAAATATTATTATTATTTGTGTTTCCAAATAATTTAATTATTAAAATATATTATATAACTAATCTAGTGGTACTTATTTTGTATCATGAATGTTAGTATTTTATTATATAAATTTAGTCAAAGTATATATTGTTTGACTCCTTGGAATGTGAGAATTGCATTATTTCTGGGACGGGGGAGTATGAAATACTGGTTATACCTTATGACTTATTTTGTGTATTGTGTTAATTTTTACCTTTTTATGTTTAGTTGTTTGTACTCATATATAAACACGTACTTATGATATTATTGGCCATATTGTGTATGTTTTTTTGCAAACCGCTAAATGAGATAGCTTCGCTATAGCTTCCGTTATAGCCTCCTTAGCTTTTTGGAAGGGCTTCCACTAAATATCATAACCCGCTATTTCTTACCTTGAAAACACCTCATATGTAAATTGGAAATAATAAAAAAACCACATGCTTACAATTTATTACTTGTTGGAAAGTAAAAACAGTTTTGTTTCTCTATTTTATCTGCTTTGCAGCAATAATATATCGTGTTTTTGGCCTATATGTAATTTTTAACATTTATGTTCATGGTGCCCACAGATCAAGGATGGCTTTGCTGAAGGGAAGGACCTAGTGGTGACAGTCATGTCTGCCATGGGAGAGGAGCAAATATATGCGCTGAAAGACATTGGCCCAAGGAACTAATCCTGCGCCATATGTTTTTTCACGTCTGTTGGGTTTCGGTCAAGGATAGTTGACCTTTTTAGGGTATTAAGGAGCATGAATCACTGATGATGCACACAGTTGCACTACTAGAAAAACTGACATAGACCGGCGCCCGGTTCTCTTCCTTGACTCCTTGAGAGCGCCATGGCCGCCTCTCCTGTGAGATAAGGATGAGAGAGTCAGATGTGAGGGAGCGAGAGGAGAGAGAGAACAGATAAAAGATAGCGCGTGCAACGAGGGAGGAGCGTATGCTACCGGTCAGTGGTTATAACCGGTACTAAATTTTTCATTCTATACCGGCTGGTGCCATTATCCGGTACTAAATATTTTATACCGAATGGTGGCTACAGCCGGTACTAATGTCATATATTTAGTAACGGCTGGAGCCACCAGCCGGTAGTAAATGACCTCTGGAGAATCTAGACGATGTGGATGGTCTCATTTAGTACTAGTTAGTGGCTTTAGCCGGTACCGAATGGCCCTCCATGGGCATTGCATTATAGAACCGGTACTAAATAATGCGTTAGTACCGGCTGAAAAACAACCGGTAGTAAATGCATGTGGACGAATGTGATTTAGTGTTGCATCCACTAGGGAATGGTATCGCATGCCCGACCGGGTTTATCAAAGCGGTAGGGGGTTTTATTGTGTAACGTCATCAGATAAAAAAATCAGCATTCTCTGTAATCCTATTACCCTGGGGTCTATGGTCTCTCTGCATAGCCTTCAAAGTGGAGTTTCTATTGTGTTCGTGATGAAAAAAGGGTCCATGGGATGAAGCTTGCTCTGCTCATTGGAGCCTTATGATTCTTCTGTTTTTACTGCTGATAGCATCTTGAAGTTCCAAGTTCTTGATAACCACACAGCAGCACAGCACGTTAACATACGGCAGTCTGCAGGGAAGGGGGGAAAACTCTGATGTTTACTGTTGGGCACAAGCGAATGTTTTTGTGCCATTTTTGCCCTTGTTATGCTCTGTCGCGGTGTCGCCTGTATTCTGGAGATCTGTAGTGAAGTGCTGAAATTGTGATATGTGTCCCTATCGGAGTGCTATGTGTTTTCCTGATTTCCGATGACGTCGTTTTTGTCGCAAGCTTAGGTGGGAAGAGAAACACGGAAATTACACCGTTTTTTTAATTGCTGGGATTTCTTTCATGCGGTGAGCGCGGCTAAGGTTTTGTGCTGTGTTTTTTTACTCCCTCCATTTCTAAATATATATTATGTAAGACAGTCTAGTCAGTTAAAAATAAACTACTTTATTAGTCCTCGACAATCTATATATTAAAGAATGGAGAGTCTACTTTAGGTAAAAACAAAATACGCATTGCAGATCATAACTTCATTGTAATTATGCTCCTCTTAAGTGGAATTAGCTATTTAACAAGTTAGTGCCCTGAATAAATATTTGTCAAAATTTACTCGAACTACTCCAATGTATCTCTAATGAAATTTGCCTTTTGTCACGTGTCCAAAATTTAGCGTAACTTTACATTAAAAAATACGTCCGAAACTTCATGATTGTTTTGGATGAAGTAAGTATCCGAACATAAGTCTCGTCCATTACTTATAAAATCGCCAAAATGCCTGTGAATAGAGCCCTGCAATGAATGGAAGTAAAACTGTGATGTTAACAGTTGGATACCAATAACCAGTCACATTCTCGCATCTTCTCATGCCATCGTTTAACCTTTTTTTCCTTCTTTTTTTTTTAACAAAAAGGCCATCGTTTTGATGTGGCCTTGTGTATATCCTGAAGTGAGGGACTAGAATCGTGTGGTGTCCTGTCAGTACCTGTCAGTATTATCACCTAGTTGCATTACTGTCGTTTTCGGAGTATTCTTGTACGGCATCTCATCTAACTTCATGCTGAGGTCGCTTTTATAGATGTTTTTTTTTTCACTTGCGTAAGAGATTCACGAAATTACAGTGTCGGTAATTGCTGGGTCGCTTTGAGGCGGTGAATTTGGTTGTGGCTCAGCACGGCCTGATAATGAGTCATTATAATATATACCTAATACCTAGCATTTTTTCGATGGGTGTAAAATCAAGCTCATGTTTTCAGAAAATAAAGGACTTGCTACTTGCCGCAACTAATTGCCTGCCACACTGTGTCTCACTGCAATGATGCTGAATGCGTGGAGGCCCTAGAGTGTCTGGAGGGGATCAGGATGGAGGCGAGATGGCCATTGCGCGACTTCATTCTAGAAGCTGACAATGCTTCGGTGATTGAGAAGCTGAAGACGGGCAGGATAAAGGTCCTTGTGGCACCTATTATCCATGATACGCTGATGGAGGTGACTCAACTCAAGGGTGTGGGGTTTGCCAATATAGGTAGGGAGCAAAACCGTGTCGCTCATGAACTAGCTCACCTTGCCTTACGGTCGGGTGCGTGTCGAGTGTGGTTAGCTATTTTTCCAGACCCTTGGCTTGTGAAGACATTGGTTAATCAATAAAACTCCCTCCTTTGCGAAAAAAAGGGCTAGCTACTTGACTGTTTACCAAATTGGTCATTATGCCATTTTTACGGTGTCCGTACTCTCGTGAAATCAGCCTCCATTCCTTTGTAAATGTATGGCTTTGTAGAAAGGGTGCGGTAATCAAGACCTTCAACTTTGATTATTGGTTAAATGAACAAGAATTATTTGGATTTGTCATATGCACAGCTTTATATAATTTGCAGAAATATATTACTTATTAGTTGTATAAATAAATAGATAATGTTTCCTTTGAAACTATTAAGATAAGCACCCAAAGGGTAACCTTTACTTTTTCTTACCATTTTCTTCTACACATGCCATCCTCCTATTAAAATATCTAAATAATATAATAAGCATTGCCTATCTGCCCCAAAATTCTTGCTCCAAAAGTGCCCCTTTTTTTGTGACAGATTGGCTGCACCTGAACCTGAAGAAAATTGATGGCACGTGCCGGTATGAAGCCACTGCAAAAGTGCAAACGACACCATATGTTTGTCACATTTCTGCAGCCCCTTTTTCTCAAGTTTCACCTTTCTGTGCAATCCAATCCCTCTGATTTGACAAGACGGCCTTTTCGCAAGGGTCAGAAACATGCCATCTTTACAAGTTTGCGTGGGCAAATTCGACCATCTTTGCCAAGTTGCCAACCCGTCTCTGTCAGGTCCGTATCTCTTCAGTTTGTGTGATGCATTGGATCGCCACGGCGAGAAAGAAAGTCATGCGCACGCGCTTCATCCTCTTGTAAGACAGCATGGTAAAAATAATGGAATGTGAGTATGCGTCTAACCTGTGATTATTTGGTGATTCATCGTCTTGGAAAAAGAAGGATGATGCAGAGGATCTAGGTGTAACTATCCATGTGAATGCGTGTTGCTCCTGAAAATGTTTTGTAACATTTCTTTTTTTAGTCTAGCAACAAGGAGATTAGGAGAAGGATTACGCCGCTTATGAACCTTAAGTTCAGAGACATGGACATGCTACATCATCTAGAGCCTATTTAAAACCGTAACTTAAGCTGACGTGTCAGTGTCATCATGACTAATAGGTAGAATAAAGGGTAAAATTGAACCATATGAAAAATTCTCGTATTTGAGGACTATATTGGTTGTTTTAGTGGTCCATGAAGGAAATTGAGGGTCTGTTGATTGTTTATAAGAAAAAAAATTACTATTCCACCGACACTTATATAACATTTATCACACTAAACTAATTCGATGTTGTAATGCTGATGAATTGATGATGTATTTTTTCTAAAAAAATGATGAAATTTGATTTAAGACAAAACTATTCTAACATTACAGTAAAGAGAAAGGGTCTTGGTGACATCGTTGCTAAAAGAAAATTACCACACAAGGATGGATGATACGGACAGCCATCATGATCCCAATAATTAAATCGGCAAAGGTACCGCATGCAAGCAATTAATCCGTGACGCATCAATTGAAAGCAGGCAGGTAGGAATTTCTCGCATGCGGACTCATTCAATACGGTGGGGCTCCGACGGTTAGCCGACGGCTCGTTCCTGCCGTTGGATGCGCCGCCGTCCGCCGCACGCCGACGGCGAGGTCCCTGCGTTTTATTTTGTTAGATTTTTTTGCTTTCCTTTTTCATGACAAATGGAGGGAAATGAAATAATGAGCCAGGATATTGTCATCATCTTTCTCTGGACAGAAATGAGACAAGTAGTCAGTGGACACTTCAGTTGATGGCACTGCTAGTACCTGTTCTTGTATGAATTAAGGAATTGTTTATGGTGCTAGAAAGTTTAGAGAAAAAAAAGTTGAATAAGACCAAGCGACGATGAAATGTTTTCTGTTTGAGACCGACCAATTTCTAGGTTTGGCAAGCATTTGGGACTAAGTTATAAAATTAGTCACAATCGGATTATATATTTTTTTAGAACATGTCTTCACAAACTTGGGCATGTAGGGTAGCGCGGGAAAAAAATATCTTTTGGTTGTTTGAGTTGTCGTCGTATGCTTATACTTTCATTGTTAACGTAGTTTGTCATATGCTTATGTTTTTATTGTTAACATACTATACTTTGTTGATACCATATGACTACTCATTTGATACTATATTGAAATGGAACGCCTTAAGTTTTTGTTTAATACAACAAGAGCTTATAAAATGGCACGGTTAGCTCTAGAGGCTAAGGTGGAGGGAATGAGAACTTTGTAGATCTTCCATTTGGATTGCCATGGATATCTTTGTTATAAAATACAGGTGATGCTGACATTTCATTCTCCTGTCATTTTGTTTTTTTTTTCCCGTAAACTACTCTACTACCATACACAATTTGCCAAATGGAACTACAAAAATTGAGCACATACACATTAAGGTGATGTACAGTATTCTCATTTTATTTTATTCAAATAAATACGAGTATAGAATAGCACAAGATATCCGCAGAAAAATCTCACAGGCAAAGGAAAGCCTTGATTTCCCTCCCTCACCTTCTCCAATCCTTCTTTTCTTCCATTTCTGAGGAAGCCGAGCACGAGGGAAAGTCAGACGCTGCTCACCCAACCCAAAAAACCAAAGTCAACGCCGGAAACCAAGAAGAAGAGGAGGAGAATCCTCTCTCTCTCTCTCTCTCTCTAGACTTCGTCTTCTCTCCTCTGTCTCTCTCTCCTCCTTGCCTCCCGCGACCATGTCCGCGCGCCCGCCGCCGCCGCCGCGCCCACACCTGGCGCTGCCACCGCGCTCTGCGGCGGAGTCTCTCTTCACGGGCGCCGGCGACGCCAGTCCCGGCCCGCTCACGCTCGCTTCCGCGCTCTTCGCCAACGACGGCGGGCCCGGCGGCGGAGGCGGCGGCTCCTCCACGGCGACCTTCACGCAGCTCCTCACCGGCTCCCAGCCGCATCAGCAGCAGCACCAGCAGCAGCAGCGTGAGGCGGAGAGGGGGCGAGGCGGCGGGGTCGCGAGGGCCGGGCCGGCGCTGTCGGTGGCGCCGCCGGCGTCGGCGTCCGCTGGCGCGTCCGTGTTCACGGTGCCCCCTGGCCTTAGCCCCTCTGGCCTGCTCGACTCCCCCGGCCTGCTCTTCTCGCCGGCCATGGTATGTCACGCGTCCAACTCTTGCTGCAAAGATCAAAGCTTTTTTCGTTCAACGCCGTTGAAGATTGGGTATTGGATCTTGTTTGGGTTCTTAGTTCTTGACGAGGGAAATTAGCTTTGGTAAAATTCATGTTTCTTACGGTCTTTAGTAAAATTGGCTGGATAATAAATGCCAAAAAGCATGTATGCTGATCACTTGTTGTCTTAAGAATTGTACTACGGCTGTGTTTGTGAAATAGAAGTGTTTAATAGGTTCCTTAGCGCAATAGGTCGTGGGTTGTTATAAAAACATGCCCCATTGCTTCGCCTTGTGTTCTTTAATCTGGATAGGTTCCATCAATTCGTTGAGCATCCTCATTTTTCTTTTGGGTGATGCTGAGTGATCTGAAAGGATCACATAATCTTTCTTCTTGTTTTAAAAGCTTGTGGAGTACTACAAATCAGGAAGCTGGAACTTCTGAAAGGTGACACTTTTACCGTTTCATCGGCGCTTTTAGCGAGATTGACACATCTAGGGTACTGATTGGCCCCATAGGTTTGCCCCCAAACGCACAAAGCCACCTTTACTATATTTGTGTGTGGCAGTGGGCGGCAATGAATAATACTAGTCTACTAAAACAGATGGGTGATGCTTGTCGATCTTTTAGATATGGCAAGTGGTGATTCAGTACTTTGCCTTGATAGTATCAATTATTGTACTACCATCAACATGATCGATAGCAAATTGGCATGTACTGATGGGGCATCTTTCCAGTGAAAATAATATATCTGTTCTTGCTTTTGAGAATCTTGATCTACTGATAGCGTCCTTTGGAAACATGCTGCTCAGTTTGAGTTGGTTATACCGGCCTCTAATTCACTCTTGACAGCAAAAGCTTTGATTACAGTTCATAGTTGTTATTCTTTATTGAATGGTCACAATATGTAGTGTATCGAGCAATAGTAAACTTGTAGTTTGACAACGTTTCTTAATGCAAAACCTGAACTAACTAAACCGTTTTCAACAATATACATAATTGGCCATTTCATGCTGAGAATATTCAAAATGTCATAATGTTTGGCCCAGTGTTTCCTTGTCAAGTGGTATTCATTTCTGGAGCGTCTGCTTTAATCGGAAGAAAGGAATTGAATCGATAATTTTCTGATGACAACCTGTTTTGTATTTTCACAGGGGGGGTTTGGAATGTCGCACCAGCAGGCTCTTGCTCAAGTTACAGCCCAAGCAAGCCATTCTCCACTCAGAATGTTTGATCACTCTGAGCAACCATCTTTTTCAGCAGCTGCAGCATCATCTGGAGCTCTACAACATATGAACTCTAGTGCAAACATGACTGGAATGACAGAGATGGCAATTACAGCATCAAACAATGATAATACATCTTTTCAATCTGCTGAGGCATCTCAGAGGTATCAAGTCAATGCTCCTGTTGATAAGCCTGCTGATGATGGCTATAACTGGCGGAAATATGGTCAGAAGGTGGTGAAGGGCAGTGATTGCCCGAGGAGCTATTACAAATGTACCCATCCCAATTGTCCAGTCAAGAAAAAGGTAGAGCATGCAGAAGATGGTCAAATATCTGAGATCATATACAAAGGCAAACACAATCACCAACGACCACCGAATAAGCGGGTCAAAGATGGCAACTCTTCAGCAGCCGATCAAAATGAACAATCTAATGATACCACATCTGGATTATCAGGCGCCAAGAGAGATCAGGACGCTATATATGGGATGTCTGAACAAGCATCTGGTTTAAGTGATGGAGATGATATGGATGATGGTGCATCAAGGCCACATGAATTGGATGATGCTGATAATGAGAGCAAACGAAGGTATTTTTAGCTCTCAATACATCAACACTTCCCTATTAGATTGCAGGTTTCATAAGATTCTTTATTTCATTGTTCAGAAATATACAAATTTCTTCACAAAGGACCTTGTCAGAACCAAAGATTATTGTGCAAACAACCAGCGAGGTTGATCTTTTGGATGATGGTTATAGATGGCGTAAGTATGGGCAGAAGGTGGTCAAAGGAAACCCTCATCCACGGTATGTTTTTGACCTCAGCACTGTGATTTATATCATTTTCATATCTATTGCACTTATTTAATCCTTGAAATGCCTATATAATACATAAGGTGTAGGCAACATTGGGGTTTTCCTGCTTTTTTGTGTTGTATTTAGTATACTTGTGGGGAAATACATATTAATAAGCTCGTGTCATCTATTGGATTCTCTTACTGCTCTTTCTTTCACTTCCTCATGATACAATCTTTCACTTTTGAATTTGTAAGTTGTATCTTAGAATACTATAAAATCTTTTTAGAAAATCTGTTAGGAATTGCAGGAGCCAGGCCCTTAGACTATTCATTCAATACAATTACTAATATTCTCTATCCATGCATACTCCGTGACAACATAATGCTACTGTCATCCCTTGTTTGTGTTACTGACACTGATGAAGCACACTATCTTAGTTCATGTCTCCTTGAAGCACACTATCTTAGTTCATGTCTCCTTAAAGCTTGTCTTTTTAATTAGTGCATGTTTTTTCTCCACAAACTAGATTGATGGGATAGGAACATGGCTACATGATACGAAAACAGCACATTGATGGAGTCTACCTCATTTTTCCTTGGCAACATTCCTTTTCATCTTTTTTTTGGGGTATTCACCAGAAAGCAGATAATACCAATGTACTTCTGATGCAGTACATGAGTGGATCAATATTATGCATTAGGTAGGGCATATCATCGCAAAATGCAATAAGAACCTGTTATGCATTGGGTTAGCTATAACTGTAGCCTCGACTTTTGTTGGATGTTTCATCACATTATTTATGAAATTTAGTCTCAGATAGCTGTTACAAAAAAAAAGTAATAAGAATACTTCAGATTGTTGGGCTTGTCCTTAACACTTTGATTGCTGGTGGGAAACAAATGGTAAAGGTTATCCCATTTATAAAAATTTATGGTAGTCTTAGTGTGTTCACATTAAAAATTGATCCAACGATATGCTAAAGGTTCTAGATGGTGGTAGTTTGAATGCTTGATCACAGCCGCTCTTATTAGCAAATCTGAATTGTGTTGTTTCATGATAATCCTAGTGAATGCCTACTTCTTCATGCTGACACATTGTCATTCTTTTAGACATTCAATTTCTCACATTACATAGTAGACATTAAAAGTGAAACCTCAGACCATCTGTTTCTTAAACCATAAATCTTGAACTTCTCATTTGTCTGAACCATGCATTGCTCTTATGATTAATTGGATTTATGATTTCATGGTTATGCTAAAGAGAATACACTGTTAACAATAGACTGTTTGGTGTGAGTTTGAAAGGAAGCGTGGACTAGTCTTCTGATCAATTGTATTTAGTTAGAGAGTGGATTACTCTGACACGGTTTAAATTATCAGTATTCATAGACCATCTTTTACTCCTTAAAGCTGTCTTTAGCTGGGTATAAATGATTTGATAAATATGTAACAGAGAAAACTTAAGGTTCTAACTTCTGAGATAGCAATGAGTTTCTTTGATGTGCGTGGTAAAGGATTTGCAGCTCTGAAGGTCAAGATATTATGCCTGAATCTACAGATATAATCCTAAGCACATTCATATTTCTCAAAAATATTATTTGATTTTAGATAATGGACAATATTACTTGTTTTTTGCACTTTATATTGACCTTACCGAATATTATGGCTGGTTTTGCTGATTCGTCAGCTGTGATCAATTGTGTATTTAATTTGGGTGCAATTCATTAACAACAGACACATGGTATGCGCTTTTGGTGCCTTGTTTGTTTAGCCATTCACTTATTTACCTACATGATATACCTCTCTACCTGTAGGAGTTACTACAAGTGCACATTTGCTGGATGCAATGTTAGGAAGCACATCGAAAGAGCATCGTCAGACCCTAAGGCTGTTATAACAACCTATGAAGGAAAACATAACCATGAACCACCGGTTGGTAGGGGCAGCAACCAGAATGCAGGATCACAACAGAAAGGGAATAACAACATATCTAGTAATCAAGCTTCACTTTCAATAGCAGACTACAGCAACACTAACCAGAGGCCAATTGGGATCTTACAATTCAAGAGCGAACAATAGTAACATCCATTTTGACTCTGTTCAGGACCTTGCTGTTCACTGTTATTTGGATGTTCTTTTGGCAAACATCGGATGCGTACAATTCGTACAGTCATATGGCATAAAAGGTTCTTAAAGTTTGATAATTCAATGGTGTTGGCTCGCAGTTTTTTTTTCTGTAGATACACAAGATAGCTGATACAGCACCAGCCTTTCTAGTTTGTACATGTTATTGTCGATGCATGCAAAATGTAATACCAGCTAGATGGAAGCTATTTATACATGTTTATGATGGTTTATAGATGGATAAGTGGTATAAATGTTTACATAAAACTTCATTCCCAACAAGGTCTTGTATGTATTGTAATAAGATTGAAAAGAGAGGTGAATGTACAGATTTTTTTTTCAGTTAAGCTTGCTTGTTGTAATTTGTAAATTTATCAGAGCCACCCCAGTGCCCAGTTTTTGGCTGGTGTTAGTTTCATATCTATCCCAGTTTGTTATGCTTTCGTTTATATATACATATTTTGCAATATTATGCGTCCTTAGTCTTGTGTTAGCACAAAAAAGCATATATATGGTGGACAATCATCGTCTACTAATTTTTTTTAGTTCAGGTGCTGCTATTTCTTGTCAGTTCCTAGGGGCTGTAAATTCAGCCTGAGAAAAATATCTTAATTTCCCTTTATTTCAATATAGTAATCAAATTCAAACTCAGTGTTTAGCAACAAGTGATTCATGTGTACAGGCTCTAATGCTGTCTCAGATGTACTATTGGCATCCCTGCCCCACCACTAAGAGGTACACTAGCTTTTCTCAACTTTAGGACTTCCACTGTTTCTAGCATAAAGGCAGTAACCCAAGGAAACATTTTTATAATCTATGTGCCTAACAATATTTGCAATCTGATCTCGCGGGCCCTATTTATTACTGCAAAGGTTTCATGCATATCACTGTCAAGATCTGCTAGAATGTCATAATCTAATGTTGTTGCCTCGTCTCAGAATCTCGGTTACTGTTAGGTTAGTTGAGCTTAAACCTTTTTGAAGAAAAAAAAACATTGGGTCACACCCTCCATGAATAGTTTCAGAGTGAAATTTGATAAGGACATTTGATCATATGATAAGCAGTGCTTAACTTATTTTATTTCTCTTAGGTAGAGACTTCCTGAACAACACTTGAAGCCAAAGTTATCTTTGGCTGAGTGCTTATGTCCTGACATGATAACATCACCTTAGTAGGACTAATCATGTGTGATAGTATCTTTGAGGGCTTTTTTTTTGTGTGTGTGCTTGGATTACCTCATATAACTTTCTGTGGAAATTGTATTATAATCCTTATGTATTGCGTCTTGAAAGCAAATAACATGACGCTTCTGCTTGTATCATGTATCCATTTCAGATGCTACTACCATACGATATTTGTTTGTACCCTCCAAGTGGAATCTGGTCAAACCAATCAATATGACTTCTGGAATAATATAGCTAGATCCACAAATTTTCAGATATACCCGAGGCGTAACTTTTGACGTCAATCTACAGTTGTCTTAAGCTTCTGAATAATATCGGGCAGGCTATTCGGTGGTTCAGGATAACAGTTTATCTGTTGCTTACCATGGCTATCAAATGTTATTTCGCTAAGAAACCTGCAATATTCACATTGCTTCCTTTGTTGAAATTGTATTCTGGTTTACTATTTGTGGTTACTAGTTTCGCTAAAACGACAAATGCAGATGACCTTTTTCTTATCAGTTACCATGAACTTCCAAAGGACCTTTTAAGATTGTTTCTTTTCCCAGAACTCTGAATGCTAGCAATGTGAGCCCTGGACCTTGAACCGGAAGCACCATTATTTCCTCTGATGTTTTGAACAAGCCTTCACGTTCTCATGCCCACTAAAAACTGAAGCAAAATGCGATTACTATGGGTGCAAAACATTTGTGGTCACAGTACTCATCTCCAATTGGGCCATACCAAAAGCCTATCTTCTCTACTGCACCCCTAGCTTTTCCTCTTTCCAATTATTATTATCTAACCTAGTGCCCAGGTACACCTTTTTGTGATCCAATGGTGCCCAAAATCATCTCTACTGGAACAGAGTTGTTGTAACATTGTGGCACTTGGAATCTGCACATTTTTCCCAGATCTGGACTGGATTGGAGTCTATGAAAAAAGTTACACAAGAAAGGTGATACAAATCATTGAAATTTTCACCACTTGCTCAGCAGCACTCACTGACTTCTCTACAAGCTGATCTGGGCATGTTCACAGAAATCACATGCATGTATACTATATAGTGGCATGCCCTCTTCTCCTGTAGCTTTGCTTTGGAATCAAGGAAACATGCACTTGAAAATGGTGGGGCTCAGCCGCTCAGGATCTCAACGACTGACCCAAATTGCTGGGGCAACTTGGGTGGCATGTCAGGGTGCGGATCTTATCCATCAGATGTTGAAGCTGGAGTCACTTGAAGTAGAGAAAAATATGCGCTTATTAAATGCCCGGAACACTCAGCATGATTTAAGGATACTGTGATGCTGATGATTATGGTGAGAAGCCTGCCAACCTGCAAACTGTCTCATACTTATATCCCTGTAAACATAGACCATTTATCTGACTTAGCTAAGGTAATATTTACTTGGTCATTCAAGTACCTGAACACTTGAACAGCATCTGAAAAGAACAATTCAACCTTGGATGCATATAGCAAGTGGAGAATAACCCAAATATATGTAATGCATGCAAGGTTATTGATTATTCATATGAACTTTATAGACCCTTCTGCTGTAATTATTTACAAATGCCCCTCTTACCAATCTGACTGATGGGCATTATGCTCGTCCTACCACTAATTAACGGCATCTATGTCCCCAGAACCCGCAATTAACCACTATAAAAGACCAAGAAAAGGACAGAACAGGAAACCCAAAATCAAGATTATATCGATAAGCATCGCCATCACGGCGATGTCTGACTCCTATGTTCTAGCAATTAAAACTGCAGGGGGAGGAGAAAAAAAATTATCAGACTCTCAAGTCCTCCTTGCCCTCGTCCAGCTCCAGCTCCAGCTCCACGAGGTGGCAAGAATGGCTGGCCTTGCAGGTCTGGTAGACCATGGTGGTGACGACGGTGTCAAGCACACAGATCATGGCGTGGACGTAGGCGACGAGGATCCCCTCGCAGAGCATGCCAGCCGTCACCTTGCCGCCGGTGAGCGTGTACGGCCGCATCACCCTGAGATGGAACAGCGCCTCGACCGCCGCGGCGGCGAGGCTCGCCGGAAGCGACGCCGCGACGGCGGTGGCCGCGTCGCCGGCGCGGAGCAGCATCAGAACCGCCTTGAGCATGGCGTGCGCGCCGCCCCTCCCCTCCGCCGCGGCGACCACCGTGGCGAGGTTGCACACCGCCGACGCGTTCGCCAGCGCCACCGAGTAGACGATCACCCCCGCCGCCGAGAGCGCCAGCACCGCCCTCCCGCCGCCGCCGGAGTTGGGGACGGAGATGGAATCCGAGGGGGGAACTGCTGCGCCGCCGCCCAGCAGGTGCAGCGCGTCGGCGGCGTTGAAGGCGGCGAGCAGCGCGGCGAACACGGCGGCGTTGGCGAGCACGAGCGCGAGGCAGTTCACGAGCTGCGTCGCCGCCATCGCCGGGTACGACGACCGCACCAGCTCGGCGACGGCGGCTATCGACGACGGCTGCTTGCGCCGGTGCCGACGAAGCGGCGGCGGAGGAGGAGGAGAGCAGGAGTGGACGGCGAAGGCCTTGGCGAGGAGGAGGAAGGAGAGGGAGAAGGGGAGGGAGGCGAGGAAGGCGCAGGCGCGGTGGGAGAGGCGGTGGCTGAGGAGGAAGAGGAGCTGGGACGCCGGCGGGAACCCGGCGGCGACGAAGGCGCGGCGGAGGCGGCGGGAGAGGGCGCGCGCCGGGGCGAGCAGAGCAGGGTGGGAGCGCGAGAGCAGCGCGGCGGCGGAGAAGGGCAGCGCCAGGAGCGTCGCCGACGAGGACCAAGGGTGGTACTGCCGGAAGAATGCGTGCAGCGCCGCGCGCACTACCTTGCCGGCGGCGCTGCCCATGGCGGCCTTCGATCCCTCCCTCCTCTGTCCTCTCTGATCCTAGCTTCGTTCCTCTCACTTCCACACTTGAGGTTGAGGAGCTGGGTGCTTTGATCTTGCTCTTGATCTTGGCTTGATGGTGATGATCCTTATAAATGTGTAGGGGTGGTTCTTGTGGCGTTGGTGATTGGTAGTGTGGAGGGGGGAGATTTGGTTGATCGTTTGGTGCTACGCTATGTGGTGTTGGGTGGATGGATTTGAGGTATTTGCTGGAGAATTTGAGATGGTTTTGGGATCTGTGACTTTGGGATTAATTGGAGCTCTGGAGGGTTTTGGAGTATGGTATGTATGTGACTGTGAGTGTGGTTTAAGTGTTTGAATGTTGGGACTTCAGTGGGATTTGGTTTTATGGGAGGGGTTGGGGTTTTGCTTTAGGTAAAGCTGTAGAAAGTGCAAACCAACTTTTTTTTTTGTCAATAAGGCATAGTAGTCCTATGATTCAACGGGTCTGTTTTTCGTGCCTTGGAGGTGAATGCCAGCTACTATGGGGGTCAAATGGGTTAAAAACTCCTCTGGTAGGGTTTATTGGGCAAAGAATGTTTGGCACGATCAGTCCTCACCTTATTGTGGAGAATTATTAACAGAATAAGTAAAGATCATGATGTAATTTTTAGAAATTATATTGACGTATTAATTTGTAAATGCCACCCCCCATAAATGTCTCCATCAAACAGGTAAGGCCAGTCTCAATGGGGGTTTCACGAACAGTTACCTAGACTGAAAACTAGGTAACTGTGCCACAGGGGTTTTCATGGTGATAAACTCCTCTCACATCCTATGAAACTCCCCCTCTTAATTATCCTGCCATGTCAGCAAAATTGCTGATGTGGCAGTGTATTTAATGGCCATAAAACTCCCATAAAACCCCATTGAGACTGGCCTAACAGGGTTAGAGATAGTACAATTTCTCACAGTGTGGGTCCGTTGCCATCCCTAGGGTCCTATCATGGTTCGGAGTACGGGAGATTTGGTTTTACTGTTGTGATTTGGGACTTCGCTTTAAGTATAGTCCATTAGTTGTGTTATAGAGTGGGGGAAAGAATCCATCTCGGAATCTTTCTAAGAAAAAAGGGAATCCATCTCCGAATAAAATGTGGAATTGCCTCCAATAGAAATGTCAACCGGTCCTCTCCCACTCCGGCATGGAATTCAACCGCCAGAAAACGGGTATGATGCTCCATTGCTCCTTGACAGTGGGGAATGTGGAAGAAAGTAGAAACTCGTCTCAACTTGTTCTATTACTTCCCCAAATGTGGAAGAAACTAGAAACTCGTCTCAACTTGTTCTATTACTTCCCCAACTGTGGAAGAAACTAGAAACTCGTCTCAACGTGTTCCATTTCTCCCCCATCCATTCGCTCCAATCTTCATTCAAATTGGTTTGTATTCAGTTTTTGCAATTTCCTTGTTTGACACCTTTAATATCGTTCCATTAGTTTGTGGCTATGGGCCAAACCTTCATTCAAATTTATTGCAATTCATAGCTACACATATGGATTTAGCACTTTTGTATCATTTGCTCCGATCTTTCATGAAAATCAAGTGATGTTCACGATCGGCTAAGCATAAAAAAACACGGAAGTATATTAAGAAAGAAAAAAGAAGATAAATGTTGGAGTGGGTTCCAAGCACAGCAACAACAAAATCAATGTGTCGGTTAGCCACGTACTGCATTTTGTTTTCTTTTTGATTGAGTAGTTCCTTGGTCAGCGTAATTAGGTGCATTTTCCCAACCCACTCAACCTCGCTCATCAGTAGGTAAATGATTTGATTGATGTACAAACAAAGCAGAAAATATGAGCCCAGTTCCACACCTTTTACTGTTTGCCCAAAAAAAGAAACAACTTTTACAGTCTGGAAACAAACAAGCCCAGTTCCACCTACTGACATATGAGCACTCGAATTTACTGTAACCTGAAGTCAAATTCGATTAATTTGAAAACTTGTAGATATCGAACAAAGAATCAATCGAATCTTAGCACTCGTACATCCAAAAAAGGGCAATAATTTTGAGTTTCTTTCGTCGTTGGTGATGGTACACTCATCACTGGCTTGACGACACCTACCAGCACATTCTCTTGCTTGGGTGCTTCCGTACGGACTCACGCGGTGCCAACAGAATGAATACAAAAATACTCTGTTCCATTTACACTTGGAACAATATCAACTTAAAAAGTGGTTTATACTTGTAAAAGCACAAAAAAAAAATCGAGGCAAGCTTTAGCCAAGAACCAGTAGCACCGTCCTCGGCAGCCACTCTCTATCAAAAGGTTACACCAACTTTATTCAGCCTCTACGCGACCGCAATTGACCGACATTAGCTCTGATCGCCGACACACTAATCAGTTATTTAGTGTGATATATATATAAAAAAAGGGGACATTCTCGTCCATCAAATGAACCCTTTATAGTCGCTCACGTCTCACCATCACACCACATTCCATGATCCAATGGTGGCACAATTATCCTTCCAATCTAAACCGTCATTACCACAAAATTGACAGATAGGTCATATCAGTCCACTGATGAGCCGGCATGGCGCATAATATTCTATGTTCTTTTCCCGAATGATTGTCGCACCTTATTTTAGGAAAAAAAAAAGGATGCAAAGGTTTGGGGGGTGACAATGATCAAACTATGAAATAACAATTGCACAGAGAATTCCTGGTTTACAAATAACAGGCAGGGAAAAAGTGGAGTATTAACTTACCTGAATGCACGAACTTGAGAAAGTCCGATGACCACTTACCATTGACAAATAACAGATCCCTTCACTTTTTGTAGGGACCCGGACACCATGGATTCTGTGGGAAACCACTGACAGGAGCATGTGGAGCAGCTCACCTGTTGAAGGACGTCCTCAGATCCTGAAGGACGTCCTCAGATCCTGCATGGGAAGCCAGGTTGCCATCCATTTACAGGTCTAAAACGTAATGATCTGGGAAGGCCCTGCGCTAAATTGTCAAAGACATCAACAAACTTCAGAAGGCGACACCACTGGTTGGCGTCAAACGGAAGGAATACATTCTTCCTCATGGTCTTGAGCTCAATGAGGGGCTTCTACAAAGAAATATTTAATACTCCATCCTCTCCTACGAAATGATAGACCAGTGAGGCTAGTTCAGTGGCGCGATCATTGGTAAGCCAAAGATGAGGGATCATATAGATCCATACTGTAGACCCTGGCATCATAGGCCGGTGTTTGGCTTTAAGCTGTCACCAATGGCAGGCCAAGAAGCATAAATAACTATGGATTAATGTGATGATCCACTACTCAGGTCTAAGATAGTGGGTGCATGGGATATAAACATGAATGATCAAGGACAATGAGTAAGGAAGAGTTAGCAACCCATTAATGGCAAATATTAGATGAGCATTTGTCATCAGAGAACACATTGCCTTTCTTAAACGAGCATTAAGAGACCCCTTAAACCAGGTTTAGCTGAATGTACCCGTGCAAGAGCCACATCCAGTACAAAATAAAACAGCGGGATCTACAAAATCCTGTCATTTCGGGAAGTGGGGGTTGAGCAGCCCAGATATTTCGAGGAACCCAACACGGTCACGGCCTCCAAATATCTTCTTCAGTTTGTCGTCACAGACTATAATCTTCTTGTTATTTGGATCCTGGTTGCAGAAACAATAGAGAATAATCAATTGTTTGGCCAGAGAAGTCCACATAGTGCATCAGCAATGATGTATTAGGTGCTACAAGAAAGAAGCACCTAAGAATGATTGAAATATGAGGGCTAACAACAACACATGCGCCAAACAAATTAAAACTAGGCAGTCGATCTCAGTGGTCATGCTGCCACAGCGCAATGCAGTAAATTGTGAATATTTGGATCCATAGTGGTGATTTGTTCTAATTGCCCAAGAAACATTAATTTGGGGGGAAATCACGGACATAGTAGAAAGTCCACTGAATTCCTAGTTAGGCATGCCAATGGGAGTGCACAGTGTTTGTGGTCCATACAGCTCAGGTTCATCAATGATTTTAGGCATGCCATAAGCTTTCTGCTGGGGCCAACCCTTCAACATTTTGCATCCCATTTTTTCTGCTTATTGGACAAGCACTAGTCCAGTCCTACAATCTGCATGTGCAGTGGAGTTTACCCACAAACCTCTACAGTTAGAGTGCTGAATCTAATTAATTAGACAGTGTGAAAACAGCCCATTGATTGCTCCCAAACAAACACAGGGTCACAGACCAATGAGCTAAACACAGGGACACAGACCAATGAGTTGCCCTCGATCAAGGATCCAAGCCTAAGTTAATACTTTGGATGATTTTGTGCCTGAGACAAAAAAGGATCCCAAGACACAGTCAAATGCAACGGAATAATTGACAGTATGGGTGGTTTAGGGAAATCGCAATGTGGTCCATGGTGCCAGGCATGGTAATTACCCCCTGCCCGAAAAAGCATAGCGCCCCCACAGATGCCGTAGTTCCTCCTAGCTATCATTTCATATGTACCAGACAAAACAAGCATTGAATCCAGGTAATGAAATCTTTGCAATTGTATTGCTGCAAATGGAAAAATCTATGACCCAACCATTCACGAATCACGATAAGAAACTGAACAAATAGAAAAGTAGTTTGTTAATTACTAGCACAGCAGTAGAGCCTTCACCTCTCCGCCCAAAACCGCGCAACACATTTTGCGGTTCCAACCAGAAATGACATCACCGTATTCCCTCCTCGCATCCCCCACCCCCCAAATTACTTCAACTACCCACTCAATCAGTTCAGGAAAAATAAAATCGACACAATGTAGCCGCCAATTAGCACACCGTCACAGTACAGGGGAGAGATTCAGCGGGGACTGAACCTGGAGGTTGTTGCCCTTGATGTGCGCCCAGACGAGCTTGATGGCCTCGGTCCGGGGCAGCTCCGCGGCGCCGCCGACGAACTCCCGCAGCTCGGGCGAGATCGGCTTGGGCTTGGTGATCCCGCTCGCGGGCCTCTTCTTCCCGCCCTTGGCCTTCCCGACCCCCTCCGCCGTCGCCTCCGCCCGCACCGTCACCGCCACCGCGCACCCTCGCGCCGCCCTCCTCGACCTCACCGACATAACCTGCACTCCCACCGTCGCGGGAACCCTCCGCAGCGCCGCGGGGCACGCCAGGAGATCGCCGGAGCGGATGGCCGCCGACGACATCGCCGGTCCGCTAGGGTTTATCCGCCGTGGCGTTTTGCTGGGGATAAGGTTTCGCGATGGGTTTGCGAAGCGAGGCCAGGCCGCGGAGTAGTAGGGCGGCGTGGCGCATCCTGGCCGTTCGATCGAGGAGGATACGGATCGGACGGCGGAGATTGCTTCAGAGCCTTATCCGCCCTTTTTAACGTACTCCGGTACGAGACAAAGATAACGGTCGGTAACGGGCTGGAACTGGATCCGCTGGCGAAGCTAGATTGTGGTTTCACTGACGGATGGGCCCAGGAAGGTTGGTCCCACTAGTCAGTCAATGGTGGTTTGCGATGGGCCTTGGTGGCCGCGCCAGGAAGATGATGGGCCCAGCCCAAATAAACGCGCGTGTGTAAAAGGCCCATGCGGCCTGGCCCGTTGTGTTGCTGACGTCACCTCGTCTTCACCGCCGGAGGGGAGTGAAGCGGCTGGGTTGGGTTCGCCTTTTGGCCGTTTCCCCCTTTGGCGTCCTCATCCGATCCATCCAACCAGCGGTGAGGCAGGAGGGGCGGGAGGGAGGGAGGGAGCCATGGTGGTCGGCTCGTTCACTGGACCCGGGATTGGGATCGGTGAGCGAACCAAGCACTCCTTCGTTTCGGGCGTCGGATCTTCAGATCTTGCGGCTGCTTTGATTCTCGCTCCTTTGGTAGGTTTGTTTGTTGATTTCGTTGAGATTCGGTGCAGGGTTCGGCGTCGGCTGCGGATTCGGCGTCGGATGGGGGTTTGGAGGTGAGAGGCTCTCTGCGCTTTCTTAGCGTCACTGATTGCTTTTATACTTTCTGGATGACGATTAGTCTTTTTTTTTTTTTTCTGAAGTCGTCAGCACTCAAAAACTCTAATTGGCTATCAAAATTATTGGCTGGATTGTAGTTCTTATATTCAGTCTGAACTCTTCATCAGTAGCCTAATTCATCGATGATTTCTTTGTGCTATGATGAATGTGGCGGAGTGGTATTTGATTTATGGCGGTTCACACGACTCGGGTAGTATCAGTTTGTCTCCAACTAGTTAAACATGGGATTATGAACTCCTTCCTGATTCAGACATAACTAACATTGCGCACGGCTTGGTTTCCAGACAGCCGCGTAGGTGTTTACCTTACTTTCAGAATGTACACTTCACAGCTCACATATGAGTTATTTAGTGGTCGTAGAGTAATCTGAATCCAATTCACCTGCATAATATACTCTGACTAAATTACGCGAAGCCACGTCTTAACTTTGCTGTTACAAGCATCCTTCTATAATTAATTATTTCTGAACATAGAAAACCATCATACCTTAGCCAACCATTGATTTGTGATTGCTCGACTCCTAGTTTACAAATAAGTGATGTTCTGGACAGCGGTGTCCAAAATGAAACTTTGACTAATACTTTTTGTTTCAATATTTATAAGACATAACAAAAGTATACTTCATGGAACTTCGTTTTGGACATATCTTCCCTTGTCAATTATACAATTTCAATATATACAAAATAATATGCAAACAAAGTTTAGAATGGCTGACAACCTATAATGTCACTAATTTGTGACTGGAGGGAGTTGTATTCAATTATAACGCCCAATCATGATCAAGAAATGACATGCTTTTGCTTTTCTTTTCTACTGCAGGAATGCCTCTTAACATGTTTGGCTTGGGCATTGGTATTACTTCTAAGCTTATCAACTACTATACCACTCTACATCGCTTATGGTTACATCTTAGTTGATTAAATTCATCTTGTTAAATAGGTGGGGGCTGTGGAGTTGGTATTGGGCTAGGATGGGGCTTTGGCAATGCTTATGGTTGTCAGTATCGATCTTCAAGAGTCCAGTTCCAGGGAATTGAATTTCATAAGAAGGCTGAAGGAGATGAAGCACCAAAAGTTGTTTCACCAGAAATTGCTGAAAAGTCTCGTCCTTATGGCTAGTACTCCTGCCACCATATAATTCGCAGAGACGGTGTTCTATGTGTCCTCTGACGTCCAGTTTAATTGCATACCTGTGTTTTACTTGGTAGAAATGTTGTGCTACACTTATTTTCATTTCTGTTGTAACCAGAATTATGTTAGTGGATGGAATTTTCAACTAGGAAGGAATGACCCTAGTATTAGGCCTACATGCAATCCAATTCTTTTCATGGTTGCTCGTCCCTATCGTTCATTGTTACTTTTATGAGTTGCTCTGAATTTGTTTGTATTTTTATACAGCTATCATCGCTAGGCATGGTCTGAAATTTGAATGCAGGCCATGATCTTATTGAATATAAGTTTACTGAAAGCATCAGTATCATGACCTTCCATTGCTTATTTCTCCCTAAGCAGTATGAGAAATATAGTTTAATTTTTTTTTTCTTATGACTATCAGTAGGTCTAACTTTAAAAAGATGAAGAAAATGCTATCCCAGAATGTTCCAAAGGTACATTTAAGGGCAGGTTTTATTTAGGTAGAACCAACAGAAGGTTAGAAAAACAAAAGGTGGATATTTTTGCTGATCTGTTGGTAAATGCGGCAACTGCACACTGGAATCAGAACACCTGGTTAAGTATGTCATAGCATCCATGGACCTGGCCTGATGATGATCGCTTGCACTGAAGTGTCGTTTTCACTCTGGAACACGCAGCGGTGTCTTTCAGTGATTCTTCCAGTGCAAAGCCTCTCATACATTAAATAAATGGATGGTCAAGGGAAGCAGCATCGTTCTTTGATGTTGTAGAGCTTGCTGACTCTGCCTCCCCAGTCCTAAACCAGTATGACTGCCGGAATGAAGCTGCACCGCTGGGGACATCCTCCATGACCCATTCAAAGCCCTTGGGGTAGTAGATCCCAGTCCTTGGGTGTGGCACCCACAATGATGTTTCTGCTGACCTAACTTCAGCAGACTCCAGTCGCCTCATAAGGTTAGTCCTTTGCTTGTTCTTAACTTCCCTGCATATGGCAATTTAAGCAGTTACTTCAAAGAACAGAAATTATGCTGCATGTGGCTATACAAGTCTTTTGCAGTATAAAATGAGATCTATCATCGTTGTTCAGCCATGCTTTGTGAGCAGAAGCAGCCAGAATGAACATCTATCTGATAACTGATGGTTTGTCTTTGCAGGTTCAAGAGTGGATGACTAGTTACCGGAAGAGAGCTGTTGATTTCGCTAGTGCATGGCGGCCCATTGGTGCAGGCTGCAGATGTTAGCAAGATGCACTGGTGGGTTATCCTTGGCAGTAACCAGCTGATGACAGTTCCTCCTTGCTTGGTACCTCCCTCGTCCTCAGCCCAGTTATTTATACCCTAGGCTTAGCCTTGCAGACACAATGCCACCACCAATTATCCATGGTCCAGGCAATAAATCATACACCTTACATTCAGATTGTGGATAATTGGCATGCTTAATATACAGTAAAGTTAACTAGAAGTGAGGTTAATACTGGTTTGCGGGATTACAAACGATTTTGTTCGCTGACGCTACCTTCCGATTGGGTTGCTAAAATGATGGTTTTGAGCCTCTGATTGGACCCCTCTGGACAAAACACCATTGGAACTTATGCTCATAGAATCTGAAGTCAGTTGTAGCATGAAGTGCAGTCTTGGACTGTACTGTTGCTAGTTTGTGGCATCATGCGACAGCACCGCCGATGCTGTAGCTAGCATTATTAGCAAAGAGGAACATTGGCTTCTAAGAACAAAAGATGGGAACATGACACAATCACACAACTAGTAGAAAAGCTATTACCTAAATTTGTTGGTGAGCGTTGCTATTTTAGCTGCAAATATAAACTTGTGGATTCCATGGAAACAGCATTGACATGTTGACCCAATGATAGGTGAACTTGGTGGAAATCCATCTGGAATTTATTTCTCATGCAGATTTGGAGCTATCCTCACTCGCACTCAGTAAAGATTTTTTTTTTCCTTTACTTACTGGGTGGCTGTGAGGGCAGGCCCTGGCGCAGTTGGTAAATCCTACCCACTGGTGCCAGGAGACCTGGGTTCGAGCGGCCTCTCCGCATGTGAGGGGGTAAGGCTTGCCCGAGATGATTCCTCCCCCAGACCCCACATCACGTGGGAGGTTCAGCACTGGGGCCTGTCCTTTACTTACTGGGTGGCTGTCTCCAGAATTTCTGCACATGGTACTTGTAAGCTGATCCATCTTCCCCCTACATTCTTCCTAATCTGATCGGCACCATCAACAATCGGTTTCTTCTGCACAATAATGGAGAGCATGGGATCTGGTTCTCCCCTTCCTGAATGTATTGGTGTGGCGCAAAACTAAAGACAAAGCATTTTATCACCTCATGCTGCTCTTTTCCTAGGCCCTCCAGATTTGACAGTGCAGCAATCACAGGAAGCACGGAATTATGATCTGTGACAAAAGGCATGAATAGGAGTTGTACTAGGACGTGCCTTCGAGTGGAATAAAGCTCCTGATTTTGTTCTCATCAGTTTTGATTCCTCTGTTTGCTCCATTGCTTTCCGTGGAAGGGCAGGAAATAATGTTCCGTGGTAGTTGTGTATCTTTCTATACACATCAAAATAAGCCTGTGAGATCTCAGTTGTTTTCTCGACAAGAAATCCTGATTGAGTTGCAGATTATTGGGGCTTGTTTTTGGCGATTCTTTATCCAGAAGAAATTATGCTGGAAGCTGTCAGGTGGAAAAGAAAGCTTGCTTCTCCCTAACTGTAAAAACAGTTGCCACCACACAATGAACTGGATTCGTGTGGACACAGGAACAAGCTGTAATCAGTTGCATCTTAAATCGGCAACTTCTAATGGATTGGAAACGGATTACGGATGTTCTTTAATTTTCAGGTTTGCTGCTTCCTAGCTATCCAACATGCAACTATTTATTCTAATTTGTTTCCGAATCATATTAACTAGTCAGGTTGACACGCGATGCGCGTCTATGTTTACTTGAAGCAATGATAAGTATATTTTTTGGCCATCTAAGCACCGTATACTAATTCTTAATTTTGATAGAGGAAACATGTTAGATAATTTTTAAATGTTAAAGTTGTTTAACAGGACCGTGGTTCTCACTAAATTAACACCATTGAATGTGTGTGGGTTCACCTAAAATAGTGTGTTGTTTTCATATTGGTTCCACCTAAACAATACGTGGATCCTATGTAAATCGTATGCAACACCTAATTTTATGCTGTTCCATGTGGGCTGCACTTAAATGTATGTGGGCCCCACGTGGGTCCCACCTAAGGGCTTGTTCGTTTAGGCATGGATTGGTTGGGTTCCATGTGGAATGGGCGGGATTGAGTCCATGGACTCAATCCCACGTATTCCACATGGAACCTGGACTCAATCCCGCCCATTCCACATGGAACCCAACCAATCCATGCCTAAACGAACAAGCCCTAAATATATGTTGGTCCCATGTGGGCCCCACGTAAATGTATGTGGGACTCACGTAGGCCCCACCTAATATATGCGGGTCCCACGTGGGCCCTAGCTAAATGTATGCGGGACCCACGTAGGCCCCACCTAAATATATGTGGGTCCCACGTGGGCCCCACCTAAATGCATGCGGGACCCACGTAGGCCCCACCTAAATATATGCGGGTCCCACGTGGGTCCTACCTAATGTAAGCAGGTCTCACACGAGCCCCACTTAAATGTACGCAGGACCCACGTAGGCCCCACCTAAAGCTAAATGTATGCGGGTCCCACGTGACCACCTAAATGTATGTGGGTCCCATCGAAAATAGTGTGTGGGCCCCACTTAAATGAATGTGGGTCCAACGTGAGTCCCACCTAAATGTATGTGGGTCCATCCAAAATAATGTGTGGGCTCCACATTCGTCCCACCTAAATAGTTCCCATGTGGGGCCGCAACTCATGAGGGGTCTCCAAAATCTGGGCCTCACCTAAATATGTGGGCCCCGCCTAAATGAATGTGGGTTCGAGGTGGGTCCACCTAAATGTATGTGGACCCATCCAAATTAGTGTGTGGGCCCTACATGGGTCCCGCCTAAATAGTACATGGGTCCCATGTGGGGCCGCAACTCATGAGGGGGCTCCAATTCTTGGAGCTTTAGTATATGCAATGATACCCTTTTTTCTAAATGAATCTTATTGATATACTTTGATTTGTCTTTCTGACTGCATGAGTCTTTTGGGTAATCGCGGGAGATGATGCTGGACCGCAATGGGCCTGAATGTAGACAGCAGAACAGGAAGATGCAGTCCAACACTGTTTACAGGAGGAAAAAGTCCTATTTAGGTCCCTCAACTTACGACCAAGTTTGATTTAGGTCCCTAAACTCTAAAACCGGATAAAACACATCCTTCAACTTGTAAAACCGTCCATATTACATCCCTAAGCGGTTTGTAAGAGCAGTTTCGCTACCGTAACCGTGGTTTTTGTTTTGTTCCTCCTATTTATTTCTGCTAAATATTATTTAAAAACTATAAAAAAATATAGAAAAATTATATGTAAAAAATATAATTTTATCGTACTCCATATGAGTAGATCTACACATTAAATATATACTATGGTATCTTTTAGTACAAAAATTCTATTTCACCTTTAGATCTATGCTTTCTATAAATAAAATAACTAAGTTATATATATAATACAATAAGATGATTTTTTAGTAATTAATTGGAATAATTTATGGTTGTTGCTTCTATATTCCAATTATGGTGAAATTTTTATGGTAGTAATTATTGTAGGTTTAAACTGTTATAAAAATTTTATATTCAGACGGGTAAAAAAGACTAGATTTTTCATTATATATTTTTTATGATTTACTATAATTTTTGAAAGATTTAGCGAAATAAATAAGTAAAAAAGAAACGACAAAACCACTACTATTGTAGCAAAACCGCTATCCAAAACCGCTCAGGGATGTAATATAAACGTTTTTACAAGTTGAAGGATGTGTCTTACTCGGTTTTGGAGTTTAAGGATCTAAATCAAACTTGGGCGATAGCTGAGGGTTCTTAATAGGACTTTTTCTTTTACAGGATGTAGGGGTAATCTGTACTTTAGGCCCAGCAAGACTCTTGCCTTACATTATTTACATAAAATAATGCAGCAGTTGGAGATGTTCTATTCCTATACTGCAACTCTGCTTCTACAGATCTCAAAAGGAAAAAAAGAAAAGAACTCCGCTTCTTTGGAAAAAAAGGGAACTCCGCTTCTACACTGCACGCTTATTTATGGGGAATCGATCTTCAGTGGGGTGGTTCACTCACTGATCGATAACCAATAGTCTTTTCTGATCAATTGGTTGTTGTTTTCTTTCTGCATCATCAACGTCACCCTGACTACATCCATGCATGCATGGCTTTGTCTACAACTATGACTTTTTGTCTTCAGAGAGAACGTCCTTTGTATTCATATCTTTCCGGCTGCAGGTCTCTTTCGTGGACAGGATGCTACAATATGTGTAGTGCCGTGGTCACGGTCGTGGACGTAGCATCCAACAAACCGCTCAGCCATAGCTTGCCAAACGATCTTCCATACTGTTCCTGCTTGGCGACGAGCTGTGCATCTAGCGGCATTCTTAAAAACACCCGTGCTAGTTTAATTTTATGAGCTATTTTACAATGATTGGCAAGTATTATGGTACTACCAGGATATAGAATCCAACGGTGAGAAACATGTATAGTACCTATCCAAAAGTACTAAAAAATACTAAAATTGTGGGACCAAGTACCAGAAAAATGGGCCCAGCTATTTATTTATTTTTTTAAAATTCTAGTTAAAAGTACCTATAAGTACTAGAAAAAGTACTTAAAATACCTGCAAGTACCTGGTGGTACCAGCTGGTACTTGCTAATCATTGTAAAATAGCTCTTATTTTATTAATCCCTCCGTCCTCTTTTGATAGTCCTATTTCACCTTGACACAAAGACCAAGGAGAACAACCTTGCTTATCATCTTATTAATGCAACATAAATTTTTTAGTTGGTCATCCAATGTTTTAACTGGGAACTCCTCGTTACTAGTGCTATTTATTGCCATGTCCCATACCAATAGCAAATATTTGTGAAAAGTTGAGTTTTTGAAATAGGACTATCAAAAGAGGATGGAGGGAGTATTATAGTAATTTGTACAAGCAGGCCACATGAGTGCAATTAGTGTGCTCTAAAAGCGTGTTCATGTGAAGCTAGTTAACTAGGGCCATCTGTAGCAGAAAGAGACTTATGGAATGGATCATCAGACCAATGAGAAGCAAAAATAGTTTCTTTTTTACAGAATAAAAACGAACCATTTCATTAGGACTCGGCTGGCATGTATGTACAGTCTGGCAAAGCAGAGTACTGCAGCAGAGGAATAAGGAACCACGAGTCCACGATGTTGGGCGGCATTGTGGAGAGATCAACCACCACATGCAGTAATGCATACATGTATCAACATAAAAAAACAAACAAGCAATGAATTAGAAAGTTTCTACCGCACCTCTCGGATTTCTATGCAGCCGTTCTGTTTGTTCGTTTGAAAAAAAAAAGCACCAAACAACAAAGTTATTGGCAAATTAGCAATTCTCTCTTAACGTAATACCGTGAGGCTATATAATCCTTCATCACCTAAGATCCTGATGCATGAAGTAAAAAACTATCCATGCAGGGAAGCTAAGTATGACGACATGTACTCACCTTGGATTTGCACAACCTGTCACTCAAAGAAAAGTGCAGCCACCACCTGCCAACCTGTCGTTATTCATCATAATTACAACATAATTATCTTAACTTTGGCATGCATGGGCTTGCTTGTTGTGCGTAAATCATGGTTCCTATGTCCGGAATTTAACCTAGGGTGACATCCGAGTGGCTTTGTTTAGATGCGATAAGTTGTGACACACACTGAGAATTGTGCCCCGCACGTTTTTCAGTGTGATCTAATTCTCTCTTCAGCATGCACGCCACTTGTGTGCTGTTACGAACAAATCAATGCATATGCATGCATTTGTCGACGTGCCTAAGCATTATCATGGCATTATCTTTTGATCTTGTATTGTTTACTAGGTAAGGGTCCGTGCGTTACTATGAGCGACACTAAAGTTCAATCCAACAATGAACAAATACATCAAAATAAACATTAGTACTCAAGTTAACCGTTCGTCCATATGCATTTGCATTTCAAAGATCGATCAAAGCAGATAGGTCAAATCACTAAGAAGGAAAAAAAAGTGATGCACACACGGTACAAACACGTGTAATGCAAAGCACTAATGTTGGTTAACGCTAGGACAAGCAAACTATGCCCCCATAACAACATACTAATAATATTGAATCGTCATCGCTATTTACACGCTTACTCAACCACATGATCTCAAATTCGTACTTAATTGTTGGCAATGTTGCATAGTATTGTGGTGAGACCATCTCTCAGCTTGATGTCAATCAATTTCCAGCCACCATTTTCAATAAAAAAAAAGAGCAACAGATGAAGCTCTTGTCACGTTTCGCTAATAACTCTCTTCATGCCTTAAATGTCCGTAGGATGAAAGTACAATAAAAAATAAACAACTCACAAGGCCTAGAGAGCATCAAAGAATAATGCCAAAAATATCGTAGTTCTCGCGTTGTTGGTAATAATAGTCATTACATCGTCAGGCTGTGTTTAGTTGAGGGGGAGAAAAAATACCTTCTTTTTCTGAAAAGCGTGTTATGTGAGGGGATAAACAGGAAGTAAAAAGTGCATTTTGGAACTGAACACGGTCATTGTATCAAAACAATTCTGACTGTCTCACACATCATATGCAAAGAGCCAACAGTTAAGTGAAGGTTAGCCTTATGAACATTTCATACATTCTTTACATTCAATAGCATTTATAGCCTACCTGTTACACCTTGAACTTTTTGGGTTTCATGATGGGATTAGAAGGAATAAGTAATTCCATGATTTAATCAATTTATAAAAATTGCCAACATTTTTCTTAATTATCAAGATATTAAGTATGTTAAAATTATTATTTTCAATAGCCAAATTAGTATGACAACGTTATATAGATAATAGCCCGTGCGTTCCTGAAAATCATATCATTTAATAATGTTATGCTATCACAGTTAATTTTGACATGCGAATGCACATTAGTGAGCAATAAGAATATTTAATGTGCATTGCGTGTCACCTACTCATCAAAACTGAAATTATAATGTTTATTTCTTGCCCATCCATATATACTTAGAGCATCTCAAGTGGAGCATCTAAATTTGGGTTTCCAAATTCTATTTTACAAGCCCACATGTAAAAATTAGGGGTTCAATTTTGTATCCAACTGCAATGGGGCATGCATCCATACTCTTGTGAGGCATGCAAAAACTCTTGTGAGGCATAAAAATTGATGAGATCCATGGTTAATTAATGAGAGCCATGATCTATGGTTTGGGAGGGACGATAAGAGGCTCCCAAATCTAGGGGTTTGGAGGAGAAATTTGGAAGGAGTGAGTTTAGGAGCCCATTGGAGATAATTTTTTTTTTGCTTGGCCCCTAAAATTTAGAGTAGTAACCCATTTAGGAGCCCTCCTGGAGATGCTCTGATGAGACAATCAAACAAATTGCTAACCTACAAATACATAGATGGCCATAAGCCATAAGGTTTGGAACCATCCAACTCAAAAATAAAGACTAATATACCTAGAATTTACTATGCGAGAAAACGTGAACATAATTTATCTTTTTTTTTCTTTGTTTATTTTCCCCTCTTCTTTCTTTCTTTCTTTTTTCTCTCTCTGTTTTTTTTCCCACTGTCAACGCCTCCCACCTCTCCCTATTTCTTTTCTTTCCTGTTTTTTTTCTCCACCTTCGTGAACTCCGCCCGGCACCTCGAACTCTCTCGCGAACTTCTCCACGCGTTGCTGCTCTCGCCTCCTTCACGCCGGTGCTGCTCTCCACCCGGCACCGCCTCCTCCTTGCCGTCTGTCGCGCAAGCAGCTTGGGACAGCGGACAAGCAAAGCCCCGTCCGCATGAGCAGCCTGCGCCGGCGGGAGCTTGGGCCCGCGCCGCCGCTTCCTCCATCCATCGGGCTCCGACCAGGGTTTACCTAACCGAACCGGGTCCGGTAACCGCCGCCCGGCGGTAGCGGTTTACCGGACCGGTTTGACCGGTAACCGGTGGAAACCGGTCAAATTCAAATTTTGAATTCAAATCCCCCGTGCAATCGGTTTTTGGCGGCTAACCGCTCGGTTTGACCGGTTACCGACCGGTTTGAGCCGGTTACCGACCGGTTTTGCAGACACCCCAAACCGCTCGGTTTGAACCGGTTACCGACCGGTTTGAACCGGTTCGATGGACAGCAAAAATTTGGCATGAAATATGCGTAAATTAAGGAAAAAAATAACTAAAAATATAGACAAACATCCATACATATAATTGTACATACAAACATAGTACAAATGTCCATGCAAATAGTTCAGTAGTCCTCTGATACAAATAATTGTTAATACAAATAGTTAGTTTAGTAGTCCTCTCATACAAATAATTGTTCAACGGTAGCATCGCGAGGCCATTTCATACTCCGCGGTGGACATCACATTCAAACCCTGCCTTACAAGCAACTCAGCTTTGAACTCTTGCCAAGTTTGGCCCGTCCAGGCCGATGTCGTCTGCCATTCCTGAAGTAACATATTATACCAATGAGGATCTTGCCATTCGTACACCCATCTCATCGGTGGCTGCATGCTCAACTCCGGTACAGGATAGTGATAACTAGACTGTGAGGATTCCCTGTAGGAGGAGCTAGAAGAGAATTGTGGAGAGTCATAATCCGCCGGTCCAACCGTTCTCCTCTGCGACATCGGTGCTCCATGGTCAATGTCCTGGGTTGCATGTGTGAACTCAGTCTCCCCTGCAATGAACCACATAGTATAATTAATACTCATAAGTCAAAATAATAAAAACATGTTCATATATACGTACACTTGGTACCTGTAAAATGGAGACCAGCAGGTGGGTTTGAAGGTGACACGCCTCCGCCCCCGCCACCGCCAGTAGCACCGCCACTGCCGCCACCACTGCCACCACCATCATTGCTATCATCACCATCACTGCTACCATCACCATCATTACTATCATCACCATCATCGCCAGAGCTGCTGTCCTGAGACTCCTGATACTCTGGGCTTTTATCACCCTCACCATCATCAGTGTCTTCATCGCTCAGGACTTCTATTTCTTTCTGTTTCCCTTTTCCCGTTGCCTGGCCTCGTTGGCTCTTCGGGATAACCTTGCTAGGCGCGATGTGGTACTTCCGCTTCCCTACATGAGTGTCACCCACATGTCGCCGTGCCCAATCACTGATGCAATCTTCCCCTGTAGAAGTACGGAGGTCCGCCGGATTTATTTTATCAGCGACAATATTAGAGGGAAGCGGCGTGTCACCTTCATCGTCGTCCTCATCTAGAACAGGAGCTTTGTTTGACCTTCCATATTCCATCCATTCCCGCACTGGATTTTTAGGCTCATAGAATGAAAGATGGGCTAGCTGGTCAATGAAATCTTCTTGATCCCGTGGAGGATCGGCAACATCCGCAAGTCGCAGGCGTAGGTTGTAGTTGACATAGACAAGCTTGTTCAGTTTTTTGTGTGACAACCGATTGCGAACCTTTGTATGTAGCAAGGCAAAAGTACTCCAGTTCCGCTCGCATCCACTTGACGAACAACATTGAGCAAGAAGCCGCAAAGCAAGGGCCTGCAGCCTGGGAGTTTTGTTCCCGTTCATCATCCACCATGAAGATGCAGTTGTCTTTGGGTCATGCGCCATTTGTTGTGCCAATTGTGTGCCAAAGTCACCACGTTTCTGTCGAAACAGCTCAGCCTCTTGCAATGCCTGGACGGCGCTCGAGATATCGGTCATGCGCTGAAAAGCATCCTTCAGTGTACTCCACATTTCTGGACTTGGAATAAACGTATAGGCATACCTCGGATTCAGGACAGAAGCTGCAAAATAGAAAGTACCACGAATGAGCATAAGGTGTATGGAACGTGAAAGTATAAACTTTTGTTCACAATGAGCAGAATCCGTCTTACCTGGAACCACATAAGTGTCAAAGAAGATGTCCTTCAACCTTGCGTTGTAAATCGCTTCATACTCTTTGTACATGGAAACATTGCGTCCAAAGAAAGATTGCATTTCATTTCTCACACTCTGTACGTTGTGACATACCTCGCACATGTTCGGCCGCTTGTCCTGATCAGCAAAGCGAAGTAAGCTGTATATTGGTTGGACTGAGTCAATGACAAATTTCATTCCCTCCCACCACTGTAGACTTGAAAATCTCGTATGAGTAAATCTACCCATATTTGAATTGGCCCATTTGCTCTGCAAAAATTCAGGAGATCCCATCCACTGCATAAAACGATCACGTTTCCGATACATGCTGTCTAGGAACATGTAGTTGGTCCCAAAGCGAGTTGCACACCACTTCACCAACTCACCACCAATCGCCTGCCTCATCATTGCATTCAACTGACCATGATTGTGTAACCACGCTGATATTTTCTTGCATTGATCGATCAAATCTTGATGTTCGTACCTTTCACTGATATCCTTTAACATCAAATTGATAGTGTGTGCTAGACAAGGTGTCCAAGTAATGTGTTCGTATGTTTCTTGAATCCCCTTGCAGGCTTTCTTGTAGTTGGAGCCGTTGTCCGTGATCACATGAACGACATGCTCTGGTCCAAATTCGTCCACCACCTTCAGAATTTTCTGGTAATACACATATTCTTTAGCAACATCCAAATTATATTCGGATCGAAATGAACTAGGTACGGGGTTACCTTCCGCAAATATGCAGAATCTTGAGATCTTCCAGTCGCATCAATAGACTTGTGGAACCACATGACCCCATTGCAATATATCAAAAAGTTAATGACACTCATCTTCGTCGGCCCAGTCCACGAATCACACATCAACGTGACGCCGAACATAGGCCACTCTGCCTGAAACTTTGCGTACTGAACCTGCAAGTCTTGCTCGTTTTGATCCAGGTACTTTCCATCAATATCCCGTCCAGTGGGTGACGCGATACCTTCACCTGCAAAACATATGGCACTCATGAGATTAGATATAAACATGTAGTTGCGTAGCTATTATTTCGGCTGCAAAGAAAACATACCCCACTTCTGTGTCTCTCTGACCGCACTGACAAAGTATGGACTGTCAGCTTGTCTTCCAGGAACTCCCGCAGTATGGAAAATCTTTGACCAAGCTGTCCCAATTGCTTCCTTTGCATTCTTACCCTTCTGCGTCCATGAGCCTATGTCAATCCTTGGCTGCGTCGATCCACGCGCCGAACCTAAGTTGTAGTCCGTCACCCCAGGAGTCTGCCTCGCTGAAGTTGCCCTTCGAAGCATCCTCTGCAACGTACCCTCTCCCCTCGTACCACTACCCCCTCCATGCTCGTATGCACCTCCTCTCTGTTGCACCCCGCGACGGAACTCCTCTTCTGCTCTTGATTGGTTCAGGGCACGCTGCAGCTCAGCCTCCTCATCATACGCTTCATCTCCACCAGGATAGTTACCTTCCGCTGCAGCCTTCTCCTTTCTCAACTTCTCTTGAGCACGTTGAGCAGTTGCCTTCTTAGTCCTTTCAAGTTCACGCTGAAAGTACTCACGCACCTCCTTTGAAACCTTATCACAATGGACGACCTCCGTCCCGCGCCCTGCCAAATGTTGTTTCAATCTAGTGGCACCACCGCTCCCCTTGGACTTATGACAATAGTTGCATCTCCAACCGGGGTAAAGATTTTCACCGTGTTCCCATACAACATCTCTATCTCTGCCAGACATTGCGTATCTGCAAACATGGAACGAACATAAACATATCAATGTCAACTTGACAACACATAGCTATATCACAATACTTAAATCTACATCCATTTTCTTATTTCCAAAATCACAATACCCTACATCAAAATGTACATACATGGCTACAAATCACTAGATCCACTTCATACATTCTAAAATCACTTGGATGCAATCAAAATATACCTAAATATCTCCATCACTACATCCATTTCATAATTTCATAGATCACAATAGCCTAAATCATTGAAACCCGCATCAAATCCATACCTCACCCGCGGTCGGGCGGCTAACCGCCGCTACCGAACGGTAACCGAAGAAACCGGAGCGGTTAGCCGGCGTCGGGAGCCGGTAACCGCGGAGCCGGGAACCGGGGCGGCCAACCGCTCAAACCGAGCGGTAACCGGTCGTACCGGAGCGGTAGCCGGTCGCGCGCGGCGGTTGCGCAGCTGGAGGCGATTTTTCGCCCGCTCCGAAGCTGCGCTGCGCGGGGGGGGGAGTGAGGGGGTGTTCTGGGGGGTGAGGGGGGCGAGGGGGGGTGCTTATTAGGGTTTACGCGAGTTGGGCCGAGTTGGGCCGAGCTGTTTTTTCTTTTTCTTTTTTTATTTAACTTGTATTTCGCGAAAAAAATAGCAAATGACCAAATATTTGAGAAATTTTGACACCAATAGATCCAGCACACCATGAAGTATTTTTAAGAATTTTTATCCGATTTTTCGAATTTTTAAATTCAAATTTGAAATTTTTGAATTCAACCGGTTTCAAACCGCCCCGAACCGCTACCGGTCCGGGGCGGTTCGACCGGTTACCGCGGTAACCGGACCGGTTACCGCGGATTTGTGAACCCTGGCTCCGACACGCACGGAATAGCTGCAGGGCGCAGATGAGGGGCCGCGGCCATGGTGAGGCGACGCGAATGAGGGGCCACGGCCGCTCTCTGTTGCTGCTCTATTGGTCCCTTTTTTTTCTTCGATTCGGCCTCTCCTCTCTGCTCTCCGATGAGCGTGTAGCCAGCGACTATATGAGACTTTATTCCTCATTTTGGGTCGATTGATTTCACTTCGATTTGGGCTTGATTCCTCGATTTCTCCCTCTCGATCTCGCGCGGTGGTTTGGAGCCCAACCTCCCTCCGCTCTGATGGCTTGGATGGATGGAGGCAGGCGTATGCGGTGGTCCCCGCTTGAGCCGGTTCGCCGAGCCACGGCACTACCGTAGGATGCAGACCGACATAGGAGGCCGATGCCAGTGGCCATTTTCAAATTGGTTTTTGCTAATTAAGCAGGTATAAAGTTTCTGGTATGAGACCTATTCTAATAGAACTTTTGTCAAATCATGCGTTTATTTTGAACCAGTTCGAAGCATAATGTAACTCAATACTTACCATTAATTAATAAATTAAGAAACATGCTTTGCATCTACTTAATTTGTGCATATGAAAACTTAACGATATAGATATGTATAATGGCTTAACAGATCAAAACTACTTTGAACCGATCAAGTAATTGTTCTTGTTCATGTCTTTGTAAATTGTTGGATTATGTTTCAAATATTAATTGTTGTGACTCATTACAAGATAGGTGTGAGGGTAGCTCGGGGGTGGCCCTCTCGTGCTAAAAAACATATTTTTACTCTTCTTATTTGTACTTCCTTCTTTAACCTTTTTGTGCCGGCTGATATATAGCTATGACTTTTAGATGGCTTTGAACAGTTAGTGGTGCAGAACACCTGGTATAATAGGCGAGGGGATTAATAAGCAGACCAATGCAATGACATAAGGGTTAACGTAGACTTGTTCCCAAGGGTGATTGTTCTTACACGTCCAAACAATGACATATAATGCTTTCTCATAAATCAGTGGCCTCAGTTAAAGAAATTAGATCTTGGCGCATGTAAGCATCAACAAGGTGTGAAATGACCAAGAAATGTGTATGTATAGGCAATTTATGTAACAGTGCAAACGTTATTGATGGAGGCATTGAGCTCGAAAATCGTTGCACTTTCGTTGATATACAAATAATAAAGCCGGTCTGGTCAATTCCTTCACGGTAGCTTGGGGCTCTCATCACGAAATCTTGTTGCTAGATATTTGAATCAGGAAGGAATACGTGTTGCCAGTTAGCTTATATTAATTTTTTTAAACAAGCTTATATTATTTAAATCATATCAAATTCGTTATGGTTTTGTTCTGATGAGAAGCTGATGCATGCATTTATTCTGTTGAGCATCATCCCCTCTTTTCTGTACTCTGCTTTACCAGCCTGTGTACCAAGTGTAACAACACTACATATGCTGCTGTGGTTTTTGCTTTTCCTAGATTAAGACCAACCCGGAAATATACAAACAGTGCTCACGCCAAAGGGATTTTAGAATATCTACGGAGGCTGCACTACTGGAAAGATGTTCCTATGCCTTTTTCTTTTATATAAATTTGATGAATTTAGAGAAGTTTGATTTAGGTTTTAGGACATAACTTAAATGGTCTACATTTTGAAACAAAAAAAGGAGTTGATTAGATGTTAAATCTGCGGCGTAGCATGCTGATCCGGTCCTGCATTATCAGCCGTGTTAGTGGAAGCTCGCTACCATGCAATGATCATGACAATGACTAAATTTGTCGTAGCAAGTTCGCTCTGTTCCAAAGTTCGCCTTGTTATAGATTTGTTCCAAAGTGGAAATCCAATTTTTGATTAAGTTTATTATAGGAAAGATATGTCAACATCTGTGGTGTCGGGTTTAAGATGGTAACATGTACTTTCTACACTTGTAGTAGAGAAAACAGTTCATGTTTTCTTCCATATTGGACTATGGACATATATAATTGTCTGCTCGTTTTAATTTTCGCACTCCACTCCAGCTCAGCCCTTGAACCCTTACATGCATGTTCATCGTTTTCAAGCTGTCTCCCATATCCATTATACATGATGTAGATAAACAAGGTTACGTTGACATGCATGGCGAACAAAAACATGTCGACACTCTGGAGAAATAGACGTAATATATACATCAGTCGTCGTTACTGGTGTGCCCACAGGAGGAGCGGCGCCTCATACTGGCCGAAAGCGTCCACCTTGCCGTCGTAGCAGCAGCACTCCTCCGCCGCCGCCGGAGCTGCGGCTGCGGCGGCCCAGAACTCCGATGACCAGAGACCGTCCCTCAGGTCCAGCAAAATGTCGTCGTCAGGCAGGTCGAACCACAGCGCCGCCACCGCGTTCTCGCCGCCGCCGCCGCTTGTGGGCCCGGCCGCGGCAGCACGAGACGACGACAGAGACTCGGCGGCACAAGACACCGCGTCATCGTCGTCGCATTTTCGGGCAACGAGCAGAGCGGTGTGGACGCCGTCGTCGCCAGCCGTGGCGGCGGCGGCGGCCCGGATGTCGGCGGGGGAGTCGGACGCCGGGTGGGGGAGCTCGCTGGCGAGGTGGGGGAAGTTGAGGCGCGCGGCGGCGGCGCCCTTGACGGCGAGCGCCGCCGCGTCGTGAGCGCGCGCGGCCATCTCGGCGGTGGGGAAGGTTCCGAGCCAGATGCGCGACTTCTTGCGCGGCTCGCGGATCTCCGACACCCACACGCCCCACTTCCGCCGCCGCACGCCGTGGTACGACGGGTGGTGCAGCTGCTGGCTGCTGCTGCTGCTGCTGCCCGCCATGGCCGCCGCAGCCTTGCTCTTCTTCACGTGCTTGCGCTTGGGCTTGTTCGATTGTTGTCGTTGTACACTAGCATCGGAGGAGGAAGACATGGTGGTGGTGGTTGCGTGGAGCACATCGGCATCCATGGCTGTCGCTATAGAAAGGTCGTTCATTGGTTCAAACTTCAAAGGCTAAGAGCCTAAGAGACACCGTTGTGACACGACACTATTTGGCCCGATACTATTTTGGCCCGACACTAATAGCCACCAGATGTAATCGTGTTGTGCCCGTGTCGTGCGTCATGTCGACCTTCCAGCCCAAACACAACACTGTCAGTCGGTCCGTCGTGCCCGTGTCGGCCCTAACACTGTACATCCACTTTTCAACTCCAAACTTCATATATCTCATCACAAATTCATATAGATATGCATCAATTTCATATATTTCATCATAAACTTATATAAATATAGATCAATATTACAAATTCATATAAAGATATATATATTCTCAAATACTTCAACGGAAACATCTATCTCGCAATAGTATGACTCAAGGTAATCGTGTCATATCCTGGCAACCAAAAATCGTGTTGTGTTCGTGTTGGCACTACGTGCCGAGGTCGCGGCCCAAACACTACACTACTATCGTGTCGTATCATGCTAGTGTCGTGCATCATGCCGCCTATTTGGCCATCTATGGTTGCCAGCCAACAAAAAAAAATGTGCACTACTACTGAATTTTTGAAGAATTTTAAACATGCATTGAGGTGTCCCCGGCTGTTACCCTAGAAAATTGTAGTACTCCCCTTCGTTCTAAAATATAGCTTACTCTAATTTTTGTTCAAAAATTTCTCTAACTTGAATCAAGTTTATATATTGTTTGTGGTACACACATGTATAAAATCATGGTAGGCAGTTATTCAGAAATCCACCATCTGCAGTGTGCCTATTACATTTTTTAGATTATGAAAAAAAATGGCCTCCGCCGCAAACAAAGTTTGAGAGCTTATTACAGCTGAGAGAAACAAAGGACTCAGTAACATTTAAGCTGTTGGTAGCCACTACGACTCGATACAATAGAAATCTGGAGAACCAAAATAAAGAAGATCAATCAGGCTAAAGGCCATGAAGACTAGTTCTTGATCCCTTTCAAAATATTCCACCCGGCCTTGCTAAAGTTTGTGGGCGAGAAGCTATAAAATTTTGTTGTTTTTCATCTATTCACATGCATGCATGGGGATTGATGACTTCTTCTAATTCATTGTGAGAAGTTATTCAATTCATATATATTCAATTAGAGAAGTGATTTTATGTCTAAAAGTAATTTTCTATTATTCTCTAAGTTAAATTTCAACAATAAAGTGATTTCAGGAAATGTACATGTCGAGTGAAGTTAGTTTTTCCGGTCCCATGGTCCTCCCAATTCATGCCTACGCGACCTGGTTGCGTTGCGCCACTCTATTCCATAGACTTGACTATAAAAGGCCGGGTTTGTTTCCCTACTACAGGTATTATTTTTCCATGGATCTCCAAGTTATGCATGTTTAGTTCCCTATAAAAGGCCGGCCTCCAATGTAAGGGCTTCTCCAATGGTGAGGCAAGAGCTAGCTCTTAAATTGTTTAATCGATGAAATGTTAAAAAAACAGTACCAGAATATATTGGCTAAGAGCTAGATCTTGGCTCTTTGCTATCTCTTAGCCAACTTTTGGCTCTTTGAACAGTGCAAAATTGATGTCACCGGCTCTTCATGAAGCCAAGATAAAGGCCGGTCACATCAACTTTGCACTGTTCAAAGAGCCAAGAGCTGGCTAAGAGCTAGCCAAGAGCCAACCCATTTTGGTACTATCTTTGTACTTTTTACCGATTAAACAATTTAAGAGCTAGCTCTTGACTCACCATTGGACTACATACCAGCCTGCTCTAATCAGTCATTTCTAACTAATTATTGGCAGCAAAATAGTGTGTTAATATTTAATAAGTAGATAATGCTATCATGCATGTGGCTATTGTTGTAACACGGTTTTTCTGGTATTACTAACAGTGAAAAGATTACAATTGTCTTTTTTGGTCTCTCCAAAAAACATCCCCCGTACAGTTACTGTTGACCTGCTATTTATAGGGGGCAACCTCGTATGTTTACAAGACTGTTACTTCCCGCCAAAAATCTTATAAACTATCTTAGCTTTTAGATGACCGTTGCTTCCCGCCAATCTCCGCCTTTGCCTCGTAACAGGAGACGGATTCGTCTTGGCAGTTCCTTGTCTTGTGACCAGCCTTGTGCTATTGTCTTCTTCGCCTTGACTTCTTCAGTCCTGCTCGAAACTCTAACCTCTTCGAATTAGATTCACGCTCGTCATCTTCGTCTTGACCTCTTCAGTCTCGCCTGCGACTCTAACCTCTTCGAATTAGTTTCACGCTCGTCATCTTCGAATTAGTTTCACGCCTTGGCTCTTATTGTTGCTGCCTGTCGAGATTCTTGAAGTGCTTCGTGATCAAAAGAGGTTAGTTTTGAAAAATCTTTATCCTCGTTTCTTGCTTTGCTTTTATTTCATTATTTATTTTTTAATTTGCTTCCGTTATTAGTTTTAGGAATGACTCGTGTCAAGTCTACTGCGATTCCGACTTCTGATGCGGAGAGAGAGAACAGTCCTCTGGCCTCCAACCCAGGAAGTGAGGATCTAGAAGGGGTCGAGGCCAATGTTAATGAGCTCGTTGGGGAATCGGCTCCCAAAACCCTTCATTTCGGTCGGTCCTCTGTTACTGCTAGTATGATTTCGTCATATGTTCAGAATGGATTCTTTCCCGATGGTGTTGGTCGTGCTCCTAGACGCGAGACTGTTCCTGATCCCCAATTCGGAGAGGCTGTTATTTTTTCCGAGTTCTTTACTGCGGTACTTCGTTTTCCTTGTGATCCAATGCTGCCTCAGATTTTGGATCGCTTCAATGTTAAGCTTCATCAGTTGACCCCCAATTCTTTTGTTCAACTGTCGAAGTTTTTCTGGGGTGTTAAAACATTTGGTGGTGAAGTTGACCTCGACACTTTCGGCCGCTTCAACGAACTTCATCTTCAAAAGAGGTCAATCTTTTTGGAAGAAGGCGGAGAAGAGCATGTTGGACAGTTTGGAGTTGCGACTTTTACTTCGCTTCGACGAAGTGCCGCCCTGAAGATCACAAAAGTTGACTTCACCTACGCTCAACGGAACCGTTGGGATGTGAACTGGCCGAAGTCATGGTTTTATGTTAAGGTTGGCTTCGCCTCTCCGAATTCTAGCGACATTAGCTATCCTTTTGCTGGCCCTCTTGGCGATATCGAGGTGTCCACTGTGATTGACTTCGATAAAAGATACGAATCTTTTAAGAAGAATAGTCACTGTTTTAACCATGCTACCCGGCGATTGACAGGCCGTGATGTAGTTGAGGAGTTTCTAGCTGCCGAAATCTGCCCTTTAGGGACGAATTGGAAACCTTTCAGAGTTGAGGAGAGACAAATACCTGGCTTTGATCTGTCCACTACCTTCGCTGTTTTTGGACTTGCGAAACCTGCAGATGCCACTGATGATGATCTAGTCTCTCGCGTTGAATGGGCCGCGAAGTCTTTAGTTGGCCCTCTTACGGAAAAAGAGAAAAATGCTATGATTGACCTCTTCGAGAAACCCAGCCGCTTGAATCGACCATGGATAGAAATGGGCGTCAAGTATGGGGATAGGGTGAAACCCTCCAAGCCTCAAAAACGCATGAAACCTGCTGGTAACATTGGATCCGAGCAAGCTGGAGTAACACGAAGATACAAGAAAACTTCGTCAAGAGTGCTGGTATCCTCAAGTCAAGATGCTCCCCAGACGAAGACAAAACAGCTCGAGGCTCAGAAAAGAAAGACTGTTGATGTGCAACAGTCTACTTCTGCGCCCAACAAGAAACCGCGACTATCTCGTAAGGTGGATCCGTCGCTGCTGGACAGTCCTGAAGCCGAGGCTGAGGCTGGGAAGGAGGAAGAGGCTATTGATGCGGCTTGTGGACTTCTAGAAATTGTTGGTATTGCTGGCGATGACCTCGGCACAGCGGGATTCATGAAGGAGTTGGCAGGCACTTCTGCTGCTTCGGGAGAAGGTTTGTTTGTTCCTTTCATGAAATGCCTCGGTGCTAGAATGAGCCTCGCAGGCTCGATGTCGAGTGTTGTTTCGAAATCTCCAAGAGAATTCGATCCGAACTTTCTTGAGCTCTTAGAGCATAACTTCAGCTTGTATTCCACAGAACCAGCCATCGGGGAAGTAAACGCCGAAGAGGATAAAGTAATCGAAGTTGAACGTGAGGTCAACAATTTTAATTATACTGGTTTTGCTTGCTAAGTTTCTTTTGTTATTTACTTACTTTACTCGCCATTTTTAGCTCGAGAATGTTGATGCCAAGGGAAAGAAAGTCCCTGAAGAAACAGTTGTAACTCGCCCTCAAAATTTGGCTTCTTCCTCTTTCGTTGAAGTTGGTGAAGACACCGTTGAGATGCTAGGTGAGGACAATTCCTGGTTACCTCTTCCTGTCTAATTTCGCCTTTTATTCTTATAATTTGTCTTTGTTTTTTTTTTAGATTTCAAAGCATCGTTGGAGAACCTTGACTTTGAAGAGCTATCTCGCTTGAGCGTCTCCACAGCGCACAAGGTTCATGCTTGCTTCTACTGCTTTATCTTCGTCTCTTCCTTTCTTTATATTTATCTTATGTTTTTGTTTTCGATGAGCTTCCTTAGGTTAAGCTGATCAATGCAGTCTGTGCCTCAAAGTCTAAGACTGCAGCTGATCGGCTTCGTTTCTTGGAGGGGGAGAATGAGAGGCTTCGGGAAGTTAACGATAAACTTCGTAAAGATTTGACTAAGATCGAGGACGCATGGGACACCACCGATAGATAATATAAAGCCTTGCAAAAGGACTTTGACAAGAACCTAGCTGTGATCGATAATCTTCGTGAAGCCGTGGTTCGCGAGTCCGATGCTGCCAAAGAGGCTAAAACCCAAGTGACCTCCCTCGAGCTTAAGTTAAAGGAAGCTGAAAAATCTCTGGCCTCTTCCAAGGTTCTAGATGCTGAGAGGGTGAAACAAATCTTTGATTCATACTCGAACTCGCTTAAGCAATTTGGAGCCACTCCTTATGCCCTTCCTTTGGATTTGAACATCGATAACTTCTTGTCCTGGATTGAAGAGGAGTTTGCTGGCCTCGGGGACGTGTTCTCGATTGCTGGTGATAACTTTGCTTTTACCTGCACTGACGGCCTCGGCCGATTTCTTGAAAAAGAGGACAAAGATCTGCTTCTTCGGGTTGCCGGCCCCGGATTTCGTTTTTCTGATTTCGGCGATTTATCCTCGCCTAGCTCTAAAGAAGTTGAGACTATGAAACGTCGCTTCTTGCAAGACTTCTGGAATATCCATGGGCGAAATATGGCTAAGGATTCCTCTTCGAAGGTAAAAAAGCTTTTTTGTGTAACTTTGCTCTTTTTAATCGTTGTTGGTGTCAAAAAACCTAACTCTTTCTTTTTCGTTCCTTTACTAGGACGAAGAAGAGAGCGTGGATGTTGAAGAGGAAAAGGAGGAAGAGAGCGAGGAGGAAGAAGATGAAGCCCCTGATTCACCTTCTGATGATGTTGAAGGGAATTCTTCCCAGGAGGAGGGAGAGATATAGTTGCTAGAGAAGACTGATTTATGTAAAAACTATTGTGTTTGTGGATTCGAGGACAACTTGAACGCTGTAGTTGTTTCATTTTTTGTTTATATCAATCTCGTAACTGACCTCGATCTTTGTTTTATTTCTGAGTACATGCGTTGGATTCGTAGAGATTCTTTTCCCTCGAAACTGTTTGATCTTTGTTTTCTTTCTATAAAGTCACGACCTTTAGATTCGTTTCTACTGGTAGAAACGCTTAAATATTCTTTGGCTTCTTCCTAGACTTTCGTGCCTGTAGATTCCCTTGTTGTTACGAGGTTGTATTGTCACAAATGCACTCTTCTCCAGGATTCAACTGCTTGAGAAAGCGTTGCTGCACGAAGTATCCATGGGCCCTTTGATGTTGATGCTTCTTGGCCCGGATAGATCATGCCGTCGAGCATTCATTTTGTTCCTGTTGCCTCTCATTTCTAGAGAAAGTTTTCCTTTTGTTTGCCTTGTTTTCCTTTTTTGCTACGGCTTGGCTTCCCCTTCTCTTTTATAGTGATCTTTTGACCCTTGAAGAGATAATGATTTCACCTAACTTCGCGTCCTTTTGACAGTACAGGTAGGTGGTTTGTTTTAGTATGTTTGTTGTTTGGTAGAAACCTGTTTTTGAATAAATGCAAAAGGGGGCTTCTCTTTTTTGCCTTTGAAAAAGGCGTCCCCTCCCTCGATAGCCCCTTTGCGTTTATTCATTGCTTCTTGTTTCGAGCAACGGATTCTGAAAGGATACGTTCTCTTGTTTTACTTTCGAAATAGGGCAACTCTGTTGCTTTTTTTGTTTTCCTTATTGCTTTGAAGTTCTTGCGAGGTTTTAACTTTGATCTCGTTTTCTTTTTGCGAAGTTTTTATTTCCAATCTTGGTCTCGAGCTGTTTTGCTTGAGTTTGTCTTTTTTGCGAGGTTATATTTCCAACCTTGGCCTCGAGCTATTTCGCTCGAGGTCTTATTTTTGAGATTGTATTTCCAACCTCGGCCTCGAGCTGTTTTGCTTGATGTTGTCTTTTTTGCGAGGTTATATTTCCAACCTCGGCCTCGAGCTCTTTTGCTCGAGGTCTTCTTTTTGCGAGGTTATGTTTCCAACCTCGGCCTCGAGCTATTTTGCTCGAGGTCTTCTTTTTTGCGAGGTTATATTTCCAACCTCGGCCTCGAGCTATTTTGCTCGAGGTCTTCTTTTTGCGAGGTTATTTTTCCAACCTCGGCCTCGAGCTATTTTGCTCGAGGTCTTCTTTTTTGCGAGGTTATATTTCCAAGCTCGGCCTCAAGCTATTTTGCTCGAGGTCTTCTTTTTGCGAGGTTATATTTCAACCTCGGCCTCGAGCTGTTTTGATCGAGGTCTTCTTTTTTGCGAGGTTTTATTTCGAACCTCGATGTGTTTTTTGCTCAAGTGCTTTTTGGGGAATCTCCTTAGCTGATTTTTTGGAGAAATTTACATAGGTTCGCCTCATTAAAAACCTCACCTCCAGTTTCCTGGAGCCCCTTTTGTGAGGAAAAGAGTACGACCTTTTGCGATGAAAGAAAAAGAGAAGAGAGGTGCTTCGTATTTGTGCTTATAGCTCCGCACATTTACGAAGTTAACCTTTACAAAAAGAACTAAAACTTGGAGAAAACTGTATACCTTTGCTTGTTCCGATTCTAGTTATAGTATTTGCGAAGTTGCTCTACGTTACATGAGTGAGGTAACTCCTCTCCGTTTTCGGTGGAAAGATGATAAGACCCTGGCCTCGAGCTTTTTGTGACAATGTATGGTCCTTCCCATTTTTCCTCGAATTTGGATAAGTTTTCTGCATTATGCTTCCTTTTGATTACTAGGTCCCCAACTCTGATCTCTCTTATCTTCGCCTTTGGGTCGCGCCACTTTCGTGTTTGCTTTTGGTATGACTCGAGGTTATGTGAGGCAACGAGCCGATCGACTTCGATTAAGTCTTTTTCCACCATTTCTTTTTCACCTTCCTCACTACTAAATGTTACTCTTAGAGTTTTGGCCTTGATTTCTTCTGGGACCACCGCTTCGGTTCCGTATAGCAGTCTAAATGAGGTGAACTTGGTAGCTCTGGATTCTGTAGTGTTGTGTGACCATACTGCGATTGGTAAATCGTCAATCCATTTTCCCTTTTTGTGATCGAAGAGCATCTTCCTTATAGTCGAAAAAATGATGTCGTTGGCTCTTTCGACTACACCGTTTGACTGCGGATGATATACGGATGCGTACTTTACTTTGGTTCCCATTGTTATGCAGAAATCTCTGAATGACTCGCTGTCGAATTGCTTTCCGTTGTCTACTGTTATTTCTTTTGGTACGCCGAATCTGCAGATGATGTTATGCCAGAAGAAATTTTATACTGTGTGCGAAGTTATCGATGCTAGGGCTTTTGCTTCGATCCACTTTGTGAAATATTCCACGGCGACTACTGCGAATCTGCAGTTTCCTTGAGCTGTTGGGAGAGGCCCTACTAGGTCTATTCCCCATCTTTGCAATGGCCAAGAAGGTGTAATGAGCTGCAACAGTGAACATGGAATCTTCTGGTTGCTTGCGTTCTTTTGGCATGCTTCGCATTTCTTTGCTACTTCATCTGCATCTTTTATCATTGTCGGCCAGAACATTTCCTGCCTGACTGCTTTTGCTGCGAGGGCTCTTGGACCAATGTGTGTTCCGCATATCCCTTCGTGTATACTTCTTAGTATTTCCGTTCCTTGTTCTTTTGCAATGCATTTTAGCTATGGTGCTGATATCCCCTTCTTATATAGCTCACGTTGTATCATCTGATATCCTTTTGCTCTTGCTGGTATTCTTTTGGCCTCACTTGCAGAACAGGGTGTGAAATTGTCTTGTAGGTATGCCATGATTGGTGCTCTCCAATCTTCCCAGCAGATGTGCGCAAGATACTGCTTTCTGATTGAGGGGACGGTTATGACCTCGTAAATTACGTCTTCAGGTAGCTCTTCCTTCTTTGCTGCTTTCTTGGCTAAATCATCAGCTTCGTTGTTGTCGTTTCTGTGGATGTGCTCTACAATGAATCCTTTGAAGTATTTCTCCATTTCCCTGACCTCTTCGACGTAAGTGATTAGCTCTGGTTTTCTAGCTTCGCTGTCCTTTTCAATATGATCCCTTGCTATTTTCGAGTCTGTATTCACAATGAATCTTTGTTTTCCTAGCGATTTCATTTTTCGTAGCCCAAGTAGGAGTGCTTCAAATTCTGCTACATTATTTGTGATTTGGATCTCTTGATTGTTGAACTCCAATCGTGATGCGAATCTGGTTTTGATTCCACCTGGTGAAACTAGGATTGCGGAGATTGCTGCTCCTTTGCTACAAATATGCTCCATCACAGTAGACTGTCCGTTGTTTTTTGTCTTCGTCTGGAGTTTCGTGTTTTGGAGAAGTCCAATCTGCTACGAAGTCAGCTAATACTTGAGACTTGATTGCATTTTGTCTCATGAACTCGATGTTGAATCCTGAAAGTTCTACGGACCATTTGCTGATCCTATTCGAAGCTTCTTTGTTTGCGTATATCTCGGCTAGAGGTTTGTCGGTGACGACTGTCACTTTGTGAGCTTCGAAATAGTGCCTGAGCTTTCTTGATGCCATAAGTAATGCGTATGCAATTTTTTCGAGCTCAGAGTATGACTTCTTGGCTCCAGATAATGCTTCGGAGACGAAGTAAGCTGGCAACTGCTTCAAAATGCCTTCAATTTTGATTTCTTGTACTATTGCAGCGCTTACTGCTGACTCGGATACTGCGAGGTAGAGGAGAAGGTCATTTCCTTGGGCTGGTGGTGATAATTTGATCATTGCCGCGAGGTATTCCTTTAATTCTTTGAATGCTTTTGATTGTTCTTCGCCCCAGTTGAATTTCTGTGCATGTCTGAGAGTTTTGAAGAAAGGGAGGCTTCGCTCGGCCGCTCTTGGTACGAATCTGTTTAGAGCTGCGATCCTGCCTGTCAATTGTTGCACTTCCTTAACAGTCTTTGGTTCCTCCATGGATGCCAAGGCCTGTACCTTGTCTGGGTTGGCCTCAATTCCCTTTGAGGTTACTAGGCATGCCAAGACTTTTCCTTTGGTTACTCCAAAGACGCATTTTTCTGGATTTAAGCTTAAGTTTGACATTCTTAGATTGTTGAAAGTTTCCTCGAGATCTTTGATGTGATCCGCTCTTTTGATGCTTTTTACGACGAGGTCATCCACATAAGCTAGCATGTTTCTATCAATTTGCGAGTTGAAGACTTTTTTGGTCATTCTTGAGAAAGTTGATCCTGCGTTTCTCAGCCCCTCTGGCATTCTGACGAAGCAAAAAGTTCCGAAAGGTGTTATGAAGCTCGTCTTCTCCTCATCCTCTTGTTTCATCCAAACTTGGTGATACCCTGAAAAGCAATCTAGTAGAGATAGGATCTCGCTGTTGGCTGCGTCGTCAACGACGCTATCGATTCTTGGTAAGGGGAAATCATCTTTTGGGCAATGCTTGTTTAGGGTTGTGAAGTCGATGCACATCCTCCACTTTCCGTTTTTCTTTTTCACTGGGATAGTGTTTGCCAACCATTCTGGGTATTGTACTTCTCTAGTGACTTTTGCTTTCAGTAGCTTTTCAACTTCGGATTTTATTCCCTCTACCTTCTCATCCGACATTTTTCTCAGTTTTTGCTTCCTTGGCTTTGTCTTCGGGTTTATGTTGAGGCTGTGCTCGATTAGAGTTCTGCTGACACCCTTTAGATCTGCGGCTGTCCATGCAAAGACATCTTTATTTTTTCTTAGGAATGCTATCAAATCTTCCTCTTCTTGAGGGGAAAGGTCTGCTCCGATCGTGACCTCTCTACCCTCGGTTCCTGGTTCGAGAGAGACTCGCTTGGTGTCTTGTGTTTGAATAGCTTCTTTTGCTTTTTCCACTTTGGTTTGCGGTGGCCTCTTTTTGATCGATTCTGTTTGAACCTCATCGTTTGGTTGTTTCGTTTCTGTCTGCAAGAGGTTGACGTTTTTCTCGCCTGGGGTGATTCCTTGTTCGATGTCCCTTGCGACTTGCTGGTTTCCGAATACTGTGATTACTCCGTTTGATGCTGGAAGTTTCATGCAGAGATACGCCTGTCGTACAATGGCTTCGAATGTGTTGAGGAAGCCTCTTCCGAAGATTGCATTGTAAGGATAGTACATGTCGACTATGTCAAAAGTGACTCGTTCCGTTCTGGGATTGCTCAAGTCCCCCAAGGTTACCGGTAGCTCGATTTTTCCTAAGGCTCGGATTCTTTTTCCTCCGAAACCAATGAGTGGAGTTTCTGATGGTTGTAACAAGCTTCTGCTGATGTTTATTTGATCGAAGGCGCTTGCGAAGATAATGTCAGTTGAACTACCATCGTCTATAAATATTTTTGTTAGCTCCCAGCCTGCCACATTTGTTTCGATGACCATGGCATCAGTGTGAGGATAACATTGGAGCTTGAGGTCCTGCTCGGTGAAGGTTATTGGGATATGCGACCAGTGAGTTTTTATTACTGGGCCATCGGGTAGTATTGCGTGCACTCTTCTGAAGTAGTCTTTTCTTTGTCTTTTGCTTTCGAAGTCAACTAAAGATCCTCCCGCTATAGGCAGAATCATTCCGCGGGAGGGAATAGGACCCTTGGCAGGTGTTGAATTTGATGTTGTAGCTGTTTGCATCATGGTTTCGTCTTTTCTTGCCGCGGTGGATTGAATTGAACTATGCGCTTGTTGATTTGGCTCTGACTGGGTTTGGTGCCATGCCAGTCGAGGCTGGTGGTATGTTGAATAGGATTCCGAATTCGTCGGAAGTTGTAGCTGTGGATTTGTCGCGTTGTGAGAGGTGCATTGCCAGGAGTTTGTTTGAACTGTACGACCTTGACTGTTGTTTTTGTTCATTTCTTGCTTCACCCTGATGGTTATGGGACATCTCCCTGTACTGTGATTTGGGTTTTCGCCATGGAATTGGCAAAACCAAGATCGAGGTTGATTATCTTGTTGGCCTCGTCCTCTTCCGCGGCCTCTGCCTCGTCCACCTCTTCCTCGTATGGATGAGGAGTTGAAATCTTGCTTTGTTGCATTTGATTCGTTGTTGTTTTGCTCGCTCCTGTTTCTATGTTGAAAACTTGAGCTGGTCGGTTGTAGTTTTGCTTTTCGTATGTGGGTTGCCTGTAGTTTCCATTTGCTTTTCTGAGCATGGCTCTTTCGTTGATTCTTCTTCTGTGATCATCGTCTGATCTGCAGAACTTCTCCATTTCGTGGAACAGTTCATGGAGGTTTCTTGGTTTGTTTTTGACGAACTCTGACGTGCATGGCCCTGGTCCTAATCCGTGAATACATGCGTCGATTGCTATTGAGTCTGGAATATCGTCCGTTTGAGCCTTCAATTGGATGAAGTGTTTAAAGTATTGGGCCAATGACTCTTTTTCCTCTTGTTTGCACGCGAAGAGATCTCCCGAAGTTAATAACTGTCTGTTGAATCCTTGGAAGTTCTAAAGCACTTTTGCCTTGAGTTGTTCCCAACTAAATATTGATCCTGGGCTTAGTCTTGTGAACCATGTAAGAGCCGATCCTTCACAGGCTATGATGAATGATTTTGCGAGAACTAGTTCGTTTCCTCCAGCGGAAGCCACAGCAACTTCATAACTCATCAAGAACTGCCTTGGGTCACAAGTGCCATTGTATTTGGGCAAAGTGATGGGTTTGTACAAGGTTGGTCATGGTGCATTTTGAAGGCCTGGAGATAACGGTGAATTCGAGTCATAGCTTCTGAAACCCGCGTTGTAATTTGTTGTTTCGGTGTGGTATTCTCTCTCGGGCTCTTGAATAGTTTCTTTGCTCGCATTGAGCTCGTTGTGGAGTCTCCTGAGCTCATTCTTAGCCTCTGCAATTTTTCGCTCTTTCTCGGTTTGTTTTCTTTGGTTCACTGCTTCCTTCAATAGATCTTCTTTTTCTTGCTTGAGCCTCTCGATTTCTTGTAGCAGTTGTTCGAGGCTAGCTTCTTCTCGATTTTGGGTATCATTGGTAATGGCTAGCTCCACTGAAACTTGTGGTTCATCGTTTTCTCTTTCGTTTTCGTGAACTTTTGAGGTCTGCGGATCATCAGACCGTTGTTTTTTCTTTGGTGGCATCGTGAGTTTTGATTTCGATCCTAACACGCGGACGGCACCAACTGTTGTAACACGGTTTTTCTGGTATTACTAACAGTGAAAAGATTACAATTGTCTTTTTTGGTCTCTCCAAAAAACATCCCCCGTACAGTTACTGTTGACCTGCTATTTATAGGGGCCAACCTCGTATGTTTACAAGACCGTTACTTCCCGCCAAAAATCTTATAAACTATCTTAGCTTTTAGATGACCGTTGCTTCCCGCCAATCTCCGCCTTAGCCTCGTAACAGGAGACGGATTCGTCTTGGCAGTTCCTTGTCTTGTGATCAGCCTTGTGCTATTGTCTTCTTCGCCTTGACTTCTTCACTCCTGCTCGAAACTCTAACCTCTTCGAATTAGATTCACGCTCGTCATCTTCGTCTTGACCTCTTCAGTCTCGCCTGCGACTCTAACCTCTTCGAATTAGTTTCACGCTTGTCATCTTCGTCTTGACCTCTTCAGTCTCGCCTGCGACTTTAACCTCTTCGAATTAGCTTCACGCTTGTCTTCTTCGTTTTGACCTCTTCAGTCTCGCCTGCGACTTTAACCTCTTCGAATTAGCTTCACGCTTGTCTTCTTCGTTTTGACCTCTTCAGTCTCGCCTGCGAAAATAGAAAATATGATTCCAAGGGGCGTCTCCCCAACAGCTATTTTTTCCTTTTTATATGTAAGTGCACGATATAGAACGTCGTCAGGGAAGAATTAAGTTAATAACCTCATTTCTTACAAAAAAAAAACTAGTATCCCTGACCATGAGTTCCATGCAACGACGTGATCTATCGCTGATAGAATACTTGGTATAGCTGGTGGCCTGATAATATGATGCTACAAACATAAATATACACTCAAGTGTGTGTAGACGACATAGAGAGGGTTAGGTTAGTGGAAAAGACGGGCACCTAATTGCAATGGTATTGCAATTTAGTAAGATCTTGCAACTTATTTCTAAGACAAGTAGGTCCCGACAAGATGTGCATAATTGTGATTTATATATTGGATCTTTTGTTTATATATCCATTATTGGAAGAGGCAGGGAGTGTATCCAGGGGCATGTCTGCGAAGATCCAGTGTTAGATTCAAAAGCTTTTTTCTGATACTGGAAAATCTATAGCATCAAAATTAAAGCATCTATATATATGAGATACCCTATTCCGAAGATTTTTTTTTTTGCTAAGCAGTGTATATATGTACAAGTTTAAGGAATGAGAGACATCAATTCAGATATAATAACTATTTTCTAATCATGAGTGTACGTATATATCTTCAAAGCATCCAATTGAAGCATGCTGATTCTATCTTACTATTACTAATTGGAGGATCCTTTTGAAGCCTTCAGGTGATGCCATATAGGATCCTAGGGGGGTAGCTTAAAAAAAGAGAGAATTCCAAGAAATTCTCACAAAAAAACAAAATATCCACCTAAGATCCTACGTGGACATCGAGGTATTTTACTTGGACTTTGCTACGGTACACTATTTACCTCTTAGGAGATAATTAACAAGAGTTCAAATAAATCTAGGCCATTGAATATTAAAGAGAATAAAATAATTAATTAAAAAAACAGTCGGTTATTTTAATTACGGCAAACTGCTCCCATAAATCTAGGAGGCAGTTAGTTACATGCGTCTACACGTTGGTTCAATCAAAACAATACAAATTCAGGTATGCAACGGCTCCCACGTGCCATTCCCAAAAAGGAAAAACAATGTTACACTCAAGATATGAAAAGGCCTGATCACGTGTCAATCATGTTAGATCTAATAGTTTATTCCCGTTGTAACTCGTATTTCCAGTTGGCGGATGTTGTGTTTAATACCCTCCCTATTTTTGTTATTTTCTATAATAAAATAGGTTTTTTAACATGAATGGTTGTATTATGGATACAAATAAATGGGCATGTCACGTGAATAGAGAAAAAAGTGTTCCCATAAGATAAGCTCGGAGGTTAGGGATATGTCACACCGCAGCATCATGTCACGTATTTTTTTTCGAGACTACGTATCACCAACCATACTCATCGGCACATCATGCAAGCAAGCGATGGCGAGACCATGTTTGAACGTCTCGAAGCTTGCTTTGTCGCCACACGCCGCTAATTATTAAATTACATAATATATAAATAGAATTTCAATCTATTACCTCCTGGAGGTAATATTTTGTTATAACCACCCAGATTGACTCAAATAGACGGTTCACAGTTATTTCGGAGTACCATAGCAAAGCCACTCAGCCATGCCATTAGAAATAATAAGTTTCATCTAGACGCTATGTATATATATATCTGAACAACCGGATATCAAATAACTATGAGATGTCCATTTAATTAGATCAAGATGGTTATGATCATAGATTACCTCTCAGGAAGTAATATATTAAATTTTTATTTATATATTTTTAATTTAAAATTATAAAAAAAATAAGAGGAGATGCCGTTACTTTTGTTTCTCCTGCCCATGTTCTCTATTGATGGCTTGATGCTTCATCTTTGTTTTCTTGGCTCCGTATCTAAACATATTTTTCTCTCTACTGATGCTTTGTTCTTTTTTTCTCTCGATGTGAACATGACATGCCCATTGCGTGAATATTTTTTTTTCTCTCAGCAGATACTTCGACGTGAACGTGACATGCATGCCCATAGCATGAATGCTTTTTTCTCTCTACAAATGCTTCATCTTTTTCCTCTCTATGTGGTCATGGCATGGCCATTTGTGTCATAAAAATCTGAACATATTTATTGTCTACGGACACTTTTATACATAATACGAACTTACTGTAGATAACATGGACGTGATGGGAGTTTCAAAAGGAAAAATCATGGAAACAAAAAAAAGCTCTGCACGAAGGTGATGGGAGTTGGGGATAATGTTGTGCGTGCATGCATCTGACCGGTGGTAGTTAAGGAGGCGGTTAATAGCTTTATAGTTTCTAATTAAGTTTTCTCTATGTATATATTGAAGGGTCCAAATTGAATTATATAAATAATATATTAATAATGATTGAAATAGTAGTTTATACTTTTATATTAGTGCACTCTAAGGCTTTATTACAATTATATAATTTTGATTCAGATGCAGGACTACTTTAACTTTTAATAAAGACACATTGGATAATCTATTAATATTTGTAGGCTCCTTTTTTGAAGTCTTCACATCAAACCACCTAGGATCTTAGGTGAATACTTAAAAGAAATAAGAAATTCTAATAAATTCATAAAACTCAGAAACATCTAGCCATTAATCCAATAACTTTAATCATAATAGCCCGTGCGGGAGCATGGGTTGATAGACTAGTTTACTATTAATTGAATATACTTTTTGTCTGCATTCAGAGATATTAAAAATACAAATACACTGGTTTAAGAAAACAAAACTAGTGTCCCTCTGAACGGATCACGCAAAGTCACCACCGGATTCGACCCATGGAGGGGCACTGTGACGTGGCTGAGTGTTTGGGTAGGCGCTCAGCAAACATAGACTCTGCCAAGTGCTGTCACTAAGACACTTGGTGATAGGTACCGATATGAATCGGTAGGACGGTGGCCCGATCTTCACGACAGTAGGTCAACAAATAAAGGGATAACTTGCTGAAGTAGCTTTATACCTGCCAAGGTTGATTGCGACCAAGCGACAGGGAGAGAGACACCGAAACCTTCAGGACTCGAACAACCGCAGAACCACAATCCGGGTGTAATACCACATAAAACGGCAGCCGAACTGGCAACCATAGAACACAGATTACGGGACTAAACCACACAAAACGGCGCAACCGAACTGGCAACCGTAGAGCACGGAGTAGGGACCCCAGAGGGATCTTCTTCACAAGTCCAAGAAGAACAATAAAGAGCAAGGGTGTGCAAGGCACTCAGTAGCGTGTCTGCGACAAAACCATATGAGGTTACCTGTTTATCAAAAAGCAAGTTCTGTTTTCAGTAGTACATAGGGGATATTTATACTAGGAACAACCCTCCTAGATGAGTTTAAGATGAGTATAAACTGAAGGCACCACGTTGGTAAGAGGAGAGCCAAGTGGTGGAGCTATTTATTTAGTCTCTTCAGCTCATGAGAAACTGCTTGGCTGCAGGCAACCTCCACTAAAAAAGTCATTACTCTTATTGGAAACTCCAAATGATGATCTGTTTGTTGGGTTGGAAACTAGACTTAATGAAGCTTTCAACCATGTATAACATGCACAATGAATCCTGGGAGATTGGTACAGTTTTGCATGAAAACTTTACCCTTGAAAATTATTCGAGCAGATTCTTAAACTTCTGACATGTTTTCATCAATCTAGTTGTATCTCAAGATTAAAAGTTCCAAAGTACTCAGAACTTGATGGTATCGTTAAGTAGACTCCATAAGCTTTCCATCAAGTATTTATTCACCTTCGTAGCCTTTGAAAATCTAGAGAAAAGTACTCGGGTGTACTCGACCGATGGCTGAAAGTACTTGGCTAAGTTGTATCTGCATGAGTAAACCTGAGAATAATCAAAGCACAACATTTAGGTAGTATAAAATTCTCATGCATGTTGAAGTTAATTTCAGTAAGAAGTGAGTTCACCTCTTTTTGGAAATGTTTTGCTTGGCTACGAGTAATTGGTCCTTCGTACACTTGTACATTTGTATCCTTGGTCAAGATGTCCTCATCACTCGGTAACCTTTGCCGAGTGTTTATATTATGCCGAGTGTTTTCTTTGTTGCACTCGGTATATGTATTCTTCACCGAGTGCCCTGCCGAAAAGCTCTCAGATGTAGTCACGCTCGGCATATAAATTGGTTTCCGATAATAATGAGTGTTCACGATATGTGCATACTGTTGGGATCATTGTCTCAAAATCAAATGTCTCGGCTCATTCCAAAATACGTGTGGATCTGTTTTATGTGTTTTAAATATAGTTGGTCGCTTAGTCAGTCCATAAAAATTGTGCACTATTCTTAAGCCCATTTGTCAAACTTTTGGCGTCAACCATATTTTAGTACCCAAATAGGTGTCAGCTCTCTTTAACTTAAATAACTAATTAACTAATTGCGGCAACTTAATAATGTAGGTCCTATAGTAATCTGTCTTTTGCAACTTGGGATATGATAGATGTGTAGTTGGGATATCTCCATATAGGTGCTGATATCATCTTGCGTGGATGATATATGGAGGCTTCAGTATAGTGTGGAAAAGACAAGCATATGGAGTAGTATAAGACATGCACAAGTGCACTACAAAGTAGGACTACAGCTAATGTGATTATTGAAAGCTAATCTTTCCAATGTAATCATTACAGCAAAGAACAGCGCAGGCAATTGCGATCGAAAGTTTGGTTGTACCAATGTTCACATCAGTAGTACCCAAGAGTGAAAGATAGAATTCAGAACTCTTAATTCAAACTTAAAGTCAAATTTCAATAACTTTGTGAATGTGAAACACATCTATGGTCACAGTAGATAATTTAAGGAAATTTATTACCTTTTAAAATGAAATGGTTATTGAAAAAAAGGATTGCATTGTTTTGCATTCAAAACCAGTTCTAAAAAATTATATATGCAAACATTTTCGTTCACAAAATAATATACTTTTTTCATAAAGAAGGGACACGTAATAAGGTACTACAAAGCTTCTACATTTTTTTGCATACGTACGTTAGAGCAATTGAAAAAATGAAGTTCAATGTAATGGCTATAGTAGCAGCCGTAGTTGTGTCAGAAGAACTTTACAGACTCATGATTCTTGGTGCAAAAACAGATTATTTAAAGTATTTTTTTGAAAAAAAATAAGTGTGTGCTTGTTTCCTTGATAAAGATGATTCACTACCGAAAGCTGGCCATTTGCCATGTGCCTCGCCATTAGGGCACAGGGAAAAGTTACCGTCACAACCATGCGACCGTTCTTTTTTTTTTGCCAACGGTCGATCACTCGGGAGCTGGGCGCCAGGTCCCCTGGCACCCACCCGTGCAACCTGGGCGCTAAGGGACCTGGCGCCCAGCTTCGACAACTTAAACGCACCCGCGGGCGGCCGCCCCAGCCGCCCTCTTCTTCTTCCTCTGTTCAAACAGAACAGAGGGGCGTTCAGCGCCTCCTCCTCCCGCCCCTCTCCAAATCCCCCACTCCGGGAGGTCCACTCGTCGCTGTTGGCCGCCACCACGACGTTGGGGAAGGTAAGGTCACTCTCCTCCCTTCATTTTGGTTTAGTTTTTTTTGCTTGTCAATTGGAAAACATGAAACCCTAGGTCTAGTAATTTTGTTGAAAATAGCATAGTGTATGTGGTTTTAGGAGAAGTGAAGAGTCTAGAATGTCAAAGTATGTGGTGGCAAATATGTGTGTGCCTACTTGTGCTACATTGCTAGGTACAAAAGTGATAGGTATAGTTATGAAAAATGAGAGCCTAATATGTTTTTTTTGTTTTTATAACCGTTAGTTATGGATGACTTGTGGCGTCAGAAGAAGTGGAAGGATCGTGCTCAAAAGAACTATCCCGATGTGTCTTCCAAGGATGCCCCAGTCCCTCCCGCTCTCCCTAGTCCGTAATGTGAGTGTGGTAAGCCCGCGTGGGTGACTCAATCGATGCATCTCGACACTGCTGCTCGAGCGTACTACAAGTGCGGCGATCATCGTGTAAGTAGTTGTCATCCTAAATTCGTACTTGTGGATACAATATTCTCAACACATTCGGTAACTTTTTTACGTTTGATGCAGGACTGGGAGCAATGCAACTTCTTTCAGTGGATCAATGGTCTTGAGAAGGTGGATGAACGCATCCTTCTCTTTCGGCCATCTTCGTCGAAGAATTACGAGTCTTTTCAGCGATGGCTCCCTCCTCCTCCTAACCCACCACCTATGACTAATGAGGAGAAGAAAGAAACCATTGCGAGACGTCTGGAAACACCACCATTATGCCATTGTGGTGATCCTGCTTAGATTCATCGCACCGTGAAGAATTGTTCTTTCACCCCAACGTTTGAGTGTCGCAACAGAACAGAAGTGAGTTAACTTAAACTTTGGTTATGACGCCTTCATAGATTGGCATGGATGTTTCTTCATTTGTTTGTATTTCTCAAAGCAGGGTGGATATCTGTTATGTTCTTTTTCTGAGTATGATTATGGCCCGAAGTCATATTGGCCTGTGGATGAGGAAGGTAGCAAGAAAAAGGAGAAAGAGAGGTGCATTGCACCGGATAGACTATTTTATTGTGGGATCAAAGCTAACTATGGTGTAGTGCCATCAGAGCTTAGAATTGGTGATTATTGCGGTCACATGGTTGGGGATGATTTGGTGAGTTTTGTGTTCTATTTCTGTATGTTTCATACACTTCTTCATTTCTTTGACACGTCTAAGGTACAAACTTTATGTTTTTGCTTGTAGCGAACTCGAAAGTGTCGGTTTGAATTTTATGGTGAGAAGCCAACAGTCGACACTCAGATTTTATTGAAAAAGAACAAGGGAATCCATCCTGAGGTGTTAAACAGCTATGTCAGGCATCGTAAAAAAGATACAATTGAGGAAGCGAGAAGAAGGGGACTATGGCCTAGATCTAATGGTAGAAAGGATAGCACTGCCTGAAGCCTTTGAGTAAACCATTGAAACACTCAGCCATGTTGCTTGTTTGAAAATTATACCTCCAACCACCATCATGTGCCCTAGACCATTTCTCCACGTCAGTCAGCAATCCTCGTAGCCAATCTCTGCCTTCTGCGTTCGTTTTTTGTTTCAAATCCTCTAGTTTCTTTTCAAATGACTTAACAGTCAGTTGCCTTGCAACATCCTCAAACAATTCAAAGTTCTCTATACATGATCCTTCTTCAGCAAATTGTCAGCAAGATGCCGACAACACCAACGATGCACAATCTGTGAATGCCCTGGAATCGATTCAGTCACGGCGTTCAAGATACCAGCGTGTCTATCTGACAGCACACAAACAGGCCTCCCAGGACCTACAACATGGATCCGAACCAAACGTAGAAACCATGACCAACTACCCTTATTCTCCTTCTCAACCAGACCAAAGGCCAAAGGAAGAAGATGATTGTCTCCATCAATCGCGATAGCGACAAGGAGTGTCCATGTGTACTTGCCTGTTAAAAATATGCCGTCAATAGAAAAAACAGGCCTGCAGTGCCTAAATGCCTCCACACACTGACCAAAGCACCAGAATGTACGCTGAAAGATCTGTAGGCTATTTTTCATGACATTTGGAATGGGGTCATACTCATAGTGCATACCGGGATTGGCAGCTTTCATTGCATTCAGCATCACAGGCAATCGCTCATAGGTCTGCTCCCAAGAACCATATATCATTCTCAAAGCCCTTTGATGAGCCCTCCAGGCCTTGCCGTATTTGATTTTGTATTTCCACTTCAAATTGACAATCCCAATCACCGCATTAACGGGCAACTGAGGTTGAAGCTTAACAACAGGTAACAGGCGATTGGCAACGAACTTTGAAGTCAATTGACGATGCTTCTGATTTATCTCCGCCGAACCACAAGTGTGAGGTCCAACAACAGTAGTGATCTTGAATTGTGGAGAGTCTTTAATGTTTCTAGCACACACTTTCCATGCACAATTACTATCCTCGCACATAAGGGTGTACCGACGATCGGCTTGAGAGTTCTTCACACGCTGTGGCCTGTTATACACGATAGCATACTCCTTCAACCACATCTTAAGTGCATCAATATTCGGAAACACATGCCCCTTCCGAATCATTGTGGTAGACTCTGGCATCGGAATGACAGATTCGACTACCCCTCCATTAGCTACAGCTCTGTGTGAATCTCTGAGGTCACAGAAATCAGGAACAAGAGGGTCACGGTCACGAAGGAATTGTCTCATTATTTGAGCAGTTCGTGGTGACACAGGAGGCACCACACGGTCATCATCAGAATCAAGGGCACGTGCGGTCTGATAAGTCTCGTCATCGCCAGTCACTGGGATATTGCCACGATTCAAAGGGCTACCATTATCTGGAATTATCAAAGCTGGAGCCACAGGCACGTCTGTTGGCAATGCTAATTGGATAAGGTCTTCAGCACCTCCTGCTCCATCAGAGCCACCTCTCCTTTCATCTAAACCGCCTTCCCTTTCATAATCCGTACCACCGCCGCCTCTGAGCTCATCCGCAATGTCACCTACCACATCATCAGCACTAGTCATTTCTGTTCGAGCTGAACGACCTCAAAATGTAGATATGGGCGCTAAGTGATCTGGCGCCTAGCTTCGGGTCTATTTTTCAAAATCTTTCGCCCAGGGGTCCATATGTAAAAATCTTACGAGAAAAGGACCAAAATGAAAAAAAATTACGCAATAATCAAAGATTCAACTCATCATATATTCAAAACCTAGGGTTTCATTTTCAACTACAAATACAACAAGAACTTGATGAAAAAAATAAGAGGAGAGGGAGGCTACCTTGCTCCTTGACGAGGGTGGCGGCGGAGGAGGCCGGCGGCGGCCCTGGGCGAGTCTGGCGAGGAAAGAAAGAGAGGAGAGAAAAAAAGAAAGGGGCGGCCGCGGTTCTTATGTCTCGAAGGTGGGCGCCAGGTCCCTTAACGCCCAGGTTGCACGGGTGGGCGCCAGGACCTGGCGCCCAGCTCCCGTACCCGATCTAGGGTTTCAGCCACGCTGGAACCCACGTGGCAAAGGCCCGGTGAACCTGGGCGCTAAGTGATCTGGCGCCTAGCTTCGGGTCCATTTTTCAAAATCTTTCGCACAGAGGTCCATATGTAAAAATCTTACGAGAAAAGGGCCAAAATGAAAAAATTTTACATTCACGGTCGACAAGAAGAGAAAACGATATAAATGTTGCAAAATGTTTTATGTACTATTCATTTATTTTTGCAAAAATAATGTTGTTTGAACCTAGAAGAACTTTTTTTTCAAAATAAATTTGCATACGCATATTTTATTGGGGGGAAGTCTATATCAACTCCTCATCTATGGAGGGTGGACTACATAACCCCCAACCCATGAAACGGTCTAAATCACCCCCTGAACTTCTCAAAACCGATCAAATTACCCCATAAACCAATTTTGAAAAATCATAGTAAATAAAAAAAATCATAAAATAGAAAATCAAATTGTGTTGGACTCCAAATGAGTATATATACACAATGAACATATAATATGATATGCTTTAATATTTTTTGGGTGTGTTTAGGGTGTGTTTTTTAAGAAAGTTCAAGGGGGTGTTTTGGATGGCTTAAAAACATGTTTATGCTATTCCAAAAAAAAATCGAACTACATCATTCTCTGAAGCCGTTCTTTCTCGGGACACATTCCAACTTTAGAGGAGGTCGAGAGGCTGACGCGTGGCCCCCACCACCGCTTTCCCCTCGCTCCCAAACAAACCCTCTAAAAAACCCCGCAAGCGCCGGGCGTCCACCAACCCAACCATCCGCCGCCGCCGCCATGGCCACCGCCGGAGCCTTCCACGCCGGCGGGCGCCTCCTCCTCCCGCTCCGCCGGAGCCCCTCCTCTCCCTGGTCCCACGTCCGCTCCCACCTGATCTCCTCCAAGCCGCCGCCCTCCGCCCCCCTCCCTCCGCCGCTGCCGCCAGCGCGCCCTTCCCCCGCGGGGCCCGCCTTCGCGCCCCCGAACAGAAAGGCCGGAGCGGTCGGGGCCGGGGCGGGGGCTGGCGTCGTAGGATGGTACCTCGGCCTCCTGGACGCGCGGCCCGTGCTCACCAAGAGCGTCACCGCCGCCGCCATCTTCACCGCCGCGGACCTCACCTCCCAGGTCGGGGCTCTTCTTCTGTACTTTACCCGTTCGCGCGTAGGGAAACAATGTTTTCTTTCCAATCTCGAGGAAATAGGAGCTTAGTAATCGCAAATTGATCATGTATTGTGCGTGGTAGGATTTGTGCTACATTGTACATTCTCATCTGTAGAATTCAGTGTGGTGGATTATAAACTGTTGTGTGCTAGGATTTGCGCTACATTCTCATCTGTAGAATTTGATTGATGGCATAGTTATCACAGAGACAACTAATTTAACCATTTTCATCTATGTTTACAATTAGTCTACCAAAGAGCATAGGTAAAGCTCTTATGGTGTTTCGCAAAAAAAAAGAAAAAAGGAAAAAAAAAAGAAGCTCGATGCCCTGCATCACTCTGAAAGTCTGTCTTCATTTACGCGTCTGTTTGCTGTTTAGTGGACAACCATTTAAATGTGTGGTCAAGCTGATCTACAGTTATGTATGCCATTTCATCGATCCATAGCTAGCATTTATCATACAAGTACACCAATTGTTAATTTCTCCAAACTCTGAAGGAAATGGCCTATAGATATCACTTTTGCAGTCAATTGTCTAATGTTTGTTTTCCCTGTCAAATTGTGTCTGAGAATTTCAATCATAGTATCCCTTGTTGGACTTCTCACTGCTATGTGTACTTGCTGTTATTTTAATATTTATGGCTAGGCGTTTCTTCTCACATGGTTTCATTTGTTTTTGCTATTGCCTTGTCAGATGTGCACACTTGGTCCTGAGGATTCGCTAGATTTTCTTAGGACACTACGTATGGCTAGTTATGGGCTGCTGATCTCAGGACCTACTCTCCATCTTTGGTTTAACTTTATCTCGAAAGTTTTCCCAAAGAAGGATGTAGTGAACACATTGAAGAAGATGTTTCTAGGGCAAGCAGTTTATGGACCAATTATCAACTCAGTTTTCTTCTCATATAATGCAGGACTTCAAGGTATAATTTGCTCATTTGCCTGAGATACTCTGAAATGATTTTGTGGGCTTCTTGTTCTCATTGTGCAAAAAAGTTTGTTGAATTTCCGGACTTCTCTTGCCCCATGCTTGTCTTAACCTATCTTAATAATGCTACCCTATTAACTCCACCTCTGCTGTTTCCTGTGCCAACCATTACTCTGTTTTGATTGTGCACTAATAGAAATGATTATGCAAGCGAAGAGCTAAAGCATGCTATCTGCAGCTTTTTCCCCAAATTTTTTATCTCTATATAACTTTGACGTGATTATCTTAAAAAAACGGGTAATAGTATTGGTTTGGAATGGGATTGGTCACTGTCACATTCTTAAAATACTCATTCTCTGATCCGAAGAAAAGAAACCATACAACTTCTATTTTTTAGCTACACCAACGTAATTACAGTAACCTTGTTACCAATGTGGTCCAGTGTTCAAAATAGCGTATCAATAATATATTGTGCCCTTGTTTTATATGATTTCTGTAAGAAGCAACTATTAATGTACTGGATACAAACTACTGATGCCGCACATGTTAGCATTAATTGTTCTGTCTGCATTATGTGAAGGAAAGGAAGCTATCCATTTGTAAACAGTACTGCTCTTTTGTTAAATTTATATATCTTTCATATTTCATTCTGTGAAATTGTCAGTGAGAAATGATTGAAGCCATGCTGTTGTGTTAGCATATTTGATCTGCTATAAGTACTTCAGAAACCTATGCTATAGTTATTTCCTATTTCAATGATTCAATCTTGATGAATATGTGACAAATGATTCAAACTCGTTATATTGATTGGTTTGTATATATAATTATATATAATCAAGAATCATAGCCTGACTAGATAACTCTCTAGGATTAAACTTACACACTCTTTTCATATTCGAATTTTAACTCTTTGCTTGCCTTCTTACCTACTGTGGTCTGGGTCCCCGTAGATGTTAGTGCAACCAAAGTCCAAAGGTACACTCTAGGATATGTAGAAATGAATTGTCTGAATGTCTGAGACCCATAAAAATAAGTGAGAACTTGCATCACATACACTGTAGTATTGAGAGCTCAGTTGTTGTAAATATCCAATCATTCATACTTTCAGTTTGCTACGTCCGAATCAAAATCATCAACTTGTTATTAGGGCTCGGATGACAATAAACAACCTTCAGTGCATTAGTAGCAGTGTGAAAATATAAAAATCAGGGTACCGCCAGTTCACTTTTCTCAGAGATTAACATGACTTCAATGCCTTTTAGAATTAGCATTCTTCCAGACTTCGGTTTGCTTGATTGATCCACTATGTCAGTCAGATTTAGATATTTACATTTTACATAGGGATATTCTGCTACAAAGATGCTAAAAGGCAATACTTTTTTCACTTGTTTACCTTTCAAAACATATAATTGAAGTCAAAACTATCTGTGAGTCATAGTTTTTGTCATAATTACACTAAGTTCTACCTAAACCTGCAGTATGTGCTGATTCATTTCGATCCTTTGCCGCATTAATGAAATTGACTGCCAGCCAGCCACATTAAATAAATTGACTGTCAACCAACACAGCCAAAACACTCACATAAGGCTACAGCTTTCTTGATGAACATTCTGATTTAAATGTTCAGTGTTTCCACAACTTGCCTTGAGATGTTTTGATTTTCTTGTACAGCTCACGGTTGATGCTGTTTTAGTCATTTCAGTTCAGTTTTGGTAAAGTCTACGACCTAGTACCATGGACCACAGTACTACTGGTCTCAGGATAAGGTTGCATGTAGTAAATATCTATGCCTACTTTGTACTGTTGAGCCTGATAGGAGAAACTGCACTCTGATAAGCTTACGTGCGGTACAGTAGTACACCATCTCCAAAATCTTTAGTGATTGAAGACCAGACTATTTTGGTATGCAGACTTTTAATGTCTTTTCTGATTTGCTACACAGGTGAGAGTGTCCCTGAGATCATTGCAAGATTGAAGAGGGACCTTGTTCCGACCATCAAAAGTGGGATTTTATATTGGCCAGCTTGTGACTTTATTACTTTCAAGTTTGTCCCTGTTCATTTACAGGTAATTTGATTGCTGATACATTTTATCCGTTTAGCTCAAAATTTTTTGGCAGCATTTCTGATCTTGAGTTTGTTCTTTTTTCTGCAGCCACTAGTGAGCAACTCATTTGCGTTTCTTTGGACCATCTATATAACATATATGGCCAGTTTAACGAAAGCAGATGTGGAGGTGGCCACAAGTAACTAGTTTTCGAATGGCTCAACATGGCTGTTATCTGTCATTTCTTTGTGCAAGGCGGGCTTAATGGATGTCTAGCAGAACTACGATATCTGTCATTTTATCGACCGACAATGTTACACTAAATTTAGAGATGGATTGCCTTTCATCCTTCACTTTAGTTAGGGTATAATGTCCACGGGGCTTCTACTTGCCTACGTTTTTGGCTGAAGCCTTTTTGTCTGGATGGCAGAACTATACTACCATCTCATCCATCTTTCTAAGGTCTTCAATCCTTCTATACCTCAGAAGTTAGATCTTCTTTTTAAAAAAATAGATTCTATGTATGTAGCTGTAGTGATGTAAGGTGAACCTTTTGGTTCTTTTGCAACAAATGAGACCAATACATGGTTGATCAAATTTGTTTTTCCCCCAAGAAATGCTTGATTGTTTTGAGTGCGGTCCTAAAGTTGCAACTAATTCGCTTCTTGTAATATACATGCAGCAATGCATTTGCTTTTGTTTGAGCCTTTTGGTCTTGAGGCACATGCAAACCCTAACTACAACTTCATGCCATCTTGAGACTTAAACATTGGTAGAGCCAAGGAGATTGCATGACCTTATCATCATGACTTTTGCTCTCATTCTGAAACCTTAGGGTTGTTACATTGGACTCAGGCACGAATCTCCGCCCTGACTCTGATTCGGCAGATGTTGATGATGATATTGTTGCTTCGGAGTCTGAGTTGGACGGCTTCTCTTGCTTCCTTTTTCCAGCCCCTGTTGCCAATGTCAGATCCAGGTTGAAGTCTTCTGCCAATGTAGCCGCCTTCTCGACTGAGCTACCACACCATTGTTGGGGACCAAGCTTTACTGTCGATTCAGTTTGAACCTCTGCAGTTATGCTGCCGTAGTTTTTCGTCTCGGCAACCTGCATCTGCATCATCAGCTGCCTCTGTACCTGGTACACACGGTGCAGCTCATTGACCTGAAGAAGAGATCATTGAACAAATTCAGCATTTCTGAAGTCGTTTGATACAATACAACCTGAGTAGGCAGGCAGTGTTGGAAGCATGGTCTACCTGCTGTCTGAATGTCTGTTCTTGCTTAAGCATGGCCATCTTGATGTGTTCCTTCTCCATTTCCTGAACAGTGCGCCTGCGAAAAATATAAATGGACGTGAGATGCTACCACATCTAGTGCATGTCAGTAAATGCACCTTCGAAGTGAAATTTCTGAATCCTTTTCATTCATCGGAAAACTTTGCTTTGCTTAGATAGGAATCACCAGGTCAAGTACATGATTAATGATGCATTTAATTTGGGTCAGTTAGGCGAATGGGTTTCCAAAGATTTCATAATAAATGTGCTACATTGTTATGGTTATATGCAATGCACAATAGACATCAATCAACAATTCATCCTAAGTGCTTGTACACCAGCAACTGCTCTGGTTGTGATACTGAACTAATTTGGATCAGGCCAGCCGGATTAGTGCTGATGCACATCGATAAGATATATTTGGAGAGAAAATGGGCTTGTTCAAAATTCTGGAGAAGAAAACAGAGTAGCCTTAGACTAGAGGGAACTTGATATCTTTGTGGGTCAAATGGCTTAACTTAGAGCTTTTTTTTTTGTTTACCTTTTTTAGCAGAACACTGCGATAATTTTAGACAGAAGTTGAGAAGCATTTTTTTAGGGCTAATCAGAGATGAGATTTTCAAGGTTCATTGTTTTCGAATCCTGTACTCTCTTGTCTTTGTTTTTCCACAGATATTTTTTTGGCAGTCTGCACTTCCTGCAAGTAACCAACGTTGTCCTCCACTAGCAGAGTGGTACCAAAACAGAAACTTTTTTCCGCATCTTTATGCCTAAAATGAAAGCTAGAAAAGGTACAGCGTTAACATGTACAGATATTAACTATTGCAGACAGAATTCTGGAAGAAGCAAGCGAAGATAATATATATCATAGTTTTGCTTTCATTTTATTTAACAGAATTGTGTCTGCATGCCAACATGTGTCATCGTGCTTCCTCAGATAAAACTACCTAGGAATTCATTCCTGAAGGAAAGAAACTCTGAAAATATGACAGGGTTGAAGAACTGGAAGAACACCTCATTTCTTCACAAACTCAAACGCCGCTAAATTTTTTAACGACTTAGAAACAGCAGCTCCTTCAACATGAAATTTCGAAAATAAGAAGATCAGATCACGAGACAGAAATGTTTTGTTAGCTTTTAGCATGCTCCATGAAAGCCGACAAGCAGTTCTTGGGAACAGTGAGGATCATGAGAGAAACAAGCCAAGAACAAGAAAGATCACAGGGGCCTTGAGCTCACCTCTGTCTCAGGGCTCCCAGCCTGCCCACTGCTGAAGTGCTGATTCCTCTGAAGCCGTTAGGCACCTCTCAGCAGAGCTTCTGGCCCTGCTGAGAAGCAACCAGCAGGGCTTGCATATGTATCAAATCTGGTGAGGCAGGAGGGGGGAGGTAGGGGATTTAAGATTCTCCCCTGTCATTAGTTTTACTGTCATGGTGGGCCCCCTGTGGGCATGCCAAACAAATCCAAGTCACTTAGGCCAATCGAGTTCATATGTGATAAAGGCCCCCAAGATGCTCCTATGTAGTGCCAAGAAAAGGATAGGACCAAGATAAGAAGCCCCAGCTATTATATTTTTTGCTTGCAGAACTGAAATTCTTATGCTCCCCCCTCTGGTAGTCTGGTGCTTGCTATGTCTCGCAGGATTTCCGCTGCCGGTATTCATTGATGTATAGCTCGAAACTATATGTTTATATCTCAAGCGTTTATTGATTTGGATATATGCAAAACTTTAATTCTTTCTCTGTGGATTGTGCAGTTGTTGTGCTCTCCATGGGGGTTGCGTAGCCGTGTTGGTTTTGAATGTTATTTCTGGATCAGCACATCAGAAGGATCACACAGACAACTAGGCATGCAATGTTTTGGATCTCATGCTCACACGTTCATTGGATTAAGATTAGCATCACCAGTTGTCTCAAATAATGTATGCACTTAGCACTTACATTAGTGTCGTTCAAAGTCAGAACAAGTTAGCATCACATGAGACATAGATATAAAATTGTGCACTGCCGATTGTGATAGCATGAGGGAATGTAAGCACAAGGCCTTACCATTTTTACCATGATATGTATATTTTTTACAGTGAGCTGTACCTCTGATCTGTACCAGCGAAACCTAGATCCAGCAGTCAATCCTGACCAGATTCAGAATTGAAGTTGGATCTTGTGTTGGCTTCATATGCAGCCTCAAGATTGGGCAATGCGATTGGATGGTGAGTTATGTGGAGTGGTTGGTAACAATAACATGGGTTGGCCTGGTCCCCTCCACACCCTCAGATTTGTGACGCATGTAATGCAATGCAAGCAACAAACTTCTCATTCTCACTGGGGGTTTGGACTCATTCCAGGGATTGGGACAAGTCAGGGCCTGAAAAATCCAGTGCTGTATGATTAGTTCTAGACCATGGTGTCAGCCCTGTCATTTTCTATCTCATTGCCATCAGATGCAGGTCTCTGTCACCTCTCCCCAGGGATTAGCTGGATGTATCTTGTAGAGGCTTGTAGAGCAACTACTTGACCTTTGGTTAAGAGGATGTGTGATTTTGTTGGATGCGTTGCTTGTTCACAGCCACAGTTCTCTTGTTGCCTGTATTGTTGGAAGCACCGTTCTTTGTTTTTTAGTTGTTACTCGGTATAACATCCATATGAATGTGGTTAATTTGCAGAGAGTTGTAATTTTACCTAGCTTCTTTACAAGTTCCAGAACCATTGCCAATGTGATTTAGATCCTATAGCTTATTCTGGTACATGAAATTCTCAGTTTATATAACTGCACAAGTTCTCAGTTTAGAACTGCTCTCAAATTTATCAATATCAGGCACTACTGCGTAAATTTAAAAGAGATTGTTACAAGCAAAAGCTTATTGCCAGACAGTTGAGTTCCATGTGGATTCTACCTGACCATATATGGGGAACGAGTACTGAATCAATTTTGCAGAAAAGTAATCTCAATGGGGACAAGGAATTGAATTTTGAGCTTGGCAGTACTATTTCACATTAAAAACATGTGGTAGTCCCTCTCAAAAACACCTGGAACGTGGAAATGCCCACAAGAAAATCATACCCCTCGTCAACTAGTTCACGAGGTAGCCATCATTCAGCTAGATATAAAATGACCAATTTCTGTAGCAAAGTTTTGAAATGGTTGGATAGATTGAAATTCAATAAATTACAAAAAACTGATGCTGCAGAAAGCCTTCTACAAAGGTAGGTGGATGGACATGCGTGATGATGTTTTCTTGGATTATAAGGCTTAGGGGGAAAAGGGCTGACATAGTTTAGAAAGTTACATCATTCCAGTCACCTGATAATTATGAACACATCTTTTCAAAATCATATATACAAGAATATATCATGGCAATACAGTTGTATAAAGCCTAATAACCAAATAACCAATTACTTACAAATTCAATATAGTTGTTTTTTTATAGTGGTTGCGAGGGTTTTTTTATGAAATGTGGTTGCGAGGGTTCTCGTCGTGTTCTTGGATCATGGTTAGGATCTCCTCCACGAAACTCACGATACGCTCCCTAAACAGCTAACAACAGTGAAACAAGGACTGACTTGCATGAACACACTTAGAGGTCCAGGCTTGTTCATATGTATAGTGAGCCGTCCAGGCTCCAGACTCCAGAGTACCATATCACCAAGCTGGCATGTGTGTACTGTACCCACAATATGCGCTCCTTATTAGAGCTGGTGCATGATTGTGTCATGGCCATCACATCATCACACATAAGATGCCATGTCAAGGTCTACCTTGTGTGCTTGGCACAACAAAACAAAATCTCTAGATCTACCTAACCTCAGTCCTAATAACCCATATATCTCTTACTTACAGATAGTAGTTGAGATTGCACATGGGCCCATGCATGTGTGATGTATTTCAATATATTATGAGCATTTGAGATCATAATAAGAAGCCAATTATGCTGCTCATGCATATGTATGATTGGAAGTTGTAATGTGTAAATACGCATGTGAATTTTTAGATAGACCTTCAGAGCTCCATGTGGAGGTTCAGCAGAAATGGCTACTAAAAGTTATGTGCTAACTGCTAAATAAATACTTGATCAAGTTTTCGATAGACTTAAGTAAATGAGAGAGAATTAAGGGTTCTGATAATGTATAATCAATATTTTTCATCATTTATATATACCGATTGTTGAATGAGCAAGGAAAGAAACTGTACAATAGTTCAAGCGGTAGACCATAGTATGGTGCAGACCAAACCAACCCCCCAAAAGAGTAAATTGCAGCTTTGGATCATCTGTACAGTTTTTTTGTCTGAAAGGCACATGGATGATGAAAGTACCAAAAGTTTTCCTGTTGATGAGCACAGCACTTGAAATAACCAAGGACTCGGTTAGTTCAATAAATTTTGTGTTGCTACAAAGTGACGTGACGTAATATACTATACATGGTCAACGTGACGTCGTTACCACTGTACCTTTCACAAACCTCAAAGTAGGACGAGTCCTTGTATCTTAATTTGATACTCTCCTAAAATTAATTATATAATGAATCATGCTGAACCTAGACCTTATTTTGAATAATTTAGGATTGTCTACAAACACAACAATTTATCTAAACTTCAGATATAATCCCTTCACTAACGTACAAGATTGTTCGATCGATCAAGTTCATCATTTTTTTCTTTGTGAGGAAACTAGATATAACTCCCATCAAGGAGCTTGGGGATAGCAGATATACATCGAGCAACAAGTAGCAGGTGGAGTGGTACATATTCCTCCTCTCAAAAAAGAATGGAGGGATGGTTCCAAGTGAAGACATGGGGGAAGAGACACTTTGATGGTGTAGGGAGAATCTTTCTCTTGGAAGCCCCATCTGCTTGTTGTTCGCCTCAGATGAGGCCCCCAGACAGTGGAGAGCACGCCTTGCCGGGCTCAGGAGGCACATCGCCTCATCCATGCGATGCGTGCTGTGGGTCCGGTCCTGCTGCCATGGATTGCGAGCACCATGATTAGTCACTCCAGTGTGTGCACTGCACAGGCGTCAGCACACCTCTCTTTTTATTTGGACATATCCGATGTCAGGGACAGTTTATCTGTACCATACTTTTTTATATTCAAAATTATTGGACGCATCACACTTTTCTTATTTAAAATAAGGGAAAAGTCTATTTTTCACCCTCCAACTATTACAAAAGTCTGATTTTCAACCCATAACTACAAAACCAGACACCGAAGACCCTACAACTATCCAAACCGTGCAAAATTGGCCCTTTGGGTGGTTTCGAATGTGGTTTTGTATTTTCCAAAAAAAATTAAAAATAATTTGATATTAAATAATTCATAACTAATTTATTTTGAATTATAAAATACGAATCTGGTGTCAATATTTTTCTAAAAATGTGACCTATATGTTGGTGCACCATTAGAAGTTATTTGCATATTATTTATTTTTGTTCTAATAATTTTTACAAAAACAATAAGACACTAGTAACATAAAAATATAATATCTAAATAAAATTAAATAATTTTCTAATAGGTTGGTTAAATTTTAAGAGAACTTTTGGCACTGATGTCATATTTTTTGGGTTCAAAATAAATTAGTTATGATTTTTTAAAGTTTAAATAATATTTCTGCTATTTCTATAAAATCCCAAACCAACCTAAAAACTACCAAAGGGTCAATTTTACGTGGTTTGGATAGTTGGATGGCCTTTAATATCCGGTTTTGTAGTTTGAGGTTGAAAATCAGACTTTTGTAACAGTTGAAGGGTGAAAAACAGATTTTTTTCCTTAAAATAACCTTTATTAAAAATCCAAAAGATAAATTGACTTCGGTCTCAAATTAATATTAGGCCCTGTTTGGATCCATGGGCTAAATTTTAGTTCAGTAGGTGATCCAAACGGGAATACTGTGATTTAGTCCTTTGATTCTCCAAACCCACCTAGTTGGGACCAAAATGGAGGCAACCATATGAGAAATAACCAATGTATCCCTCTACTTTATCTCTTTGTACATATGCAAAAAGGAAAGGTAAACTTCACGTTTGTGTCTCCTAGCCCTAATATCCAGATAAGGTATAGATTAATTTTAGGTGACCCAAAATTCCAAACAGAGCCTTAGAAACTTGGAACAAATGCTTCACGTCATTAGGTGAAAACTACCGGGCTCGTTGAGCTATCCTTAGTGGAATGAACTGCTCATGCTGCTAATCCAACCGCAAAGCACAAAGAATGATGGCCGGCAGAGAGGAGGAGAGTTGTGCGTGCATGTCGCATAAAAAGTTTGGTCAAAAAGAGGGGCTCAGTTTGCTGCAAAGTAGCTAGGCTCCGAAAGCTTACAAGTTCCAGAAGCAATATCGCAGCCCTGAGGATTAGCTTTGTTGTCCGGCCATGAAATCATCCTGACGATCTACAGTTGCTCACTGTTTGTGCTGCCGCGCGCGTTTGGATAATTTTTGGCCCTTTAATTTTTGGCCGCATTTTCTCGGTGCCTCCAATACATTGTGCAGTGACCGATCAAAGAAAAAAGAGTTGCATTGGGAGGCGCATGCACTGTAGCTATCATGGTTCGTGACTCATCTCTCATTGATCTGCTATCTGCACTTTTTTTAGGTACAACCATTTTGTGCTGGTCCTATTTACCCAATTACGCTGGGGCTAAGGTTCTGTTTGGATCCTATTATTGCTAAAGTGTTTTTCGTTTTTTCTTTTTACAACCAGAAAGTATGTAAAGGGTGGCGATGGTGGATAATTTCTCCATACATAACTCCACGAAGGTACAAAATGAATTTTGTGGAGCAAAATAAAGTTTGCGGAGCTGGACATGTTTGGCACGGAGAGTAGAAGTGGAGCTGGCTTTGTTGGAGTAGAGTGCTACCAAACAATCCCTCAGTTGGCTAAATCTACCAACTTTGAATCCAAATGGTTCTAGCTAAAATGTTGCTAAACTTTAGTTGGACGCTAAAAAGAGTTTTACTCATTAGCCAACCAAGTTGCTAAAAGTGAACAAAATCTAAAAATATCCTCACATATAGCCCAACGATCAAAACAAACCTTGCTAAAGTTTTATTTGTACAACCCTTGCTGTTCAATAACTTAAGCTTTAGCAAAAAAAAAACCTTCAAACTTTAGCTAGCTAAACATTAGCTGGAGGGAGATCCAAACAGGGTCTAATAAGTCTAAGATTATCATGAATTTTTTCTGCACTTCCAATTTCTGTAGGAATTAGGGAAAATTCTTGATTTTTAAATGAAAGAGCGTATGTTTGGTTTTTCCACTTCCAATTTGTGTAGGCATTAGAAAAAAAAATCTCGATTTTTAGATGAAAGAGCGTATGTTGTGGCTCACCATAGGTCCAAAAAACTATAGTTGGGGAGGCCAGGAGGGTTCTCAACCTCTGGTGGTCATCTAAGAATATGGGACACACCAGAGGGGTCAAGAAGTGATCAATGGAAGCCAAGGACTCCGACTTGGCTCCTTTGCAGTATCCGTACATGCCATTGCACTTGTCTCTTTGATTTCTTCGCATGTTGGTTAGCCGGTCAGCAATTATATTTGCAAAGAATGACTGAATGTGTGAAGGGACATATTGGTGGCTCTAGATGCTTCCCGCTACACAAGTGGCTCACGCAAAGTGCAGTGGTCTCGTAGAGCAGGCAGGCAGGCTTTCATCAAATTTTGTTGGTCGGCCAAAAGCAAAGACGATGGACCTTATCATAGACACCATATGTTACCCTAACATACCCAACACAAAAGGTGGTTTTACACAAGTGCAAGATCACTGACACTAGGGGCTCAAGCTGCTTACATCATTCAACAAGAAAAACTACTCCAATGATGGAGTAGAGAAATATTCCTATTCAACCCATAAAACAAGCATATCCACATCCCATGATCTAACCGTCCACCATAATACGAGTATCCGACCATGCAAAAGCATGTTTTTTGTACACCAAACAGATCTTTGCAATCGTTTACTTTGTAATGTACTACTGCAATAACGAACAAAGGTTGTATGCATCAGAGGATGCATAAAGACAGAACGTTTCGGTTATAAAAAAATGAATAAACATTGTTTCCAGCCATCGAGCGATTATCAAGGCCGAAGTTCTTTTTTTTAAAAAAAAATCTATTTCACTTCTTATAATTGTTCTTTTTTTTTAATCTTTCACTTCATATAATTTTTTTCAAGCCGCTTCATTCAATAAAATTGGCAGTTTTGTGTAGTTCACTTAAACGAAATCCACGTTTCAAATAGAGCCTCATTTGACACTGCCTCCGTGGTGTGCTTATTACAATAAGTACATTATCCTTGGTCACAGATCCAGATATATCATCACACAGATATACTGGCCCGACTTGGCATGCCTGAGTATACTGGCCCGAATGGTCCCAAAGCGTCAGCACCCAAGACTGCACAAATGTGTGGTTGCAGCTGCAGCTGATCGCATCTGTCTCACCTGATGCAATCACATTACAATGGATCTGATCTGAGTGCTCAAAAGAAAGAACCTTTTTTTGGGTCCTCCAAAGCAATTCCAGAAAACTTTTTCCTCGACCCGAAAATGACACTTGAACATGTTCTCTTCTGCGTAATTGGTGGAAATGTTATGAACTCCAACATCACTGGCATGATGCCAAGACTTATATGAACCAATACGGCAGAATTTTGAGAATGCGCGACACGCATGTATCCATGATATGAACTCCGGCACAAGCAACAAAAGGGAGGTCTTAATCCAAAGAACAAATGAAACTTAAAAGTCACCAAAAGGGATACAAATAAGCACATAAAATTCAAAATCCGACACAAACTTTAAAACCCCATCAACAATCCAATTCTTATATGATGGCACAAACAACGGACAGAAAGTATCTCGATATCAACCGTCCAAATTATGATCAGATGGCGCCCTTGACAGAAGCCACGCCATACATGTTCAACTGAAAGTCAGATGATCTGATTCCACTGATATTGACACTCACCAGTTAATGGGAGCCCTTATAGTGCATAATGGAAGTAATATGCTGACATGGACACCTGACCAAACAATAGGAGGCCTTTGGTAAGTGCCCTAAGCAACCGCTCCCAATCTTTTTGTCCTCAACAGTGATGAAAATTCAGTCCAATACTAGAATGCACACTTGTCCTAACTGATCAAAGTAGTACGCAGCATCCCAGCAACCATATGTGCAACAGATGCTTAATCTGGCCCTATCATGCATCTTACATAAACATATCTCACTAGCCAAAGTGAATAGTGAGTGACGCCTTTTTGCTATACATGTCATTTGAGAAGTGTACTATTCAACCACTACTGTCATCAGATGAGGTGTGAACTTGGAAGTTAGGCCATGCGTAAAAAGAAAGACTTAACAATTAGAGAAGAAAGAACTTGGCAAATTCCAATACCATCTTATGATAAACTTGACTACACATGTTCGAAACATTTTTTAGGTCCCAGTTCTAGTTTTTACTATAGTTTATTTAAAAAATCTGAAATGGAAATCAATGTTGGCCAAAAAATTGTATCTAGCATATGCTCCAGAACAAGAGATGGAAAATGGGGGTGGGGGTGGGTGGGGGGGATATGTCCTTTTCTGTGTCGTGTCCAAATCAACCTGTTTCAGAAAAATAACCAGAATATATGGAACTAGGATGTTTCCTCACTATATAGCATGAACAAAAAAACAAATATAAAGTACCGTCTTACTAGTATTTTAGTTTATCCAAACTGTTTGTCAATCATTTGGATTTGAAGCCAAGGAAATCACTAATAATTGAGATTATTACATTACAAAAGATGATTGTTGATCACAATAATATCTACTCCCTTCGTTCCAAAATGTAGGTAGTTTGACTTTTTTTGCCTCAAGTTTGATCGCTCGTCTTATTAAAAAAATGTATGCAAATGTAGTCAAATCTATGTTGTTCTTTAAATTCTTTTATTACCAAAGCTAGCCATAACAAAAAATATGATGTGTTGCAAAATATTTTGAATAAGACGAGACGGTCAAAGTTGGGGTAAAAAAGTCAAACAACCTACATTTTGGAATGGATGGAGTAACGAGTAAGCGTTAGCTAGCAATACACATGACAATGCTAATATTTAAAGACTATGGTGTATCGAATGCTACTTCAAAAAATGCTACTGCTACTTAAGGAAAAATGCCATTACACACTTGTCATGACCATCCACCATACCTTCCCAATCACGCTAGTGACAATGAAAGATATTTTTTTACATCTGATTGGACAGAGTGTTAGGCAAGGGGCAAATTGACATCACTATCACCCCAGGGAATATCAGATGACATCACATTAACTCAAAGAATGAGAATCTATCAATCATTCTGCATAAAACAATGCCATGCGAGAACTCTCATGTCAGTCCTACCATAAGTTCATCATCACTTTTAACAGTAGCGTTTCTGATGCAAAGAGTTTGCTAGATGCTTATTGAAAGTGCTCTAGTTGGCTTGAAGCTCAAAGGATGGTTCCCTGAAGTGCAATGGAATATGAATAAATTTACCTTCATGCAGGTCGTTCAATTTTAAATCACTGATGCACTGGATTGTATTTAATGCAAAATTAATCAGTTTCTAAAGCTTACACGATCAGATAGCTTCCACGAGTGTGACATGCACAGCTATAGTTTCTTCTACATTAGTTCATTTGGGATCACAAAAAATGTTTCCATGTTATTTTAAATTGCTGCATGTAAGAGTATAAATACGCAGTAAGGACCTACTGGTGGATGATGAGCTAAGTGTTCCATCACAACCTAAAGTCAAATGACACATACCTAAGCTTTCATGTTGTTTAGTGGATAAGCCAAAGCACATGAGTCAACAAGCCAAAGATATTCGAAGTTGAATTCCTTTTATGGATGTCCTTATCAAAGCAATTAAGACTTTATATCTTCAAAGGTGAACAGACTTTTACACTTGTCGTTTGCTTCATGTCCACCACAGCAAACCATGTCACGAAACTAAGGAAACTTTGAGTTGTTAAAAAGTATACTAACTAATATCAAAGAGGACAAGGGCTGCTCAGCCAAATTATATCTCACTGAAGCTTAATAAGTACAGGTTAGTATACAACTGTCTGTCTGAATCTGATTGAAGCCTCACGAAAAGAAACTTGGTAACAGAATATATAGAACTAGGCCCTTGATGAACTTCCATTTTCGCCACTGCTCAAATCCAGTACTTCAAGTGATCGAAAAGGTGGTCGTTCTCCAAACTTCAACAAATGTGCAACTTCATAGACTGGGCGCAATTCTGCGATGGCTTGAACGTCTAGGTATGAGTCACATGCGAAACACCAAACTGACAGATCACTGCAAAACATTATGTACAGAGCTACACAATTAGACATGGAAGGGAATCACGTAAATCATGGCTAGATGCATAAGCCAAGAAGATTGTGGGGGGGGGGGGGCATACAACAGGAAGTTCAGCAACTTATAAAAGAAATATAAAGATAATAATCTGAGAGTGGCCATAACCTTCAGTGCATCTTTTCACATAATTTTGAGACTCAATTCACTGTTTGGGGTTTGTAAAGCAGTGGTTTGATCAATAATGCAGCTATTCTATGTGTCGAGTTCAGAACTTTCCTTTCAGGTTCTTTCTAGTCACAAAGATCGATTATTTCTCTATTCATTAGCCCAGGGCAGATTAGCTTGACAGCAAGTGGATCAACTGATCACGCATTCAATGAGTGATCACTTGAAACAATGGATCATAGCACCAAAACAGGCTGCATTTGACACTGCAATTGCTTTTAAAAGCATAGAGGTAGAAGCTGGACCAGTGAGGTGAGTGGTTCAGTGGTCACTGGTCCGAACAGCAGTCCACCTGTCGAATGTGTGTACAAGATAATGAGATAATATTTTTTCTTCTAAATTCTAGAAATCATGTATGTAGGGGTAAAACACTAGACAGTTTACTCAGACTAAGTCCAAGCCTCAATTCATGCATAGTCTTGAACCTGGGATGAGATGATATTGTGTGGAACCAGCGGATATTGTTTGGAATGAAAGGAAATCAAAGAAAGCTCAAAAAGTTACCTGAAGCTCAAAGCAAGACAATGACCTATTTCTTGATAATGGCACAACATATGTTTGTTGATAAAACGACTGCATAACACATCTTTGCAGATCAAGCATAACCAGTTTTCAGCAGGGTGATGACATCTGCATGGAAATATCCCCTCATGAGAAAATCTTAAACATGAATATTCTGCAGTACCTTTTATTCAACATTTACAAATCTGTAGTGCACTTGCGAATGGATTCAATGAAGATGCCATTTCTGAATTACCAAGAGAGACATGTAACCCTGAAAGTGCCATTCATAACAAAGAAAAATTCCATGGGACAACTTTCAGAAGAGGAAAAATATCAACACTGCATGTTACTTCCTTTACACACCAACTCCTCTCAATGGTGTTGGTGATCAACAAGCATACAAGTCATAAGCCCGGAAAATGTCAAACATAACGTCTGAAAATCTTTTATGTTTACAGTACATCAAACACCTTAAAATCGTTTTGAGGTGAAATGACACAAGTTTTCATGCTTTTATTTAAAAGTTGGATATGCATTTTTTCGAATGCCATCCATAGTGGAAGGAAAACAAATCTTCAACTGGAACTCAAGTAAAGGAAGGAAAGTTATTCAACTGAATCTCCAGGGCAGTAATCTTAATAACCCTTGTTCACCACTTTTAACCCTAGTTCGCCAATCTTAAAATACTTGTACAACACCAGAAATCCAAGAAGAAATGAGCAATTCGCATCTACATATATACAACAATATTTCCGCTCATAAATGCTCAAACGGTTATACGAACTTATATTGTACTATACAGGTATGTAAGTTATGTCATGAATTCTTAGGCTAAACAGGGATGAACGCCCTCACACACCCCTCTTGACAGGTTTGGACCATTGCTTTGCAATCAAGCCTTGGCTGTTAATATGAAACTGAAACTGTGGGCAGGGTAACCAACCATAGAAGAACAACCAAAAGCAAAGCCACCTTGATGCCCTCCCACAGCTTTACTGACACAAAATGCGTTTCCAAGAAGGCAGCACCTAAATGCAGATTGTCAGACCACTGCAACCAACACAAGTCTGAGAAGTGGGCAGTTAATGGCTGCCACCAGGTTGGTTCGGGGTTCGGGAAATAGTTCTGGTGAATCACTGTTCAACCACATTGTCATAGACTTAATTCAGATATGCTTTGTTGCAGTTGACAACCTAAAGATGTTTCATCCAACTATAAGAAACAATCGCTAAGTTGTAACTTCGCTTCTACTAACTTGTAAATGGCGTACCACAACATTTTTAGTCAATGCCCTGAATCAATAATCACCTTGTCATTGTCAGTAAGTAAAACCATTGTTCCACTAGTTGCTATAAACCAATCATCTCGATGTTATTCACCAAAATTAAACCGTGCGGATTCCAAAGGCTCCGCACCGCAGAGAATTCGATCGGGAATCGGGATAGAGTCAATCCAAACCTGCAGCACGGGGAGTCGGGCGGGGGCACACGCGTGACGTCGACGGCGCCAGCGGGCGGCAGCGTGCCGAGATGCGGGCAGCTGGTCCGCGCCTCCACCCACCCCGCCGCCGCGCCGTAGAGGTCGCCCAGATCCACTTCTCCCTCCGCTAACCCAGCCCCCTCCTCCCGGCGGCTCCCGCCGGCGCCGTCCTCCTCCCTCTCCTTCCCCTGCCACAGAAAGCCCGCACGCACGCGGCCGGAGGAAGTTTAGGGAGAGGAATAAACAGATCGAACAGGAAGGGAAGGGTTGTAAGGTTCACGCGTGCACCTTTCGAGACGACGACGCGTCCTCGCCGCCGGCGGAGGACATGGTCGGAGCGGCGAGACCGAGACACGGCGGCGGCGGCGGCCAAGAGAGGAGGCGAATCGATCAAGAGTAGTAGTCGTCGTCTTGCCCGTGCTGGAGTTTGGGCTAAATCGCACAGGCCTGCGGCCCAACGAACCCATTAGAGGCTCCACAAAGGGCCCAACAGGCCCGTGAAGCTGCAGGACTACGCAGCCCAATGAGGCCCGCTAGTGCGCTAGGGTTTACGCGCGCCGCGTATGCTATATAATCCTTCGGCATTCCACCCCGCCGCCGCCACTCGCAAACGCCTCTTTCTTCCTTGCGAGCGCTAGGGTTTGCTGCGGCGGCTGAGGAAGAGGGAGGCGGCGATGGGGCACTCCAACGTGTGGAACTCGCACCCCAAGAACTACGGGCCCGGATCCCGCGTCTGGTACGTGCGCTCCGTCCCTTTCTCCCCCTCGACTCGATCATATGTTCCTGATTCGTAGGCAGCTGGTGTTTTGTATGGGATTTGATTACCCTCGTGCATGGTGGTGTTGACTGGGGGATCTAGAGGTAGGAGAGGTGTTTCTCGGCAGGGAAGTTGCTGTTGCTGCTTCCGCGGAAATCGATAGTCTTGACTCGATGTTATGCAATTGTATCTTTTGACATTGATCTGGAGCGGTTGGAGTGGTTTGGTAGGATTGTTGATAGCTGCTAGCATATCCATCATATGGCCTCTGGAGGGAGGAAGTGGAATTTGTTGTCGATTGATAGGACCCTAGTCTGCAGATTTATTGTCACTTTTCTTGCAACGATTGCGCTAAAGAAATAGCGTATGAATTACAGTCTTTGTTCAATCAAGGATGGTCCATATCCCTAAATCTGCTAGGATTTCCTCTGTTTTGGACTGCTGGTGAGTGGTCATCTGCCAAGTGCCTGTACTGACCCAAGCTTGTTTTGATTCATCAGCCGGGTCTGTGCAAACCCCCATGGACTGATCAGGAAGTACGGGCTGATGTGCTGCAGGCAGTGCTTCCGCAGCAACGCCAAGGACATTGGCTTCATCAAGGTATGTATGCACTCTTTGTACTTGAAATTGTTGCGAGTAATGTGCATCGTCAGTGGTGCTCGCGGTTTTGCATTTGATATTTTTTTTGCATATTCTGCACCAGCTGCTGCCCAAATTATATGTGACTGTTTCAAGTTTGCGTTATTACTAATGTAATAAAATGTCTGATCTTTTCCACGACTTCTGTAATGTTGTTTTTATTTCTGTGATATAATGGTCTATGCTAACTTGATGGCAACCAATGGTCTCAAATACTCTAAAGAAATTGTTCATGAATGCTTTGCGATAGTTGACATGGATCATTTCTTTTGTTTGTGCTCATTTGTATTCAGTGCACACTGATAGTTTGTTGAATTGAGCCCTGTCCTGTCCAATCCTTTCTTATCCATATTAGTGGTGCTGCACTATTATTATGATAGTCTGTTGCTGTGTTTGTAGAACACAAATTTATTTGGTTCTAATTACTAGCATTCAAAACTGAAGAGTCACTGCCCTTTTTTGTTGCAGTACCGCTGAAGGCAGCTGGGCTAGGAGAATGCCCTCTGATGGTGTGACAGAAGCGAGGAGATAATTTGCATTCCAGTAATTTAGATGTTTTTGTTCAGAACTCTGCTAAGTTGCAGCTTATGTATCTGATGGAGAACCTAGCCTTGTCTGTCATGTTGAACATGAGTGACCTGCATGCAGTTATGTGCAGCGTTTGAGCTACCAAGTTTTACTGAGTTATTATGTGCAGACGTATTACTTCTGTTAATGGCGTGCATGTTTGGATTATAGAACCTTGGCGATTGGCGTATTAATGGCCACCCAACGGGATCATTCATGCAACAACTAATGCGGCCTTTGTGTTCAGATTGCATTTCGTGATCAACTCTTTGCAAACGTTAGGACTGTGTCTCTTCACAGTGGATGTAGTTGTTTAGTACTAATTGCAGATGAACTTCACACTTATGCTTGCGTTGAACCTTCAGATGGTGTTTTGAGTATCGGCGAGTGTCCTTCCCTACGGAGCACATATTGCGTCACGGTTTTTCGTTATGAAGAACCACGATAACATGAGGGGAATTATTGCTTCATTTTGGTCTCCACAGTCCACACACTGTAAAATTCCTCAACCTGGAAGACGTCCTCCCTGGCTGTAACGCATACTATGCGAGTTATGTGGTTGTTGAGTTTGTTAAACCATCACGTCCATTCGATCTTCAGTCGCAGCAATGCTTTGGCGCTATCCCCTTCTAACCAAATTGTAGGCTTGCTAGTGTCATTTGTTTTAGCAGGCACATCTTAGCAGAAGAAAGCAGCGACACCGGAATGCGGCGTCATGATTCATGCAATACACCATAAAGGGTACGTTGTGCAGTTACAGCCATTTTAATTTTTCCCATGAGCATCTTTGACAAACTTAAACTAACTGCAACTTGTGATCCGTACTACTAAAGTACTAATCATTCCTCAATAGCCAGATAATTCTTCTCCTTTGACCTTTATGATCAGTCACGTGTTTTATCTTGCCTTGCAGATCATATATTTCTTCTCTGATCCTTGTTAACACTCACTCTTGTATTGGAATTCATATAGCTCCACTGAGCCTATGATCAAGAACTCGCTCATTTGCCCTACCAAGAAGTTGGAAGCTTACAAGGCTTTGCTGACCAAGCTAAAAAACCTGATACGTCGACCAAAAAGATTGAAATGACTAGTGGTGCATCCTGATGGACGATCAGTCGCTGCTCTAAGAGGACGATGCCGAGGACAGGAGGGACCAAATATGACAAGCAACAGGCGTCGAGATAGCCTAGCCTACCGAGCTGCTCTGCTTCTGTCATTTCTATTTTTGTGTTATGCTGAGAACTGTTAGTGTGTTTTGTAATAAATGTTATGTCTGCTTTGCTCCTGCCGTGTTGAAACTTAGACGTTGTCAATTTTTTGTCCCTTGCAGTGCATATGGACTGGGACGATGACATGATGTCCCTGGAACTCCAAAAAAAATTTATATCTGCACTGCCTCTTTGGATGGGGTTAGTTAAAAAGAAATATAAGATCCCACCATGGTTGCCCATAGAAAATATCATGTAGCTTAAATTATTGAAGTATACATGAAGCTTGAAAGTTTCCTGTTTTACCTGGTTATGTGCTTGTGATTAGTCTTTTGATAGAATCGACTTCTTATTGTATATTTTAAATTTATTTGCTATTTACTTTTTAGAGCATATACGTGCCCACTGAAAGAATAAAATATGGTAACAAGAGGAAAATTATAGCTGGGTAACAGCAGAACATGATGACTGAGAACTGACTGATACAGGGGCCTTCATGACTATTTCTCAACATACATGGTCATTAGATCAATAAGTGACAAATCTTCTTTTAAATTGACTAACATTTTTTTTTTAAAGCGACTAGCAGTGATAGTGTGCAAACTTTAGTTTTATTAGTGAATCTATGTAGATGTGACATACAAGGCCCCTCAGCATCCTCAAGAAGCAGACAGGGTGACGTTCACCGTGGCAACCACCATGGAGCCTGAAAAGGGCAACAGTAGGGTTATAAGACAAGCATAATGCTTATTATCTAGTTCAAAATAAGACCCAGCCATAGTGTCCTTATTAAAAACAATGGATCAAGCTAACTATCAAGAAAAGGAGAATGATACATCACTTGAATAGAATGAGCAGCAATTGCTTCTTCCTCTCATAAACAGACCCAACTATTCGACTCTCAAGACTTCAGGCTGTTTGCTGCACAAAATATCTTGAAATCTATATGGGTTGTTCTACAGGATTAGAAATATGTAAATACCGGATAGATGATCCCGAACCATTGGTGGATTGACAGTTCACATGATCTTGGTGATCGAATCCAGTGACACCATGAGGACCAGCTCGTCATGGCTGGATGCATAGTACGGCCGATTCATGTGCTCTGCTGCCGCTGCCTTTCGCACTTGCTCCTGCCTGCAAATTGGAGGTAGAAGAAAACCTCAGTTACCATGGTCTGCCTCACCGAAGTATATATGCTAGTAGGAAAACAAAGGCGTTTCAAGAAACTAACCTGTTCTTACTGTCAATGCTGACTGCCATCTGCTCTACTGGCTCATGTTGCTGGGACTGGGAGGAAGAACGCTGCCCCATCTCTCTCTCTCTCTCTCTCTCTCTCTCTCTGCTTTGCTTGCTTGTTGGTAGCTGCAAGGGTGCAGTAGTATATATGTTGGGTTTGGCAAGGCGATGACATAGCCTTTTATTTTCTTTGATATATTTGAAATCCAATTATAACCGCAAATATGAAAACGTTGATAATAAAAGCGTCATTTCCTTCTAATTTCATATTCAGTTAGCTACCTTTTATTCAAAAAGTGAGTGACTGGGTCCTAAAAGGGATGAGCTTTGAAGTTTGTATGGTGTCGACCATTTTGTACGGTCAAGTGGATGCATGCCTTTCATTTTCATATATCTGGGTGTAGATTATTGTAGTGAAGAAACATTGAATAGTACTGGATTTTGCCAATTTGTTCTATCTGAATATAGTTGCCATTTGTCGTGTTGTTAGTCGGCTTTGAGAGAGACCTCGCTCCATGCAGACATATTCTTTGATTTTGCACGCACATAGTACTTTGGGGCCATACTGTGGACCAGAGCCATGGTACTGATTTTGACCAAGTTAAACTGTACGGTACGACATTATCTAATTTGTTCTGTCCATACTGATAATGCATGCTTGTCAGTGAACTAGGCTTCGAACTGAAACACAGGTGTTTAATTAATAATCCTACAACCCACTTATATGTCGAATTACCTAGTGTAGTTCCTACCTGATGCTAAGTAACTTTATGGTTAAGGTTAATTAGCAGGTTCCTATGGCAATCATATGCTAAGTATTTGTACCAACACCAATAAGTGTTTTCTATATACAGTGTCCACCACCACCACCACCACCAACGACAACATCATAGCCTCTAGTCCCAAGGGGTAGGCTAGATGAATCCCAAGAAACAAAGGTCAAGGTCCAGGCACGGGTGATAGCTAGTCTCCAAGCACTCATATCGAAAGCCACTTCTTTGAAAATATTCCACTCGTATCAAAGCGCTCCTATAAAAAAAATTCTATATATAGTGTTCAGTCACTCTAAATAATAAGGGTATTAAGATTATGGCGATTTTCATTTTGAGCACAAAAATAGCACAACCAGTTGCTTCAACTCGGCAGATCAACCTATGAAAAAGTTAATTTGCAGGGATTTTCATTTTGAGCAAAATTTAACGCAACTAGCTTCTTCAACTAGCTAGATCAACGTCTGAATAAATTTACAGGTTTTCATGCCAATTGATATCGGTGATCTTGATGTGTCATGAGGATAATCTTGTGACTCACTCACCCTTGTTGGCGGCTACTTCATGTATGTACAGCTCAAATATGCCATCATCAGCTGCAAGTTGGGGGGCGTCATCACTGCCGACAAGTAAAACAATTTTGGTGGCCAATTTTCAAATCAAATGTGAAGAAAAACCCAAGCAACTTGTCCAATAGTAATTATTCCTGCTATCAAATTATGTTCCCACTTCCCAGTATTAATGGTTCCAGCAGGCTGTCATCAAAACTAGTCCAACTAGTTTTAGTAATACATCTAACAAGTTCTTGACAAAAAGTAGATCATATTATATGTCCATATGTTTGTTATGGTATATATGCAGTTCTACTGAGAGGGACTTCAGAACCACCAAGCTTGGCCAGCTCAATAATACAAAGTTTGATGCCTTTTAAATCGGTGATAAACTCAGAACCAAGAAGTTGATATTTTTTTTAAAAAAATACCTAATCTATACTCTAACATGATAAGGTCATCATTCATCAGGATGCCCTCAAGCTATAAATTTAAAATAACTACTAAATACAATTCACTGGTGAGAAATGGAAGTTACTTTTTGAAACTCATTTCACCACACAACATTTCCCTTATTAACTTTGAGAGTACTACACCTGTTAGCAATCCTTTGTTAATTAATTTGGATCAGATGTGAACTGCTACTTTGGGCCCACACATGGACAAAGCTGCTTATTGCTATGCTATTTGAACTTCGCATAATAACTGCCCTTGGATGCCAGTTCACATGCGCTTCCATAGTGAATCGTTTTCTGATAATTTTACGGGCTAATATTGTTTATTTTGTGTTTTTTCTTGAAAAGTTGCAGACGCATTGCAAAAGTGCCGTTCTCTAAAATTTGTTTGTGTATTTATCAGTGTTATATACTAAGGGAAAAGACCTTTCACTACTAGAACTCACCGAGGACTGCACATGCGCAATGTCACACAAGTCACACGTATTGTTCACGCATAAATGCGCGTGCATAATCCATAGGGTTCGAACTCATGACCTCCGGCCTCGCGCGATAGCCTCCTCTACCATCCTAACCATAAAGCACATGTGGTACTAAATGCCCTTTTGAAGTAATGCTTGATGGATCATTCAGTACCAGCTCGTAACACCACCTGGTACCATTTAGTACCGGATTTTAATATCAACCGATACTAAATGGTACCATTTAATACCAGGTGGTGTTATAAAACGGTACGAAATGGTTCCAGACAGTGGCAAAGCTACAGCGAAATAGAGGGGATGCGAGGTATTACTGCAAGTACAAGTCAAACGTCAATGCAAACAATGTTTTTTTAAACAATGATTTCTTTTGTGTGGTCTGTTGCAAAGAAAAATAATGATCTAGTGGATCTAGCATATATGATCTTATTTATCATTCGTCTAGTTTAAGGACTAGGAAATGAACGGCCAAAGAAAACAAAGAAATGGATACAAGGTTACAAAAATTACAATACTATGCCATAGAAATAAAAAAAAACTGGTATTTGCAGTTTCACTTCTAGTCCCTAAAACCCATAATAGAAACTCTAACTGTAAAGTACGAAACACAACAAGCAATAATAATTTAGCGGATTTGTTTGAACCAAATTAGATTAAGTGATAGACAATTAGAGAAAGGCAAAAAGCAGCAATTTCTTGCATTTGCCCATTTGCAATAGACACTAGAGATGTGGTTGCATGACTAGGGCCGGCCACTCGGCCATGTTGTGTGACTATAGAGGGCGGAGGTCTTTAGCTGTGGCCAGCCATCCACTAGGTTTTCTCCCGTCGTTGATCGGCGTCCGCTGCTCAGCATAAGAGGGAGGTGCGTTGTGGCTAGGTAGCCAGCAGGGTAGGAAAATGGCGACAGCGCAACTAAGGCGAGGTAGGACTAAAAAATAAAGATGAGGTAGATGGATTGATTTGTTTCTTGCCTGATTGCTGGCTCCATCTATATTGAATCGCATTACATAATAGTTTTTTTTTCTTTTGTGTGGTCTGTTGGGCTGTTGGGGGGGTGCATATAGACTAAAAACGTTTTTTGAGGAGGGGGGGGTGCAGCTGCATCCATTGTGATTACCATCCGGAACTAAATAAGCAACCGATACTAACAGGAGGTGGACAAATGTAAGTTTTTCTAGTAGTCATTTTTAACCACCTAACTATTCTCTCAGTTTGGTTGTCCATCGAACATGAAAATATGTACCTTTGAGACCATCGAACTACTAAAACAAGACAACTTTGGCCACCTATTTGGTTTCAAAGGTGGCTTTGCATATATGTGCATTTTTATAAAAATAATATAATATGTTTTAACATCTAAAAAATCATAACAAATTCGTTTTAAATAAGAAAATATGAAATTATAACAAATGTTTCCTTTACATGAATCTTTTGATCAATATCCAAATTTATTATATCATAAAACGATAATTCAAATAAACAATGGTCATATGACTACAATAAATAAAACACTAACAAAAGAAATAAATAACATTCAAATAAGGCTAAAGAGAGCATGAACAGGGAGATTACATTTTTGAGAAACTTGGATATATGTTTTATATTTTCTTATTTAAACCAAATTAGTTGACTTTTTATAGATTAACAAGATTTTATTAGTTTTGGAAAAACATTTAAACTGGAGCTCCTCACGTAAAACGGGACACATACGCATACCACCTCGCTTCCTGTGTAACATGAACACTGTATTTGCTTGTTTTATTGATATGGACACTAGATTTGCTCGTTTTGTTGATAACTTGATATGAATGTCAACTTCAATTATTTGACATTTTTATTGCTTCATGTTGTGAACATGACAAATAAATATATTCCATTCATAGCAGGTTGATGTAACTGATATACCACATGGTTGCAAAAATAGAGACATGCATGATGATTGACGAGTGACGACGTGGTGGAAATAAGGAAATCAAAAGATGAGATAATTGAACTTAGAGTTGTACTTCCTTATTTTTCCTTTTTTTTAATTTGCCATACGAAAATCTCTTATGTGTTGTGACAAATAAACCTCAAGATGCTAAGCGGGGTCCTCGTCATGTGCAAATGTCGTCATTGATGAAAATGGTCACCAAGTCCCCCCCCCCTCCCCCCCCCTGCGTTGTTTATCCCGTGATGAACTACTTCGGATTATCTTGAAATTATAAGTTGGTTACTCATGTCTCCATCATGCCATCACTTAAAATTATTTGACACTGTTATCGCTCCATCTTATGAACACGACAAGTAAATATATCGTAGCAGGTTGATATGCTAGACGACATGTAAAGATAGATATCGACATACGACGCATGAGGATTAATGACGAGTGACAAAAGGTGGAAATTGGGAAATCAAGGACCAGGTATCTGGATAAAAAAAATGCATGTGGTTCAGGGTGAGTTTAGTTTAGGGAAAAAAACACTGTAGATCCAAAAAAACACTGTAGGTCGCGCTGGAAAACGTATTCTGTGAGTAGGATGGATATGATGCATAGAGAAAAGTTGGATGAATAGTATTTTTTTAGAGAAGTTGGGTGATCTAAACTAACCCTCAATCGATGGATCTGCATGTTTCGTATCTCCTTGACTCCTGAGCTAGGGATGCAGGTCGCCAGGTCGGCCAGGTGAGGTGGGTGCGGCAGCTCCGCTACCTGCTATTCACGGGTAGTCCTGCTTAGCCTGCGAAGCTCACGGACGCTTGCTCCGCTACGTGCTTGTGGTGGAGCGAGATTGGGTGACTTGCCGCACCACGTGACGGGCGGCCACATCTCAGCCCTCCAACAGCCATCCAATGGAGAGAATAAATTTGCTCTTTTTTTCCCTGGATAGCCCTCCAACAGAGAGACTACAGCAGCCCATTCAAACATACACCCCTCCCATACAGCAGGCCATTCAAACATTTAGAAAAATAATGTACACAGCATTTAAAATCAGTAGTAATCTCTACTTGATAGTGATTTAAACAACACTTAGACACTGACTGTCTCTAACAATAAGTGCTAGCAGTGAACAAGCATTGCAACTATAGGCCATTTTCTTTTGTACAATTAGGCCACAAAAGACTATAGTTAACCCACAAAAGACTATAGTTAGCCCTGTTCAAAATACTATCCACCAACTTGCAGATATTAGAAGAGATCTTGGTCAAGATCCACACATAATGGAGTAGTCAAGAGCTGTGTAAAACTTGCATAGCTGTTGTACTCTTGAAGCTCCCTGTTTCCTCCTTTGCTGCTACCACCATTCTCCCCTTCTACTTGGGTATTCCCTAAATTGTCATTTTTCTTTTGTTTCTGTAGCAGATTGAACTAGTTAATTTAGAAAAGAATAGAAACAACACAGATGTTCAGATTGCATTTGGCATACCTTTGTTTCTTTTTTTGTTGGTACAGCTGATTTGGTTGCCTTTCGTTTCCCCTTTTTGCGTAACTTATCAAGCCAAGTTCTACGCCTCTTTGAATTTTTTGACTGTACCTCTTTTTTCTTCAATTGTGGACCATTGAGCAAGCCATCTATTTGCTGCACATTCGGATCAACATTTTCCTGGTCCTCACATGGTTTGACAGTAGCTGCAGTAGTAGATAAATTTAGTTTCTCCTCTAGCTGTGCACTAAGACAATCAAGGCCATTGTCTACCATCACACAACATTCTTGAGACTCCGCTGCTTTTTCAGCCAAACCGTGAAATTTATGAGACAGAAACTTGTATCGAAGTTGAGCTTCTCGTTTTGGATTTTCTATCACATTTATTCCTTGTCTAACTTGTATACTTCCATTGGGTGCTTCTCTAGTCCATCTTTTCAAGATATAATGTGTTGGCAAGATTTTTATATTCATCAAATCAAGAACTTTCAGACCATGTGCACATAAGATTCTAGTTCTATTGAACATTCCACAAGTGCATGAAACTGTCATGTTCAAGGGATCACCAATTACTATCCGCTCCTCCTCAAAACTCAAATCACCATGCAAATTCCCAATAGCAATAGCATATTTGTTATCTCCATCCAAAACTCTAGCACATGCAGCCATGGATCTTTTATATTCACTTTGGAAAGCTTCAAAAATTATAGGAGTGTACACTTGGCTTGCTTGAACCAACATCGGTGTGCACATTAGCCTTCTTGGTAAGTTCTTCCTCGATTCAAATTCAGATTGCACTTCTTTTCGTCTTTTTTCTTGCACGGTTCTCTGAAAATGCTTCAAAAATCGAACTATGTCGAAATCTGATTTCAATTGGTTCTTCAAAGCATTATTGAAGCTCTCGCTTAGTTGTGTACTTCTCACCCCCAAACTATAAACATTTCTCATATAGCATTCAACCCATTTTTCTTTCACCTTGTAGATACTATCCAACCAACTTTGTTTGTTCACTTTTGATCTAAGAAGGTCAAAAGCTTCTTGAAATGCTGCCACATCCTCATAGTCATACATACATGCACTAAAATCTGAGAGAATATGAGATTCTTCATCATCATCATCTTCTTCTTCTTCTTCTTCAACTTCATCTTCCCCGTCAACCTTAACTGGAGATAAATGTTTCACAACATTCTGCATTATATGAAAGGTACACAATCCATGATACCCTTCCGTAAATACTACTCGAACAGCTTTCCCCATTACTGCATCTTGATCCGTGTAAATTGTTCTAGGTTGTTTTCCATTATATGCAGCTAGAAAAGTCTCAAACAGCCATGAAAATGATGCTTTTCTTTCATCAAATAGAAGTGCAGCACCAAAAATTGTTGTTTCTCTAAACTGATTCAGACCAAGAAAACACACCAAATGGTCTATATTCTTTGTTTGTGCCAAAAGTAGTGTCAAATGTGACAACATCACTAAAATATGCATAGTCAAGGATCATTTTAGCATCAGCCCAGAATATGTTGGTTATCTTTTCCTCACAATCAAGCTGCAAAGCATATTGAAAAGATAGGTTCTCAGCTATTTTGTCATGAAAATACTTCAACATGCTTTCAGCCTGTCCGAAAGCCAATTCTCTCTGTCGCCTGCTTTGTAAATAATTTTTACGATCACGGCATGTATAGCCCAAGTTAAGGGGTCCACCAACTTGACGCGTAGCCAACTCATGTGTCGCTTTTGGTCTAATTCCAGAATCATCAGCAGTTTGAATTTCAAAAGCTTGCAATTCTGAAATTTTCCTTTGTGATGCCATCAAGTGACAGGTTTCAGGTAACTGAAGTAGGTGATTGTGTTCAAGAACACCATCAGTGATTTCATAATTTCCTTCCACACGATCTAATGTGAGAATCATTCTAGCTTTGCAATCAGTTCTAGTTTCAGGTCTAAAACATTTTTTGACACGATCATTTAGCCCTTTTTCCTATGGCCCTCATTGGAACAAACAAATCGGTATGAAGTCACTTTACCATCACATTTGCTTAAATTTGTGTATCTTTTCCTCACATCAAAGCCCGTACGACCCCCATATGCCACACAAAACAACCAAGCATCAGCTGTACTTTTGAACCTCAAACCAACTTGTGGCATGTTGTTGTCAGATAAATGAGCCATTGCTTTTCACCACAATTATAATTGCTCTATCAAATTCTGTCACAAAAGAATAAAGTATATGGGAATTTTCTACCAATTGGCAACTCCATTCAAGTAATGTTAAGATCCATAATCGTAGCATAACTAATTGCAGATACAGGTACGAGCAAGAAAGGCAAAGATGGGATGGGATTTACCTGACTCTGTGAGAGGGTTGACAGATGGAGGAGGACACCGGGAACTGAATCCGCGTGGTAGCAGTCCTCCCATCTTTTGCGGCAGCCGTTCCCTCTCCTTTGCGGCACCTCTTGCGCTTGCCCCGTTCTCGGCTTCTCGCTCCCTTCTGGACAACGTCGCCGTGAGGTCCGTGCGCCCCTCCCTCTCCTCCACGGCAGCAGGGCAGTGTCGGATCCTCTTTCCTCTCCTCTGGTGGCGCCGGCAAACTTCGAGCCGACCACCACTGGGAGCTGGGGGCGGCGTCCGGGGCGGCGCCGAGGGCAGCCGCGAGCGGCGCGGCGCGGGAGAAAGAGGAAAAGCGCGTGCCCAGCCCCCCGCTCCCGCGGTCTCCCGATAAAACTAGTACTCACGTGTGTTCTAGAGGAAAAAAAAAAAAAAGGCCTGATTGCTTCTGTTCGTTGGATGCGTACTGGGCGTGAGAGATGCGGCCGCCAGTCATGTGGTGACTTGCCGTTCGCAAGTCACGGAATCTCGCTCCGCTTGTGGTTTGGTTTGTTGATTGCTCTTGCTCTAGCTGTGGTGTGCCACTTTAGTATTTTACAACTTTATTTAAGTGTAGTATTGCACAATTGCTTAATTACTAGTTTTTTGCCCCTATGTTATTTTAGTGTACTGGGAGCTGGAATTAAGGGTACATCAGAAATCAAAGGTCACAGGTAAGTGTTGAGTCACCATAAAAAATATATTGATGCATATTTTATACTATATAGTATATCAGCCCGTGTGTATAGAGGACGACTAGACCACTTATTAGAATAGACTATACTAGACTAATCAACCTTATTGACAACTAATCACTTTATCGGTGCTCTTACAACTAGGTACCATTATACGACTTCCTAACATTGCTCCAATAAAAGTTGTAGATCTTGACAAGTTATACAACTTTGTGTAGTTGATTTTTTAAAAAACAATTAAATTCATTTAGGCCCTCAAAATGCGCTTTGAATTTTACTATGCCGATTGTTTTGTCCCCGCACTCTGCAAAAACTTTGTTTGCTGTCATACCCGGTTTTAGAAAGAAAACCGAGTACATCTCATATGTGCGCCAGGATCAAATTACACACATATGATAGACAGTGAGTGAATAACAGAAACAGTACTCAAACGAATATTTGATAAGTAAAGTATTTATTACACTCACGACTAAGGCACGAAGGCCAAATTAAACTGGTTCACACGATAACTAAAGACAATAACTCCAAAAGCACTCCGCAGGCATCTGACTGGTGGAACACACGCCTAGAACTCATCAAGATCGCTGAGGTACTCCACTCTATTATTACCTTCTGATCCAATATAAGTAAGGATGAGTACACTTATGGTTGGTACTCAACAAGTGGGGGAAATATACAAGCTATCAAGGAGAGGCTTGGTTTATAGCGGTCAGCATTTTAGTTGGTCAAGTTTTATTAACAAGCAACTATTTACTAAAATATAAGTATATACCAACCCATATATTAGCATAAAGTAAGCATAAAATAAATCATAAACATAGGGAATAACATATGCATGCAACAATTTGATTTCATATTCCGATAGATTAATCACGTGAGGGTCCAGGCCGTTCATGACCACGAACACGGCTGTTATAACAGTTTTACACTCTGCAGAGGTTGTACACTTTCACCACAATTCGCGTAAAAGCTCCGAAGAATTTTAGACCCAACCACGCTGTGCTGATCAGGCACGTACCACACTACCAAGGTGTGACTGCATAGGGACGCTACGAGACCTTTGCAAAGATTCCCTAGTCAGAAACAATCCGCTAAGGTTTCCGGATCGGAAGCAGGCATAACCCTCCCTAACGGGTATAGTGTCTTAGCTAAGCCCACTTCCCGAGAGGACCGGGATATACACCGTCAACCGCCACCCCCCATGCCCTTTCAGTAAGATCATTCCTAACCAAGGTTTCTAATTAATTAGGCAAGACCAGAGCCATGTAGTATTGTGGTTGTACGGATAATCCTGGGTGGTTCTCCATGTTCCGATTAACAAGGAAATCTTGAATTATCATGACAAAATATAACAATAAGGATATTCATCAATGTTGGCTAGAACCCATCATGAACCAAGGTTAAGCATGTAGCATAGCTACCCAACATAAAAGTAAACCTAGTGTATCAAGACTTAGGTGTAAAAGACTAGTCATCCTTACATAGGACCCATCAAATTAATGCAACGCGAGCAAATGTAAACTTAATCGTCATGCAATGTGTATAGGTTCAAAAGAGTATGCTGAGGGGGCAATCCACTTGCCTTCCTCAAAGTACTACGGTGGCTCCTCCTTGTAGACTTGATCTTGATCTCCCTCGAACGGACCGTTCTCTACACGATCGCACAAGCATTCAATCAATAAAAGCCAAACAATACACCATACAACTTTTAAAGACGCAAAGACGTGGCTAGAACTACTGTTGATGCAGAGACGATCGCGTGAGCGCAAAGATCACTCAAAACAGATTTAAAACGGTCAAACTATGACTAAAACAAGGTTTAGGGGCTTCTTTGAACTAAATCTAACTTTCCAGGGACTTAAACATAAGAAACCAGGGACCTAAAACATAATTTTATATAAAACAGAAGGACTTTTGAATAAAAAGACCATAGAGGAGGGTGGGTTTGAAATCTAAAGAAGACAGGGGCTAAAACAAAAAGAAAAGGATCTAAATCTAATTATTTTTGTACTAGACAGGACTGCGGGTTGATTTCCAAGAAACCTGGGGGCTTTTCTGCAAAAAGGACGTGGCTGACCATTACGCTCGGTTTGACTCGAGTCGGATTCGATCTGGGCCGTTGGATCTAGATCTGACGGCTGGAAACGAAAGGGAGCGACGCCGGCGTTCAAACGACGGCGCGCGGCGGCGCTCAGCCGAGAGCTCGCCGGAGTTGGGCGAAACTAGGGCTAGGGAGCTCGGTTTTCAACGATTCGAGGCCTGGGAGATATTGGGGATGTGGGGAGTCAGTTTTGGGGGTTCTCGTCGAGCGTTGCGCAACCGAGGAAGCTCGCGACGAGCTATGGAGGCTCGGCTACGACGGCGACGCGAGACGGCCTCGAGAGAGCGAGAGAGAGAGGGGAAACGAGCTCGTCGAGTTCCTCACCTTCACACGAACCTCGACGGCGAACTCGAAGCAGCTAGAAGACGCTTGGAAGCTCCAATTGCGGCGGCGGCCTTGACCTAGGGTTTGGGCCGACGGCGCGAGCTTGAAGGCGGCGGAAGCTTGGGTTTTGGGTTGAGAGGCAAGAAGCTCGGGCGGCGTGCTTATAAAGGCTGGAAAAACGAGACTTGCCCAAGGGGAACACGACGCGGAGTCGGGCGGCGCACGGACTCGGCATGGAGTCCTACTCGCCTACGGCGAGAGGAAGAAGATGACAGCTCGGTCCCACGCGTCAGCGAGAGGAAAGGAGAGGAAAGGGAGAGCAGGCCGAGCTGCTGCGCGCGCGGGTTGGGCCGGAAGAGGAGACTGGGCCGCGGCTGCGAGTTGGGCCAGGAAAAGAAAGAAAAATGGGTTGGGCTAGAAGAGAGGGAGAGAAGAGAAGGTTTGAAAATTAGTTCAAACTTTTGTAAACCTTTTTCAAAATTCAAAGCACCACTCAAAAATATGTGCAATCAACATGAATGCAACAATAACTTAATGAACTCTACTTTAAATGTTGTTTAAATATTTATAGGCCAAGATTTGAATTTATAATTTAATATTTCCTAAAACAATAAAAGCTAAGAAAAATTGGTTGCCTATGTTAATTTTATTGTGATGACAAAATTAGGGTGTTACATTTGCCCAGTGCTGAAAAAAAGCACTCGGCAAACTTGCCGAGTGTTTTTTTATAATTTTTGCTGATATGTGTCTCCATATATCATGTCAGCGCTCAAACTATTGGACATTTTTATTACTTCGTGTCATGAACAGGACAAGTACATATTCCATCATAGCAGCTTGACGATGTAGAGGCGACGACATGGCTTGTAAAGATAGAGACGGTCGAGATATGCATGAGGTCTGAGGATTAACAAGCGACGACGACCGGTGGAAATGGGGATATCAAAGACAAGATCATATCTCCTTCTGAGCCTTCTGCAGATCATTGGTTGTGAGGTTGAGCGACGGCCCAAGCTTGCCAACATTGTGAGGAAAGAGGAAGGGGAAGGGGAAGGCGCGCTTGAACTCGGCGAACGTGATGCTGCGGTAGCGCGGCGGGTTGTCGCCGTCGACGAACTCCTCCGCCGGGCCGATGAGGCAGTCTCCGGCCGGCATGATGAACGTGGCCGCCGATGTCCGTGGGTGCTCCGACGAGGTGGTCATCGCCCGATGCTCGATGCTCTTCAACATCCCGTTGGTTACCACCTCAAGTTGGCTGCCGAAGTTGATGACGAAGGCGCCGGGAATGCGCTTCACTTTGATCCAGCCGCCATTGTAGGCGACCTCGAGGCCGGGGATGGGGCCGGGGAGGAGCATGGTGATGAGGCTCCGGTCGCTGTGCGGCGGCTGGCCGACGGCCACGGTCGGGTCCGGGCACCGGGGATAGTGGTTCATCTGAAGCACCATGTCGCCGCCGCTGATGGCTCCCTCGAAGTAGTCCGGCCGGATACCGATGCCCTCGCAAACCAGCTTCAGGATCTCCATCCCGACCCCTCTCGCCTTCACCACGTACTCCTCCATGACACCCCTGTGTGTGACTCACGAGATCGATCGAGAGGGTGAACATCAATATATATATTTTCAAGTGTATTTACTCTCATGTTCGAAAAACCACCTTAGATATTAGTTACGTGTACATACCCATTTGTCATTTGAGTATGTACATATATCTTTTCAAAGTTACCCATTTGTTTTTTTACAACTTATAATATATTATATTTCCTATATAGAAAAAGAAGTATACCCATACATTTATGAATAAAAATGAGCATATCCACGTACCACTTTTATAAATCAATCAAGTACGTATACATACATTTTAAAACCCTAAGTATGAAGAGACGCCCTCTAGTCTGTGATATACACAGCAGCAAAAAGTGATACTAGATAATTACCGGAGCCTCTGGGGCTTGTCGGGCCAGTCCTTGACGTGGTCGCCGACGGGGAAGTCATAGGCGAGGTGGAGGTAATCGTGCCAGTACCGCTCGCCGCCGGTCTCGTAGGTGGCGCCGGAGCAGAGGCGGTTGGCGTTCCTGATGTCGTCGGAGTAGTAGGCGGCCTTGTCGGCCTCCGGCATCTCGAAGAACTCCGCGGCGAGCACCTCCATGTCCAGCATCAGCTGCTCGGAGACGCCATGGTTCACCACCTGGAAGAACCCCAGCTCCCTGCCGGCGTCGAGGATGGCGCGGCGGAGCTCGTCGCGGCTCCCAGACATGTCGATGATGGGCAGCGAGACGGTGGCCGGCGGGAGCTGCTTGGCCGTGTGGAGCATCGGCGTCTCCATGGGTGAATCGCACGGTGGAGGCCCGATCTGTTTTTAATCCCGTGCGTCAGGGACTCGAGCCATGCACAGCATAACACCATTAAATGTGTGTAGGGATGACAACCACCAACCCAACCAGCGCATTAATGAGGCAATAAAAACAAATTAGCTACCGTGTCGCCCAGTCGAAGAACAATATGGCCAGGTGCCGTACGTGCGCTAGCTCGATGACCATTATGAGTTTAGTGGTTGGCCGTGCGAACATCTCTTCATGCTTAATTGCTGGCCCATCTCCGGCTTCCCTCATCGACTGCAGGAGGAGGAGGCTCAAGGCTGAGCTCGCCATGGGTAAGCAATGGGTGAGATTCTCATCTAAATCTCTGGTCTGCCAGCCATGGCCCAACTAAATCTCTGGGCGACAAATGAACCTAAAGATGTTAAGGCCTTATGCACATTTAATAGGGTGCCACACAGGCAATTTGGATAACATGACACTGTTTTAAAGAATATAGAGATGATGAAATCCCATATACATTGTTTTCAAGTCACATACAAGTCTTACAATTAAATGCATTGAACGCATAGAAAACATCAAAACCAAAATTCTGCACCGTAGGTTGTTTTATCCATAGTTTCATTAGACTCTAGATGATCTATGTGGCTATATTGAAAATAGTTGCAATAAAATCATCCCCTGGGAATGACCTGAGTGAGCTCGTCGTCATGAGTAATGTCACCATTTATGAAAATGTACAGCATGCATGACTACAATATACGTTGTTTCTATGCCGTACCGCGTTGTTTATCCTGTGATGACCTGCTTCGGATTATCTTGAAATTATAAATTGGTTACTCATGTCTACATCATGTCATCACTTAAATTATTCGACATCTTTATTGCTTCATGTTATGAACACGACAAGTACATATTCCATCATATATAGCAGGTTGATGATAGACGACATGGCGTGTAAGATAAATTAAAGATCGACATATGCATGGCAGCATGGGGATTGATGAGAGTGACGAACAGGTGGAAATGAGGAAAACAGAGACCAGACCAAGTCCAGAACTCCAGAAATGCTTGTGGTTCAATCGATCGATCTGCATCCTTCATATCTCCTTCTGAGCCTTCTGCAGATTGGTCGTGAGGTTCAGCGACGCCCCAAGCTTGACAACATTGTAGGTGCGCTTGAACTCGGCGAACGTGAGGCTGCGGTAGAGCGGCGGGTTGTTCTCGTCAATGAACTCCTCCGCCGGACCGATGAGGCAGTCTCCGGCCGGCATGATGAACGTCGCCACCGATGTCCTCGGCTGCTCCGAGTTTGTCATCGCTCGGTGCTCGATGCTCTTCAACATCCCGTTAGTGACCACCTGAGTTAGAATTGCATATTGTGTCAATACCAATGCACTAAGGTCAGTCTAGTGGGAGTTTCATGAGTACTAAATTGTAGGGCATATCGCAAAACTATATACCTCAAGTTGGCAGCCAAAATTGACGACAAATGTGCCGGGAATGCGCTTGACCTTGATCCAGTCACCATTGTAGGCGACCTCGAGGCCAGGGACAGGTCCAGGGAGGAGCACGGTGATGAGGTTTCGGTCGCAATGCGGCGGCTGGCCGACCGCCACACTCGGGTCGGGGCACCGGGGGTAGTGGTTCATCTGGAACACCACGTCGCCGCCGCTGATTCCCCCCTCGAAGTAGTCCGGCCGGAGACCAATGCCCTCACACACCATCTTCAAGATCTCCATCCCAACGCCTCTCGCCTTCACCACGTACTCCTCCACAATCTCCCTATCGCTCACAAGTTCGACGATCAGCTAACGCAAAATCGATCCATTTCATACAAGATACTAATAATTATATATATACATATATACATATATAAGTTCTCCGATATGGCCACTTATTACCGGAGCCGTTGGGGCTTGTCGGGCCAGTCCTTAACGTGATCACCGACGGGGAAGTCATAGGCGAGGCGGAGGCAATCCCTCCAATACCGCTCGCCGCCGGTCTCGTAGGTGGTGCCGGAATAGAGGCGATTAGCCTTGTTGATGTCGGCGGAGTAGTACGCGGCCTTGTCGGCCTCCGGCATCTCGAAGAACTCCGCGGCGAGCACCTCCATGTCCAGCATCAGCTCCTCGGAGACGCCATGGTTGACCACCTGGAAGAATCCGAGCTCCTTGCCGGCGTCGAGGATTGCGCGGCGGACCTCATCGCGGCCGCGGGCCATGTCGATGATCGGCAGGGAGATGGTGGCCGTGGTGGCTGGTGGGAGTTGATCGGCCGGGAAGACGAAGCGGTCTGGGAGGGATGTTGGGATTGGGGCCGTGTGGAGCATCGTCGTCTCCATGGATGGATAGCACAGTGAAGCTGGAGGTGCAGCGAGCAGGGCCCTGATCGTCCTTGTCTATTCTGCGCCTGTTCGTGATCCATGTGCTCATGCATGATTCATCTTTTTATACAGCTAGGTGCAGGAACAAGATTTGGGCAGCAAGAAGTTTGCTGCCTATGCATAATTGGGATATGTCCAAACAGAAACAGCCTCGTCCTCGTGCATGATACTCCCTACGTGTAAATAACCTGTAGTGCCTGCCTTGCGTCGTTGAGTTTGTCCGTGTGTGAGTGACAACACGAAAATTGCCGCTTCATCTCTAGATCAAGAAAAATATCATGTCTTTGACTCTTTGTGCATACAAACAAAAGTTAAGTTTATAACTTTATATTTGTACCACAAAGATTATTCACTAGAAGCTGGAAGACCAGAATAACATCATGGTTTTCGTTGTCCCATTAGTCGCTTTGTACGTTGCTGTTGTTTTCCGCTGTTATTAACAGCCTCAGGCCGTCCACAGTGTGACAGTGAAGCCAGAAAAAAGATGGACCCTACAGTGAAAAAATAGGCACCGGTGTACCATGCTGCAGTGTATGAAAAAATTGATAGTGAAGCTATCTACAGCGTAGGGCCCATATCCAAAATAAACTAGTATTTCCGTTGTGCCCTTGTACCAGTAATCATTGCTTCTCCTCTCACATACTGCAGCACGAGAATTTTTTTATAGAGAAGGCACCGAAGCCTAAACATTCACCGCTCCCGAATCTTTAAGCGCTGGCACCACTCAAGAAACATAGCTGTAGTGTGGGAAGTGAAGCCTAAAATAGAGAGAGTATATAGGCATCACTCATGGCACACATTGTGGAGGGCCTCAGGCCCTCTACAATGGTGCAGTGGTGCCTGAATTTTTTTGTGCTCCACGTCAGTTCAGTAGGAATTTAGCTTCTTCAGCCATAGCGTGCAAGCACCACTCATGGACCCCGCAAGATAAATGTAAAATTCCATCTGTGCTCCACTCCATTCCTACTACTTCACTAGATGGCCTGCACAGGGCACAGCGGTGAATGAGATGCTGAGCTTCGTACTTGCTTCCATGTTATCAGAGCGTTAATTTGCAGGTCCTCATGGTATAAAGCAATATGTTTTCTATATTATCATGAGGATATATAATGTACTGACTCAGCCTTGTTACATTGGCAGCAAGTTCTCTGCTTAGCTTAAACAGGCCATCATTCGCTGCAGGGGCGAATCTAGGAATGGAGAGCACCGGGGTCAGCTTCATTAGTAGATAGGGGTCATTAGTATTAATGAACAGTGATTCCTTTATAGTTTATAGGAATTTATCGGGGTCAGCTGACCCCGATGATATGGGCTGCATCCGCCCCTGATTCGCTGCATGTTGGTGAGGCATCACTGTCGTCAAGCAAAACAAATCCCATGGCCAATTTACTAATAATCAGACAGTGCATCCAGGTGCTCAATTTTTATTTTTTTAGGAAAGTTGCTCAAATTTTATTGGCCTGCGTACTGCGGTCTACTGATCACTGCATGGACCAGGGGTCTCGTCCAATGATCAAAACAAGCCCTTAATTTTGTTGGCCTAGGAGACGGCGCATTGATCTGACTGGTTCAGTCGACTACCCAGGATCCTAACCAAACGTTCCACTGGGAGAACCACTTTTTTTCCTGAGAAGTTTTATAGAAGGAACATGTTCCAAAGAAGAGAAAATTCCTTCTATGTCATCAAAAGCTCTACTTATCCGAATGCCATAAAATATTACATCCTCTAGTTATAACTTCCGTCCCCTACATACCATTGCCATTAGTTTTGACCATACGGCGTTAATCCTACCGCGATGGCATGAACCGAACAGGAAAGCGAGAGGAAGATCAGAGAGATGGATCGATGAGAGCATCGTGTGAGGATATTTTGATGGCATAGAAGGGCCAAGTATAGTTTTCGATAACATAGAAGGAATTTTCTCTTCAAAGATACATTTTCCTGAATTATGATGCGCTCATGTCCATCCACTTATTGCCTCATGTCTCGTCGCGAACGATCTTGATATTTGTAGTGAGATTGAGCGACGAACCCAGCTTGACGACTCTGAAGATGCGCTGGAACTCACCAAACGTGAGGGTGTGGTAGCGCGGCGAGTTCTCCTCGCCGAGGAACTCCTCGGCAGGGCCCACCACACAGTCTCTGGTCGGCGAGATGAACGTCGCCACTGTCGTCCGCGCCAAACCCGGTGTTGGTCATCACGCGATGCTCTATGCTCTTCAACATTCCATTGGTCACAATCTGCGCCCACCCAGCAAACCAAGAATTAACCACTTCATTGTCGAGCTTATAATAAATCGGTCATTTAGTAAGATCAAACTATAACCTAAGTGGGTCATAGCTAAAAGATATTGAAGTCGACGAGGAATCACAATCATCATCCACACAAGCAAAACTAAGTTCTGAACAGTTTTATCTTTAAGCAAGATAATGTACATTGCCAGAGCAAATATTCTCCAGCAATAAACTCCATGGTTGCTCCATTGCCTCCATACTCTACTGGAGAAGTGAAAATTCGCCGTGACCGTCAGTACCGGACGGATTTCGGGTTGGTACTAAAGCACGGATTTAGTAATTCGTGTGGGTCTGGTACCTTGGTGCCCTGTGTGTCATTTACTACCGGGTAGGGGGATCTGCCCGGTATGAAATGCCAGCATGAGGGCTAGGGCCAACGGTTAGATTCCCTGGATCGATAGAATTTAGTATCAGTTGAAGCCTCCGGTTTTAGTAACGGTTGAAGCCCTCTATCGGTACTAAATAACTTTGATTTAATACTAAAGACATTGATAGAAACTGTACTAATAGGTGTTTCCGGACCGTTACTAAAATTCATGCATCGTGCCCTCTCACGATTCCAAAACAAATGCACTGCTTCCTATCCAAAACCATTTTCTTCAATATTACATCAAATAATTTGCTGTCCATCCGATGACCTGTGCCTAAACTTGACAAATCTGAACGAGAAAGTGGTCATCTTCTAGGGCTTGTGGTTCAGACTCATATCTTCTTCTGAACGTCCTTGAGATTGGTTGTGAGATTGAGCGATTCTCCCAGTTTCACAACATTGTAGATTGAGCGATTCTCCCAGTTGGTCGTCACACGGTGCTCTATGCTCTTGAGCATCCCATTGGTCAAAACCTCAAGTTGACTGCCGAAGTTGACAACAAAAGCTTGGGGAATGGGCTGGACCTTAATCCAGTCACCCTTGTAGGCGACCTCAAGTCCAGGGACCATACTCGGAAGGAGCAAGGTGATGACGTTCTGGTCACAATGCGGCGGAAGGCCGAGTGTCGTGCTTGGGTCGGGGCATGGCGGGTAGTGATTGATGTCAACAATCACATGATCACCACATATGTCCCCCTCAAAGTATTCAGGCCGGAACCCCATACCCTCACATAGAAGTCGCAGTAGTTTTATGGCCAGATCTCTCGTCAGCACCATGAAATTCTCGGTAACCTCCCTGAAACAAGAGTCAAAATCACATTATCAATAACTTTTAGACAGTGGAAAGGATACTATAAGTGTAATTTTAGTGTGTTATATCTAAGGTACAACTTAAATTCTCAATGTATCAACTTCAGAATCTCGCATGCTATTTTTCTTTTGGGAGACCCTTTACGTATGGTTGCCATTTCTAGCCTCATCTCAAAGTCAACCCGTGATGAACAATTTGCCTCATTGATCTTTGATTCCATACCAGAGTCTATGAGGCTTGTCAGGCCAGTCCTTTACGCTGTCTCTGATGGGTAAGCTGCAGACAAGGCGGAGGCAGTCCCGCCAGTGCTTTTCGCCACCAGTCTCATAGGTGGTGTTGGAGAAGAGTCTGGGGGTGGCCTTGTTTGGATCCTCTGACTCTGAGTAGAAGCCCGCCTTATCCGCCGCCGGCAGCCTGAAGAACTCCTCACCAATGGCCTCCATGTCCCGCATCACTTGCTCAGAGATACCATGGTTGACCACCTGCAATATGTACATCTACTTAGTTCTCATCTTCAGTGTTAGCCTAAACGCTAAACAGTCGGTTATCTATCATTTAGCTCTTTATTCAGATTAAACAGATATTTAAACAGGTTAAACGGCCATTAAATAGACTGAATAACTGATTAAAGGGCATGGCCAGCCACTGTATAGAATGTACATGGCGTGTAACAGGCCTGATGCATGATGATCTGTACTAGCCTGAAAGAAGCCAAACTCCTTGCCGGCGTCGAGAATGGCCCGGCAGACCTCGTCCAAGCTGCCGGACATGTCGATGACAGGCAGGGAGACAGCAGCAGAGGTGGCTGGTTTCAGATGCTCTGGTGGGAAGACGAAGCTGCTCGGGACGCTCGTGTGGGACGGGGTTGAATGGAGCATATTCTCCATGGGTGAAACTGTAGGAGGTAACAATGCTGGATTTAGAGAGCCACTTACTGTTTGCTCATGTTCATCACACCGTGCTGCACGCCATTTTTATAGGCGTGAAGTTAGTGGAGACGATCTGGGATGGACTTCGAAAATTGCATGACGTGTGAACCTTTCTACCAACATATAAATTCTTGTTTAATTTTATAAGCAATTTTTTATCATAGTTTTGGAATAATAGTACTCTTATCTTTGACAAGCAGTTTCTGTATATAATAATTTAGGATACACTAGCTCGGACTCTTGGTTTCATGTAGGTTCTAATAAGTCTCTTTGTTTGGCCCATACTGTAGTACCACTGCAGTGATATAGATAAAGTTATCCCTAACTGGCATGGACTCTATGAATTATCTAGTAATATTTCATTGTGCCTTTATAATTAAATACAAAAACTTACATATTGACATAATCCAGGTATCCTTAACTGTAGTATTTGAACTATTTTAGCAATACTTTGTTCTGTCATCATACCAGAACATTACCTATTGTCATAATTCATTTGTCTTTGTCTAGTTCATCATATATAAAAGTTTTTTTTACCACCCACAAAATATCCAACCGAACTACCGAAGACACTCACATCCCCGGAAGAAAATCATGTGAGCTGAGAATGATGACTTGATGAGTGCTGCAGGTTAGCAGTCAATCGCCACTTGATGAAGTCATAGGTCCCTAGCTAGCTGTAGGTGCACATGCTGGAGCCCTCGCATTGCGAGATCTCAATGTACTCCTACTCTGTAATCCATTGCTTATTTCAACACAAATGATTATCTTATATAAAAATTCCTTTGGGATTTGAGCTCGAAATCCCTTAAAATAATACCATATTGAGTTGTATGCATTGACCAATTGTTGCATCAGCCTAAAGGTTGCGTCGATATGGGACTATGCGCAATTCAACTATATCTCAACTCAATCTCTATTCAATACCTCGACATATGTAAGACTGCATGGTTTTATTATCGTCACATAATATATGGATCTATATTTGTAACAATCTAGTAAAGTTTTATTTACCTTAACTCTTTTTAAGAATGTATTATCATTTCACGATTAAATTTGTTATCTCCAGCCATCTGCTCGTGGCTAAAAGAAATCTTACAGAAGTACTGCCATCATGAGAGTCTAGTGATGCAGACTTGCAAGGTGAACCATCATGCTGTGCAAGTTGAAGAACCATCGTTTTAAACAAGCATAAAAAAAGGGGTTCTATAGATCAGACCTACGTTGGCAGTGTTTGTATCATAGTTTAGGAGTTACAGCGCCCCATGCTCCAATTGGAGTTTGTGTTGAGTTGCTAGGATGATATGCCTGTAAGGTTGGATCCATCTCACAAGTTCTGGAATCGAATTAAAGAAACAGATTTTCCTTTGTTTGATTTGTCTGTCCACGGCCAATTGAAACGGTGAATCGAAACAAAGCAGTAACAAAGCAGAAATGGTTGTATGGTTTTCTTGTGCACACAACAAAAAACAGGTGTAAACAATTTACATGGGTATATATTATCAGAACACCCAAACAAGCTTTTTAAAATTCTTTTTTTAAAGAAATCTTTTTAATTCTTATGAACTGTATTTTGATGCTATTATAATGGCAACCCATGTATCGTTAGTAAATACTTTGTCCTTGTGGGTGGGTGGTGAATATATCTTCTGCAGTTTTCAAATGTTAAACGCTAGTAGCATTGATGTCCGAGCGGCATCGCTTCTGCCTTAGCTAAATAATAAATACAGTGACCAGGTTGGATGATATATATACATAGCTAATGCCGGGCCAAGAAGCTCGTTGAAATATTGAGCGCAACACCAGATGATCAGAAGTACCATTGCGCGTATTATTCCCAAAAGCTGGGAATGGGATGAATGGGGAAAGTAAGGTTCAAGCTCACAGAAGAGTGATGGGATTAGTGCTGTTGTGTTGGCCTGGAGCCAGCTTAGGGGCGGCACACCCTCAATCGTACTAGCTCCGCTTTGCTCGTGGAGAGTGATGTGGTGGAGGCCACGTAGATGTAGATGAGTTGATCCTGATCTTCAGCCTCAGGTGCCAGTATGCCTGCTTACCGGTTTGATGAAATCCAGCTAACCCACGAAACAAAAACAGATCAGACCAGCAGAAGTAGTTTGATGAAATCCAGCTAACCCGTGAAACAAAATGTATTACTCAAGGTTTCCGACTAGTTTACACATGGCTCGGTCCAGTATTCTAGGTTCTAATATCTATAGATAAAGTTATACTCAACCCGTGAAATTACATGGCTCAGTTCAGTCTGCCAATTGAAAACTTCGATATGAAATTTCTTCTGTTCGGATTCCAATTTGATGCCTTCATCATCTCGGGCAAGTGCGGCTTCAGTCCAGAAACAATATTAAGTTTTGAACTCCAATTTCATTTGTGCTTGGATCCACGTTTCTTTAATGTGTTGAGTTGCCAGGATGATGTGCCTGTAAGGTTGGATCCATCTCACAAGTTCTGGAATCAAATTAAAGAAATCCAGAACTTCCTACGTTTGATTTGTTTTTTCTGTTTCCTGTTCACGGCCAATTGTGACTATTTGAAACCGTGAATCCACACAAAGCAGTTTCACAGCAGAAATGATTGTCTGGTTGTATTGTGCACAACAAAAAACAGTGAATATATATACCAACTGCCGTTTTCAAATGTTAAACGCTAGCATTTATGTCCAAGCGGCCTTACTTGCTTCTGCCTTGGCGAAATCATGAATACAGTGACCAGTTTGCATGATATATACCTACTGCAGGGCCAAGAAGCTCGTTGAAACGTTGAGCACAACACCAGATGATCAGAAATACCATTGCACATTATTCCCAAAAGTTTGGGGAATGGGATGAATGGGGAAAGTAAAGTTCAAGCACCACAAGATTGATGGCTTAGGTCGACACACGCTCAATCGTTCTAGCTGAACTTTACGTGTGGAGAATGATGTGGTGCTGGTCACGTAGATGTTGATCTTCAGCTTCAGCTTCATATGCCAGTAGAATAGACATGCCCACCGGTTCGACGAAATCCAGCTTACCCGTGAAACAAAACTGGATCAGACCAGCCGAGGTGGTTTGAACTTCGAAGTGGCTTGATGAAATTCAGCTAACCTACAAATCAAAATGTATTACTCAAGCAAGGTTACCAACTAGTTTACATTCTAGGTTCTAATATGTATAGTTATCTCGAGTTATCCTCGATTGTACCATATCCTGGAAAAAGTAAGTGATTGACTGCTAACATAAGTGCCTTCGTAATTTTGTCAATAAGGTTTATGGAATTATGTTCACTGAAAATAAAAAATAGAGCGGAGTGACGATACGTATGTCATGAGTATATCAACAACAAACAGGACAGGTAATACATATATGTTACGAGCTTTTTTACGGTGTCTTATACTATTATATTATGCGGTAGTATAGAGTATAGATGAGATCAAACCATCCATTGCTAAAGGTAATTTAGTAATAATTATATATGTATTAATTACCTTTCGTAAAGGGGTGGATTTTTAGTTTCAAAAAATATATTTGTGACATCATTTTTGTCTTTTTTCCTATAATAACCTTATACTACTAATGTATACTACCTATACTACTAGTAATATTTAGTAGTATATAATTAATTTGACTGCCGGATGATTCTATACGCCAGTATAAGGCACCATAAAAGAGCTCGTTGCATTCGAGCAACTGAATAAAACTGGCATTCATGTGTTCATGGTCTGTCTGGATGTTGGAATTGCCCAAGATCAGCTCGGGGAGCAAAACAAGCTAACCTCACCGAAAGCACTCACAAGAGACACACTCACACAAGAGAACACACGAGAGCTTTTGCGGCGACGAACGCCCTCAGCGACGAACGCAGGTCTTTCTGTATTGATGAAACTGAAACAATAACAAATACATGGCTTTAAAGGCCTCCATCTGCTGACTTCAAGCCGACTCAACCTATTTCCTGATGACTCACACCAGCACAATCTAACACTACGTGCAGGATTTAAACTAACCACACTACATGACACACATGTATACCTGCAGCCAACCACGGCATCAACGAGAACAGATCACGTTTCTGCCACATGCTAATGCAATACTTCAAGTAAACACTACATATATGACCTACATGCATGCGACTAAGAAATACAAATACTTAAGACTAATGCAAGTCATGATTATTTCTAACACTGGAGACATGACAACTGAGAAAGGGGAAAGGTCAAACAATCTTTAAGGCCTTCTCTGGCCCTTTTTTTCCTTCATATCTCCTTTTGAGCATTCCTGAGGTTGGTCCTGAGATTGATCGATGACCCCAACATCACAACATTGTAAATGCGTTTGAATTTGCTGAACTTGAGTGTATGGTATAACGGTGGGTTTTCCTTATTAATGAACTCCTTTGCAGGCCCAATGACAGAGTCTTCAGTAGGCGCCACGAACATTGCCACAGATGTCCGCGGCAGCGCCGAGTTGGTCATCACACGATGCTCTATGCTCTTCAACATCCCATTGGTCACAACCTCAAGTTGCTGGCCAAAGTTGACGACGAAGGCATGAGGCACATGCTTAACCTTGATCCAATCACCATTGTAGGCGACCTCAAGACCAGGGACCTGGCATGGGAGGAGTATAGCCATGAGGTCCCGGTCGCAGTGTGGTGGAAGGCCAAGCGTCTTACTCGGGTCTGGGCATGGTGGATATTGGTTGATGTCGAGAGTCACATAGCCACCACTGAGGTCCCCCTCGAAGTAGTCAAGTGGGAGCCCGATGCCCTCGCACAGCAGTTGCAAAAGCTCCATTGCCAAGCCTCTCGTCAGCAAGGTGAAATTCTCAACAACCTCCCTAAATAAAACAGAGTCAAATGTAAACAAAACTTTAAGTCATTTTACTGTCTTTGTAAACATAATATAATTAGTACTACCTCCATTCCAAATTTTTGATCATTTGACTTTTTTTACCTCAATTTTAACCACTCGCTTTATTAAAAAAACGTATGCAAACATAAACAAATTTAAGTCATTGTTGAAGAACTTTGATTAACAAAGCAAGCTATAACAAAAAAAATTTATATATTTTGCACATTTTTTTAATAAGACGGGTGGTCAAATTTGAGATAACAATTAATCGACGAACTGCAATTTACTGACATAGCTTTTCAGGAGTCATTTTACTGTCTCATTGTTATGAAACTTGAATAATAATTTGAAGCACTGATCTTTGATTACTTACCGGAGCCTCTGGGGCTTGTCAGGCCAGTCCTTGGTGCTACTATCATCAGGGAAGTCATAGGCAAAGCGGAGGCAGTCCCGCCAATACCTCTCACCGCCGGTCTCATAGGTGGTGCCCGAGAAAAGTCTAGTAGCCTTGTTCACATCATCTGAGCAGAAGTCCACCTTATCCACCGCCGGCATCTGGAAGAACTCCTTGCCAACTTCTTCCACGTCCTGCATCACCTGCTCAGGGATGCCGTGGTTGATCACCTGCATGATCCATGCACCTATTCAGATTTTATAACAACTGGTGATGAAAATTTGGATTATATGTGTTATGTTTTTTTTCTGAAGAAATATATGTGTTTTATGCTTTGGTTTGGAGTTTGTAATGACTAACCTGGAAGAAGCCAAACTCCTTGCCGGCTTCAAGTATGGCACGGCAGACCTCATTGCGGCTGCAGGACATGTCGATGATGGGTAGGGAGACAACAGCAGAGGTTGCCTGTGGGATCTGATCGGGAGGGAAGACGAAGCAGTCTGGAAGGGATGTGTGCGACGGTGTTGAGTGGATCATGTTCTCCATGGATGAACCAAGGGAGAGGGTTACCGGATCTGAAGTCCGCGCGGCAAGATACTTGAGATTGTAGATGGTGGCATGGCATTTTATTAGCGTAAAGCTAGATAACTTTGGGCAATAAGTCACTCTCCCTTGCTTATCTTAATTGGGATATGTTGAAATATGCATTGTGTGTCTTGTGTTAGTCAAATTTTGGAGCATTCATTGAGACAACATAAGTGTTGTCGTCTTAGAAAAAATTAATGGAGCTATCACTAGTTGTTTAAACATTATAAAAAATCACTAGCTTTGTATGTGAGCATTTTTTTTAGAATATTTGTAGTGCTGGTTAGCTTGTGTGTCTAGTGTTGGTCAAATTTCGGAGCATTCTTTGGGACAACATAAGCGTTGTTATCTTAGAAAACATTAATGGAGCTACCACTACATTTTAAAAATTATCTAAAAATCACTAGATATTTAAAACATGTGTATATGAGATTTTGTTTCTTAATATTCTAGTTAGGTTTGGAGGGACTTGGTCCTTTGATCTTCTGGGTGGAAGGTATTTTGTTTCACTCACGCTGTGGTGCCACTCTACTAATTTAACTGAACAGAGCATAAATTGTACTAGCGATATTCTTATGTGCTCATACTAAGTACATCATGCTTGACCTGATATATACTAACAATGTCTTTAGGTCCATCGTATATAAGATTGACCATAACTAACAGGATTAAATATCCTTTCTAGCTACCACCCACAAATGTAAACTTATTTAATATTTAATAACTGGAAACATATATGTTCAAACACATTAAGGGGTCCATTATCAATTAACACAATCGCGAATAAAATTTGATACCCAACAACCTAAGCATGTTCTCATGACATAAACAATTCTTAGGGCATTGTCATGGACATATATTATCTAATGACTAAGACCTAGGAAGGACACTTATAGATTAATTACCTTCATGCCCTGCAAGGCTGCAAGTTGAGTCATCCTTATCAACAAGGAAAACAATTTGCTTGATCATTTTTTGTCAGATGTACAAATCCAAAGTAATTACTCTAATAATTATGTCCATGCCACACGCTCCTTCAAATGTTTGAAAATTTGTTCTCATGTATCCATTTAAGAAAACCATTCTAAACAACCAAGTTAGGTAAAATGTCATCTTGAAAATACATTAGTCTATGATAATGTCAGTTGCTCTCAGGAAATAAATTTTATGAAAAAATCATGTATCGTGGATGGTCTTTATATTATTGGCAAACTCATTTAAGCCGACACATTCATCTTTTTTTGTTGTAAATTAACAATGGCGAGGCAGGAAGTAGACAGCAACTAGAAATTGTATTTCTCTAAATGACCCACGTGTGTATTTGCTGACTGTGTTCATAACTATTGAAAAATGCTTGAAGTATGTTTGCCATGCGTGGGAAGCATGTCTACTTCAATCAGACCCTCAAGAATTCGGACTTCTTGTCCCATCGTTGCTATACGGTACCAACAAGCAACTCAGCGAGCTCATTCTATCTCTTTTCCAAGTCGATGATACCCTCTGCACATTACTCTCGAGCTAACTCATCACTTGCATTGAGAAATAGGCGGCAGTATCATTGATATGTTTAAGCAGGTGATACTGCCCTTCAAAACATTTAAGATTTGGTTGTTGTCACAATTCAAATGAAAGTTTCTCTTGCAATAGTCTAGTTGGTTGGGCCGTTATTATATTAACGCGGCTCGATCAGATCACCAGAGTACGGATTGGTCGCATCGGTTAAGGATGACAAGGTTGCTGTCCGCGGAGATCGTGATTTCCAATGAGGCACCGTCAGCCAGTGAACTCTCTCTAGGTTGGCAAAACTGGCGTGGAGTAGCTGATTATGGTTAGTCGGAAATGAGGTATAAAGAAGCTCCAAACCCTGAACTTTGAAGAGTTGCCTGCTGTCTCAAACCCATTGGTTTGCTGCTGCCCTGGTGGCTGGTGTTAATCGCTCTTTATTGACAGATAAATTACCATCATAGATTCTTCAGAGAATCAAAGAGCTCGGACAGGCCAAATGTCCTATCTTTTATGAGTACCGTACGAAGAGGGTCGTCAGTGCTATATTGCTTTAGGTGGTGCATGTGATAAAAGAATATATAACAGAACAACGATCGGGGGAACGAACTTGCCTGAAAAACGAGCAGGACCACGGCCTCCAACTTAACAAAAAGAAACACCACTAATCGACTGATCCGATCTAATGCAAGTCTCTGCTCAAGCGTCAATGGCGTTTTCAAGACAAGCGGTCCTTGATATTGTTGGTCATACAAAAACACGCATGTCAAGAACATAATCACATACGCATATATGCTCAGAAATCATGGATCTGTCAGCTTGCCTACAGCCCGATATTACAAGTAGTCAGTAACCACATGCATGTGCCAACTCAGTCTTCAGTCAATTCTTATCAGGCAGACCAGGAAACGTCTAAACCCCTGCTTGGATAGAGGAAATCTGGGATCCAAATCTCGAAGGATTTAGTTCCTAAAATGTCCAGCTTTATTGCAATCCATCTAGTTGCAGTTGCAATGCTAAAGCCTATGCTTCTCAAGCTCTGGTTGTCGTTGCTCAATTTCACTTGCTTCGTGCTGTAGATACACGAAGCATACAACAAATGATGAGATTACATGGCAAGGAATATGGCGCCTCTATCTAACTGAGGCGCCGACGTCTTACGCACTTACTACATACTAAACACTAGACTCAAAACTGCTGGAGCAGCTTCAGGAGCTTCACAGCTGAACCAAAACTGGTTCCAGGCAGGGAAATAGGTCCAGTAGTTCTGAAATAGATTATTGCCTTTGTGGTCACAAATTCCCGTCATTCATTCATTCATTCATCCATACAAGCTCGGTGATGGAATAAACTGCAGCAGCCTCACTTCTGAAGGTCGATGTCCAGTGTCGAATCAGAGCGCAGCCTTTTCGGTTCCCGCTCTCCGAGATGCAGACCGATACAAATGTTTGTATCATCAGCCGAAGTTTCCAAGTCCGGCAAGTTTTTCAACTCACCATTGCCTTCTTGACCATCGCGCATAGGAGACATACCAATCAGGTTTGGCCCATTTGGGATGAACTGATGCTCTTCAACATTCTCGTTGGGTTGGTCTGTAGAGGTGGCAGAACCATCTCGGGGAATTGGTTGGAAGATGCCGAGAGGCTCATAGATCTTGTCGACTTTATCATTCTCTTGCGGACCAGCAACAGGTGATGATTCTGTGGCAGTTGAATTAGCAGCCGCAGCAGCAGCAGCTAGAGTGATCCTTTGTTCTTCCAGGGCAGCTGTGTACAAAAGAACAATGATTATCAGAGGAAACAGTAAGCTCTTTGTAACCCCTCCCCCCCTTCTTTCTTGTACATTATATTCCTTTTAATTAAATGTATAACCAGTAGGGGCTTGCCCACCTGTTTCTTCAAAAAAAAAAATGATACTACAAACAAGGATAACATATCTAGTTTTGATCGAGACTTTCAGCTGATAAAAAAAACATACCTTGTAGCCCCTCGCTTGTCGTAATCAGATCAAGCTCCAAGAGATCAAGAAGGCGGCCGAGATCAACTCCACTTGTCCAGTTCTCTGGACCCTGGCCACTTTTTAGCTTCAACCTTCCCCGATTAGCTGTACCACCCCATATAATCCCTATAGGCTGTGGCTTCTCGCCATCTTGTCCTGTTAAGATTATGAGGCTTCCACTGTCCCCTTCGAGATCAAATGTTTGTTGGTTCTCCCCAACGACAAGAAAGTCAGTGAAGAAGCATATTCCCTTCTCGTCATTGTACTCAAGAGCGTATGCAACAACAGTCCCTGTCGTCAGACCAGAACTTCTTCCAACTTTAACAACTTGTCTCCCGATGAGACTGCTGATTGGGGACTGCAGATCAATTGCCTTTACATCACCAATGACTCCGACTCCTTTAACCAAGGTGCTGACATTAGCGATGTCAAAGTCATCGGCAAATGGTATAAATGCACCATCAGCTCGGACAAAAGTTTCTGCAGATGCATTATAAGGTAGGGAATAAGAATATCAATACGGCCTCAAACAAATATAAAAAAATGGGCAGTGGTGAATGCACTGCAAGATAAGGTTTGCAGAAAGATGCCATTAAGTCTAAAAATTGACCAAAGTTTTATTGGCATATTACCTGGGTTTGTTCCTGCATAAATCCCATACCAAACATCATCTGTTATAAATGATGTTGCTCTCTCGACAGCACCTAGGTAAACTCCAGGTCCAAGATTAGGAGGCAGCGGATGGAACATCTTCTGATTAGGATAATCCAGATCAACCGCAACATGCCTGTTTGTAAGGAACCCAACTTGCTTATTGCCAGTTCGACTCTTCACAATGGCACCCAAAGTTCCATAGGTCTCAAGACTAGCCACCTGAAGATTAAAACAAAGTAATTCTTAGCTGAAGATGCCAAATTCATGAATTTGTTTTGTAAGCCAGTTATCTGCTAGTGACATTGATGCATAAAAAAACATTGAGGAACTTAAGTAAGCTTGGTCATTGCATAATCATAGCCAAGAGGATCACTTGATGAATAAAAAAATGATCAAGTGATGAGTCGAAGCAAGATGCAGGATAAGAGAAATAAAGGAATGCTACCTGTGAACCTGATCCTACAATAGGGTCGCTGCCACGCAATCCATCAACAAGCTCATCATATAGTTGCTCCTTTGGTGTTGGGGCTGGTGCACCATAATAAGAAAATTCAACAACATCAACATCACACCACACACCCCCAGGTCCCTGTTTATGGAATGGTTCAAAATCGAATATGTGATTCCAGATGGCTTAAATAACTTTCTAAACTACATGATACAAAATTTTCTCTACCTCAAGGGCAGCTGGAAGACACTGTGCATTGTTGAGCCACTTCCTGTGAACCTTACGAGCAACAAACACAAGGATGGCAGGTGTGTCAGTCAATGTTCCTTTCCTGATTCTAAAACCTATTGCTGTACCAAGACTAAATCGGCGCAGGATCTTGCTGTGGAATGCTCTTATAATCATTAAATCAAGTAAGGTGGTGGCTTGCTGCCCCTTTGGCAAGCGACCAAGATGTCCCGGTAATACACCCTTTTGTAGATTCCCAAAGTAATTAGCACGGCCTTCGGCTGAGCCGTGCATTAGAGTAGATGTAGGCCAAGAAAAGTATGCAGCGCTGCTTTCAGAGTGCTGACCAGCTGAGGCAATTGGTTGGAGAGGAGATGGACAACAATTATGATTGCATCCGTTTCTCTCCATATCCAGCGCTGAACCCTCTGACTGCGATGAACCTGCATGCGCCTTCCAAATATCTGAGGGCTGCATTATGCAAGTATCATCTAGTTCTGTTGACTTTTGAAGCCTTCAATGTTGTAAAACTGTAGCATGGGAGAGCAGAATCCTAAAGAAGAAAAATGGTAGATAACTCAGTTTTGAAATTGATGCAGGACTGACCAAGTTGAAAGACTCCATAGTTTATCAACAGAAATTGACTAATAACCAGGAGTTGATCTACAAGTTTTTGTAATTCACAAGTGCCAAAGATGAAGAGGGAATATAAAACTAATATCACGGTTTCTTATTGTCCAAAAAATAAGTACAAAAAATGTTGTATGCAGCCAGCACAAAAGGCTCTGCAATAGGAATGATGTTACAGAATAAAGTTATCTTTGCAGAGAATAAGTGCAAAGTTCTCTACAAGTACCATTCTTTCCAGTGGAATAACAACAGCTGGAAGAATGAAATATCAAGAATACCATAGTGGTAAAAGCTTTCTAAAATGAAATGAAAACAGATTGCCAGTAAAAGTGTGGAAGGAAAGCAGATTGTAAAAAGAAAATGTTCCATGAATTCAATACAAACATGCAGAAAACAAAGGATTCACATCAGCTATTAGTCTGCAGAATATTCAGTTTGTAACTGCTTGAAGGTAAGATAAGGCACGCAACAAGAACATACCTTATCCTATGTTTTATTGATAAAAAAACCCCAAATGGAGCTAATATACCTATAAGATGGGAGGATCAAACAAGTGGGCAGGCTTACATGGTAGATGAAACTTGAATAAATAACTGCTGTTGGAGTTGAATGAAGGAATGTATTTAGTGATGAAAATTAGGATTAAGTGGCATCCCTCCAAATTATCTGGTGTTTGGGAAGAGGACAAGAGTGGAAATTTTGTGGGGCAGAAATCACATGTTTTATGGTGGAAATGAACGGCACAGAATGACAAAAGATGGATGAGCAGAAAAGAGGAAACTATAGAAGTTCTGGATTCTTCCCAGCAAACTAGAGGTAACAAGATGCAAGCTCTCACAAAACAGCAATAACATTGACTAATGCAACCAAATCAGTAGATGTGAGATCCTTAACAATCATTTTAATTTATTTCCCAGCACATACCCCTCCATGTGGAATTGTGGATCTCCAACTATAAAACTCACAGGGTAACAGGTACCTCACCTAGACATAGAACTGGAAAAACTAAAGGTACTTGATGTCTCAGTTATCCTATCAGCAAGCAGAAAATAAAGTGGGCGTCCATTCTACAAAGATATTTTTGATCTACAGTGGAGCCACTACCTGACTACCAGAGTCCATGCCAATCATGCAAGCTAACATAAAAAAGGAACTTTTCCCCTAAAAAAACAGATTTTAAGCGAGTATACAAGAAAGGTTAGAAAAGAACCTGGGGTTGTCATAAATTTCATACTTGTGGCAAACATGTGAAGTTACAAACCATTCCCCTGAAGCAGCTAAATACCTAATCACTTAATCGACACATCTAATCCAATTTCCTACACACAATGTAACAAATCTACAAGAACAATAGAGTTGGAGTTGGCCTAAATACCTCATCTTCCTTAAACCCCAAAACTTTGGGGGAACAAAACTAGCTGCACTTCCTCCCCACCTCAGTTGGCTACCAGTTGCTACCAAGTGGGGCATTAAGTATTGTTCATCTGTCGCTCAATGAAAAGAACAACCTAATGGGTGGATGGATTTGGATTTTGGACCTAACGCACCCCTGCGCAGCACAGCGAATCCACGAGTCCACAGCCGCGCGAGTGAGGAAGAACGAAAGGTCTGGATCTGGTTGGGAGCACCGTTCCAACTCTTGCAGCAATTGAGAGAATCCATCCAAGAAAGCAAGCCAGGACGAAGTGGTTACTCACCAGCAGCGAAAGGGGAACCGACCACAAGCAGATCTCCGCTTGCGACTCCACTCGTCCGCGAGACGAGCGGCCGCGGCCGCTGGCGGAGGATCAAGCACCGGACGGGCCAAAGAAAGGGGGGCCTCCCTCCCGGTGGCCTCGTGCTCCTCCTAGCTCCTAGCTCCAACCTCCTCGCACACCTTCCAAGCCGTGCGCGGAGCCGAGCGGGCACCAGAGCACGCGTCCCACGGTCCCACCCGACGGCCGGCCGGCCAGCCAGTCGCCTCTCCCCTCGCCTCGGTCGAAGCTTGGCTTGTACGCCCGGTCGGCGGGGCGCTACCTGGGCCTGGGAGAGGGAAGGGGCGGCGCGTGGCAGCGGAGCGCCATGGCCGGCGGGAGGGGGGAGGCGGAGTGGGGGAGGGCGAGTGGTTGGTGTGGAGCGGAGCGGAGCGGAGGGAGACCACCAGTCCACCGGCCAGTAGGAGTGCAGAGCGGCCTTGTCGTCTTGTCCCTGTCCTCTAGAGAGAGAAAGCGAGGATGGCGAGCAGAGAGAGAGAGTGGGGAGGGAGGAGGGAGGGGAAGAAATTTCTTGGATTTTGTTTTCTTTTTCCTTTCTTTTTCTTCTACGCTTCTGTCTTTATATTTTGGCTTTTTGAGACATTTTTTTCTAAAAAAATGGAGTGGTATCTCAACACTGTCCAGACTGGCGTATCAACATAGAGTGTTGGCTACCATCCTTCATAGTTTGTTGCATAACCTCGTCGACATCCAGAGCATTAAGGGTGTGTTCCGTTGGCTATCAAAAGAATGCCAAGCCTATATGTCTAAATTTTGGCATTAATTTTGTTTGTATAAAAAATTTAACGCATTTTACTTTGAATTTACCTAAAAATTTTAGCCATGTTAATATTTTAGCATGGCCTAATTTTAACATAGTAGTAAGTCAAGTAAACCAAGAAGCCCTAAGATCATATGGAACATGATCTCTCACTGTAGCATCTCAGCTCAAGATCGTCTGGTCAAACGATCTCCTACCTCTTGAAACCGGCAATGTCCTCCTTACACACCTTTATCAATAGTTGACGTGTCACCACTCGCCACCGAGTTGCACATAGAGCACCGAGTGTAAGCGTCAGTCTCATAGGCACGAGCGTGAAACTTGTCGCGACGTTAAAAAGTATGTTGCACTAGTTGATAATGCAGTATAAATATATATTAAAAAAGTAAGTTCAGACTAGTTGACCATGTTGCACTACCGAATACTCTATAGTTGAAAATTTATCAATTGGGTTTGAAAAAATAATTCATAGATAATATAGTTTGATTCTTTTCTGAAAAACCAATATAGTTTAATCCTCGTCCTAATTTTGGAAAAAGAAATGTTCGCCATATATGGTCCTTACCATGTTGTCTGGTCGTAGTAAGCACGTGCGTAAGTGTTATTGTATAGTTAATGTCCTAGGATAGTATCGTTGACGACATAGATGCGGTGGTCAACTTATATTTTATTTTAAAAATGTGATAAGTATCTAGGCCAAACAATCTAGCTTTCTCCTTGGAGGCGGCCAGCTACCTATAAAGGTGGTCCTGGCAATACGTTGCCATTAGCAAAAACAAAATTTCAGCTGTTGTTTCGATAAAAAAGAATCCTCATCCAACAAATTGTTCGACGACAAATCTATGCTTTTTCCTGACATTTCATACATTTTTATATGTGAAAGATAGAATTGTTATCCTTTTGTGATGACTGTCACGGTCAAATGGGAGTTATTGTGACATGTAGCAATGTAATTAGACAATTTATTTAAGTGGGGTTTCTTACTTTCTTCACATTTAAAATCGGTTCATAAGCAGATCCTCAGACTTTAGCTCCCATAACTTTGAGTCACTGATGGATGGACCCAGGACCACATGTCAGTGACCAAATGCAAGGTAGGAGTCTGTCGCATGAACCAGCCACAAGCTTGAGTGCTTGACATACATTGTGCTCAATCGTGTGGTTGTTATTTTTTTTTTGGCCCGAGCGCGTTTAGCCTAGGTCATCGATCGAGGCCCACATGGCCCATTTAGTCTGTTATGGGCAAGAAAATAGTCAGAAATTATTTTGAAATCATAATAAAAAGATTGAAAAATTAGAAAACTTCGAAAATGGAAAATAAGCAGATTTAGAGAGGTGTTGTCTTCAGGATTTCCTTCCCGTGCTACATTATTATACACTTCTACAAAAACACCTTCGAAGTGATCCAACCCAAATTATATTCCGGTATCCATCAGGAGCTATAGAACTACACTGGGATTAAAACGAACCATGTTGTTAAGTTCATCCAGTGTTTATCGTCTCGTATACCATAGCTATCAGCAGACGGAACATTGTCCAAACACATAAAACGTACACGAGATGCTTGATGCCGTTACTGTTGCAAAAGATTCAGTATTGGTAACAGTACATTACAAAATCTAGGTCCCTGGATTATTTACAGCAGAGATACCCATTGTCAGGGGACGAGAATGGCTTGTGCAAACTATGAAGAGCGGGCAACTAACAGACTACTGCTGCTCATAAAGATGTACATTGTTCATTCATACACTACAAACTTGTAACTTCAAAGTCTCTGGATCGCATGTACAGTATAGCACAAACGGATGTACACATTCACTGGCAGTGGCAGAACTAAACCCAATCACTAACAAGAAGGTGCCGGTGCATTCCCGCTGAAATTGGAAGCAATCAAGATGCTGGTGCAGCCTGAGAGAGATGTAGAATGAATATGTGAGGCAAAAGGTTTGACACAAAAACTGAAAACATGGAGCACAACAGAACCAATAAAAAAACATCCCCTGGTTCTGAGTATGAGCAAAGCAACAATAATCTATATTTTGACTCGAAAATTTTCAATCTACTACTATGAGAAAGAAAGTGCGCCAAGAATAGGGTACTAAAGTTCAGCAGCCCTTGTGGCCACAAATGCTTGTATAAATGCTCGGCTGTGTAAACACAATATCTGTTATGCTCTATAGCCCATGGTAGAGATGGTAAAACCATCATTCAGTTCAATTTACACCTTAAATTTTAGCTGACCTTGTTTACAGCCAATTTATCTGTGAGCCAACTCACATGCTAGGACATGGATATCAAACAGTGTAGTTTTTTACCAAGACTGATCGGCATATGTAAAATTCTAGGGACCAAATCACAGTACGGAAATGGAGGCATTTGAGCGTGATTGTGTGTACTTACATGCTGAGTGATGCAAAAGAACATAAATGAGAGTTATGATCCCATCTGCCACTGCACCAAATGAAGAGATGAAAAGATTAATACTTGCAACAAAGAAATGATAGCTTTACAAGGTTCTAAGCATTGTTCAAACCAAGTCAGTGCAAAGTGGAAACTGAATGGTACCTTAAGAACCGGTTCTCCTTGGTTTGATGTCTTGGATTCCTTCATAGCTTTCATTTGTGCTTTTGCTGCTCTTCCAGCTGCTGACTTGTCAAACTCTTCTTGTCTGCAGGTTGAAGAAAAAGACTCACAATTGGGACCGAGCTACATCAGACCACCTAATTGTGAAGCATTATTATCAAACAAGAAAAATAAATCAAAAGAAGTCTTGCCAATCCAAAATTAAGTCAACCCCTCTCCAGGAGTGCTGTCCGGCCTCCTCTAAAATCATATTGCACTTGTGATGATCCAAGAAGGATCAATTCTGCCCGTTCCCTATCCACCTAAAACCCAAAGGCTGGATTTGCGTCTGACACAGTTCCATCAACTAGTTCAGTAAATAAACAATTCAGATTAAGAGATTTAACAAAAAAAAAACAATCTTTGGCAAACTGTTCAAATATCCAACATGACCATCCAGGCTCCCAGCAGTAGCAAGGTTTGGACAGTTCAAATAAATTGATGCAAGAAACGAGATCAGAAGGGCCGCTCTGGTTCAAGAACCCGACCTGGTCAGGATCGAAACGGGCACAAAAGTTTCAAAGATTTGATAAAAGAAGGACGGGCACTTTTCCCTTCTCACCCACCTCTCCCTGCCCTGGCGCCGGTGGCTGCTATACTGCAGGACAGCAAGAGCATGCCTGATTCATGGCTGGCAAAGATTTTTTTTTCTCTCTAGCAGGCGTGGACACGAAGCAGAGGAAACAAGACTGGAGTTAGGCCATTGCCATCAAACCAACTGCTCCGGGTCAACGACTACAGGTTAATGCAACAGTAACCCTTCTCCAACAAACCAGTTCCGTTCAATTCGATTCATGGAGCAATTCAGGAATGGAACCCTCATCATCTGATCAACAACCGATTCAATTGAAAGCCGCTCAACCAACATCGTAAACTCTGACGGCCAACCAAATCCCCCAATCTGATAAACCCCCCAGCCCGTGCCCGGCCACAAACAACGCGGAAGAGGATCGGATCACCCAAGAACCAGTCTTGGGAGCCAACACCTCGTGCCCAAGAATCAAGCGGATCCTGCGCAGTCGGGAGGATTGGTTGGCCGAGGCAGTTACCTCCTCTGCGCGGCCTCGGCGGCCTTGGTGCGGGCCTCCTGGGACTCCCGGCGGTCCGCCTCCGCCCGCCGCTCCTGCTCCGCCGATCCGAAGCACGGGCACTGCCCCATCCGCCTCCCCTCGCTTTGCTCGCCGCTGGCGTCTGATTTGGTGCAGTGGTTGCTCGCTTGTTTGTTTGTTCTCTCGCGCTTGCTTTCTTGGGGGATATACGAATCAGGCGACGGATGATGCAGCGACGGCGACGCGCACAACCAAAAGGAACCCCAAAAAGAGAGACCTTTCGAGGTTCCGCCGTGTGGGGCCCGCTGGGCAGTGGAGCTGACTGCTGGCGGGTTTTCTGGTTTGACCGTTGAATTAAACAGAATGCATACTACTACTCCAGTTTTTACAATTCGAAAGCCATCAGGAATTTTGCCTCCATTTAACTAATTTTTTGTTTGGAACTCGTTGGACGGAGATGCTGTTCAGATTCCCTAAGAAAACAGTACTCCCTCAGTCCCAAATTCTAAATCGTTTGATTTTTTTACCCTAACTTTGACCACTCGGCTTATTAAAAAAATTTGTGTAAATGTATTCAAATTTAAGTCATTCTTAAAATTCTTTTATTACTAAAGCTAGCAATGACAAAAAAATGATATTTTGCAAAAAAAAAAATTGAATAAGACAAGTGGTCTAAGTTGAGGTAAAAAAAAGTCAAACGACTTACAATTTGGAACGGAGGAAGTATTTATTTCAACTTTTTACTATTCACGTCCCTCATAAAACATGCTTCCCAGCAAGTGCGACAATGATTTTCTTCAGCTACAGTGTTTTTTACCCCAATCTAAACACAACCAGAGAGAAAATATGCACTTAATATATTAGAAATTTCATAGAATTTTATATGTTTATGATTCTTTTAGAGAGATTTATATGTTTATGTTTTACCTTGTTTATATTTTTTTATAAAAGTAGGTTGTATGGGACAAAGTTTGTTTTCTATTAAAGAAGAGAAAGCTCAAGAAAATAACATGACAATTGATCGTCAATATTAAAATATCTGGGGTAACAATGTTTAATTTTGAACATTTCTATTTACGAGAAGCGATCCTTTGGTCAAGCTGTGATGACTCAACTTAGCAATGTTGTAATTTTCACATGTGAAGATATAATATTACAATATATTAAAATTAATTTTGCTTGTCCAGTCTAAATCATTTTTGGGACAAGTTATGATATTCCTTAAAAAAGAAGTTTTTGCCAAAATGGTCTTCCTATTCTAAATGTAACAAATTTCTAAATTATCCCTCGTGCGTGATATAAGGTTGGTAGTGTTGGGCTGACATATAAGTGTCCATTTCTATTTAGACTGGCCAAGCAAAAGGAAATAGAAGCCCGCGGCGCAGGTCAACAATTCGAATTTCTTAGTTATAGAAAGCCCTTCTCAAGGAAGTGAGCCACTCAATCTGAGCCAGCGGATTCTCATTCAGCTGTGCCGGTGTGCAAAGCAAGCACGCTTAGACAACGATGTCCAATCTTTGGTCTGCCCATTAAGGGCTGACTCCGTAGGCAAGAGGACTACTACTGGGATTATTCTATTACTAATTAATCGATGACCTAGGGGGCTACTCTTCTTTCTCCACTACAGATATTGACTGACCTGTTGATAGGATAGCGGGGGCAGTAAAGAGGAGAGGAGGAAAAGGAAGTAGAGTTAGGTTCTGTTCTTGTGTGTAGGCCCTCGGTCGATTTGTCTGCTCATTCACAGTGTATGATTCTTATCCAATTGCTTCTTCTGAAAACGCGGCGTCGGTTAATCTTTCTTATTCTGAGGAGAAGGCAGACACGCAAAAGCAAAAGGAAGCCGCATGTGGCTGGTTGGGCTGATTTTCAGCCTAGCCTTCAGCCCAGCCAGCCGAACGCAGCGGTACAGTATGTGTAAATTTAAATAGTTAATAATGCTTGAAATTGAAAGAGTGGGTGATGCGGGTGCACAAGCTCATGGGAAGGTAAAAAGAAAATACACGTTGAAGAAGTTAAAAATATCTAAAACAACTTGAAGATTGTAAAAATAGAAACACAGCACGTGTGTCATACATGGCTCGATGCAGTTCCAGTAGACATTGAGCCGCATCTGTGGGGTGTTTTTTTTTCTCTCCTCCACTTTTCGAAATTTAAGTTGTCGTTGTGGTGCAGAAATTATGCTCACGTTAATACGTTATATATGATTCGTGTTTTGTCGATGCTATTGATATTGGGCTCAGGCAAAGGCAATAATCTGGCAGAACGCAGCCAATGAACATGTCAAAATTGTTGAAAAAGGATCTCTCGGAGTACATGACACCCCGATTCACCTATACCGCCGATCGGCGGCACCAGTGCTACTACCAGCACAACCAGATTCTACTTGTACTACACGGAGGCCGCCGCCACGGGTGCACAACCACACGGCACAGGTGCAGCAGCAGCATGTCGGCGGCGGCCACGAGGGGATGGCGCTCGTCCTCTTCTTGATGGAATCGTTCTTGGTGAGTTGGGCGGCGCCGCCCTTAGGAAGCCGCCGCCTACTCGCCATGTTCCCCTCCCGCCGTCGCCAGGCCTCCCGCCGTCGCCAGGCCTTGTTCGTTTTAGCATGGAATGCCATGAAATGGCCTCCAAACTACATGGAATATCTCGGCATGGAATCAATCCCAATCCACCTAAAATGTTTGTTCGGTTAGACCTGGAAGGGTTTAAAACCCAGTATGGTTTGGCCCCGTTCTATGATAAAAAGGCCAAATTTCGTTCCATGAGTCTGATATCATGGAACCAAATCACATGGTTTGAGTGACATACATGGAACCACTCAAACCATGCATGGAACTGATACAGCTCGGGAATTAACACGAGCAACCGAACAAGGCATAAGATGGAGGATCGATGGAGGAGATGCATGCCTGCGCGTGCCCTGGTCAGGGTTTGGAATAGGGCGCTCGCAGGCAACGACGATGCCCCGTAGAGCAGGAGGCGACAAGGAGCTTCTCCCCAGCGACGCCTGCAGTCCAACATGTGAGATAGCTAATTGTCCTGAGACCCTGTTGCTTACCTTGCAGTTACTATTCTGTGTCCAACATGTGTAGTTTTGTAGTACTATTCTGTGCCCAGATTTAGTAATAACTTGGAGACACAAGTTTAGCGAAAATTACTCAATATACAGTATCATGGCAACATAGAAAAGCAAGACAGAAAAGACTATCGGAGTAGAGCTTTCATCTTTAGCGGAAGGTGCAGCCGTGGCTAACACATGGCACATCTTGCAATAGTTGACATTCATAGGTTCAAACAAGTATGATGGATCAATTTGTGTTAAGGATAGATAGATAGATAGATATGTAGTTTGATGTGGGTTATGTGTGTTGATTAGACACATCCTCTTAAACATTTGAATTACTTGGCGTATCACCAAATCCTAAACTATAGTCACTTTATTAATAAATATTACATTGCTGATCCTATTAATTTGTTGCATGGTGCCCTTTTTATACATGGTAACATGCAGTCTTCTAGTTTTGATAAAAATGACAATAATGCTAGGATGTCCCGTGTGTCTTTTTTTTTTACAAATAGGTATGAAAGACAACGTTTAAAATAATATGAAGAAAAAGGACTAAACAACGTGGGGGTGGGAAGGGGGGCAAAAGTCCCCATGCTGTACAAGTTTTCGAGTAGCTTAAATTAAAGAAAAATTCAAAATAATAGTTGTATTAGTGCATTTGTCTATGTTTAGTAAATGTAAAAGATTTTACGTTGCTTGAGCTAGAAGCAATAGTATTGATAATAATCAATTTTTGTCTAACTTTGTCACATTCTTTTTCTGTGTGATCTTATCATCGAATTTTGTTTGACTTTAGGTAAAAGCAACATTATTCTTTTTAGATTTAAATATTAAATAATGTTTGAGATTATCTATGGTATAAATATTAACAGTTATTAGGATGTTAAAGAGTGGATGAGGCGGTGTGTCATGCACGGCTCGTGTGTATGACAGTTAAAAGTGTCTAAAATAGCTTGAAGATGTCAATATAACACAGCTCGTGTAGCTCGATGCAGTTCCTGCAGACAATTGAGCCGTATGTGTATCTGTTGTTTTGTTTTTTTTTTGTCTGTTCCCCTTTTCGAAACTTAAGTAGTCGCTGTGGTGCAGAAAGTCACGTTTTTATGATTTATCGATGCTGCTGATATTGGGCTTAGGCATACTTGAGGTAATCTGGCTGAATAAACAAAGTCAAAATTGTCGAAAATGACCTCGGATCCGATCGATTCACCTACAACGCCCATCGGCGGCGTCAGTGCTACCAGCACAACCAGATTGTACTACGCGACTGCCGCCGCGGCTGCACAACCACGCGGCGCAGGTGCAGCAGCAGACAGCTGGCCTCCTACCAAGCCCCACCACGCAGACCAAGGCCAGAATCGCCATCACCAGCAGCAGCGCGCAGCCGCCACTGCCGCTCGCCATCGTCCCCTCGTGGCCGCCGCCGGACGCCGCAGCGTCAAGCTTGTTCGAGTCCGTCCCGAGAGCCGAGCTGCGGAAGCCGAGGAGGGCCCGCGGTTGTGACGGCGGCGGTGTCCGGCGAGCCTGAGGTCCTGCAGCGCGGCGGCGAGCCCGGCGCGTAGCCGCGCCCGCTTGGCGGCGGTGGCGGCGCTCCTCTTCTTGATGGAGTCGCTCAGCTCTTGGTGAGCGGCTGCAGGTGCTGCCTCGCCGGCGCTGCCCTCGGTGAGCCGCTGACGACTCGCCGCGTTCCCCTCCCGCCGCCGCCGCCGCCGCCTAGGATGGAGGATCGATGGAGGAGATGCATGGCTGCGCTGAGTTGCTCCCACGCGTTGCTGTGCCTGAAGAAGTCGAGCCCGTCTTTAGCTAGTGGAGCAGAGTGGTTTCTTCTCTGGTATTCTGCTGATGCTCGATCGAGGAGGGGAGGACAGGAGGTGAGAGTGAGATGAGCTTGGACGAACCAGGGGTTTTTTTACCGAACCGGAGCCGAACCGTCGACCGGCGGTAGCGGTAAACCGGTCCGGTTCGACCGGTTACCGGTAGAAACCGAATGAATTCAAATTTTGAATTCAAATTCCTCGTGTCGCCGGTTAGGACCGGTGAGCCGACCGGTTGGACTGGTTAGCCGACCGGTGGCTTGGAAAAATTGGTCACCGGTTAGCCGACCGGTTGGACCGCTTAGCCGACTGGTTTGGCCGGTTAGCCGGCCTGATGGCTTGAAAAAAAATGGGCATGACCTATCCGTAAATTAATGGAAAAATTGACCACAAATGCATACAAATATCCATACATATAATTGTGCATACAAATATCCATACAAATAGTTTAGTAGTCCTCTGATACAAATAATTGTTCGTACAAATAGTTAGTTTAGTAGTCCTCTCATACAAATAATTGTTCAACGGTAGCATTGCGAGGCCATTTCATACTCCACGGTGGACATCACATTCAAACCCTGCCTTACAAGCAACTCAGCTTTGAACTCTTGCCCAGTTTGGCCCGTCCAGGCCGATGTCGTCTGCCATTCCTGAAGTAACATATTATACCAATGAGGATCTTGCCATTCGTACACCCATCTCATCAGTGGCTGCATGCTCAACTCCGGTATAGGATAGTGATAACTAGACTGTGAGGATTCCCTGTAGGAGGAGCTAGAAGAGAACTGTGGAGAGCCGTAATCCGTCGGTCCAACCGTTCTCCTCTGCGACATCGGTGCTCCATGGTCAATGTCCTGGGTTGCATGTGTGAACTCAGTCTCTCCTGCAATCAACCATATAGTATAATTAATACTCATAAGTCAGAATAATAAAAACATGTACCTGTAAAATGGAGACCAGCAGGTGGGTTTGAAGGTGACACGCCTCCGCCCCCGCCACCGCCAGCAGCACCGTCACTGCCGCCACCACTGCCACCACCATCATTGCTATCATCACCATCATTACTATCATCACCATCATCGGCAGAGCTGCTGTCCTGAGACTCCTAATACTCTGGACTTTTATCACCCTCACCATCATCAGTTTCTTCATCGCTCAGGACTTCTGCTTCTTTCTATTTGCCTTTTCCCGTGGCCTGGCCTCGTTGGCGCTTTGGGTTAACCTTGCTAGGCGCGATGTGGTACTTCCGCTTCCCTACATGAGTGTTACCTACATGTCGCCGTGCCAAATCACTGATGCAATCATCCCCTGTAGAAGTACGGAGGTCCGCCGGATTTATTTTATCAGCAACAATATTAGAGGGGAGCGGTGTGTCACCTTCATCATCGTCCTCGTCTAGAACAGGAGCTTTGTTTGACCTTCCATATTCCATCCATTCCCGCACCGCATTATTAGGATCATAGAATGAAAGATGGGCTAGCTGCTCAACGAAATCACCTTGATCACGCGGAGGATCGGCAACATCCGCCAGTCGCAGGCGTAGGTTGTAGTTGACATAGACAAGCTTGTTCAGTTTTGTGTGTGACAACCGATTGCGAACCTTTGTATGCAGCAAGGCAAAAGTACTCCAGTTCCGCTCGCATCCACTTGACGAACAACATTGAGAAACAAGCCGCAAAGCAAGGCTCTGCAGCTTGGGAGTTCTGTTGCCGTTTATCATCCACCAAGAAGATGCAGTTGTCTTTGGGTCAAGCGCCATTTGTTGTGCCAATTGTGTGCCAAAGTTACCACGCCGTTGTCGAAACAGCTCAGCCTCTTGCAATGCCTGGATGGCGCTCGAGATATCCGTCATGCGCTGAAAAGCATCCTTCAGTGTACTCCACATTTCTGGAGTTGGAATAAACGTATAGGCATACCTCGGATTCAGGACACAAGCTGCAAAATAGAAAGTACCACGAATGAGCATAAGGTGTATGGAACGTGAAAGTATAAACTTTTGTTCAAAATGAGCAGAAACCGTCTTACCTGGAACCACACAGGTGTCAAAGAAGATATCCTCCAACCTTCCGTTGAAAATCGCTTCATACTCTTTGAAGTGGAAACATTGCGGACAAAGAAAGATTGCATTTCATTACTCACACTCTGTACGGTCATACATACCTCGCACATGTTCGGCCGCTTGTCCTGATCAGCAAAGCGAAGTAAGCTGTATATTGGTTGGACTGAGTCAATGACAAATTTCATTCCCTCCCACCAGTCTAGACTTGAAAATCTCGTATGAGTAAATCTACCCATATTTGAATTGGCCCATTTGCTCTGCAAAAATTCAGAAGATGCCATCCACTGCATAAAACGATCACGTTTCCGATACATGCTGTCTAGGAACATGTAGTTGGTCCCAAAGCGACTTGCACACCACTTCACCAACTCACCACCAATCGCCTGCCTCATCATTGCATTCAACTGACCATGATTGTGTAACCACGCTGATATTTTCTTGCATTGATGGATCAAATCTTGATGTTCGTACCTTTCACCGATATCCTTTAACATCAAATGGACAGTGTGTGCTAGACAAGGTGTCCAAGTAATGTGTTCATATGTATCTTGAATCCCCTTGCAGGCTTTCTTGTAGTTGGAGCCGTTGTCCGTGATCACATGAACGACATGCTCTGGTCCAATTTCGTCCACCACCTTCAGAATCTCTTGGTAAATACACATATTCTTTAGCAACATCCAAATCATATTCGGATCGAAATGAACTAGGTAAGGGGTTACCTTCCGCAAATATCCAGAATCTTGAGATTTTCCAGGCGCATTCTTACCCTTCTGCGTCTATGAGCCTGTGTCAATCCTTGGCTGCGTCGGTCCACGCGCCGAACCTAAGTTATAGTCCGTCACCCCAGGAGTCTGGCTCGATGAAGTTGCCCTTCGAAGCATCCTCTGCAGCGTACCCTCTCCCCTCGTACCACTACCCCCTCCATGCTCGTATGCACCTCCTCTCTGTTGCACCCCGCGACGGAACTCCTCTTCCGCTCTTGATTGGTTCAGGGCACGCTGCAGCTCAGCCTCCTCATCATACGCTTCATCTCCACCAGGATAGTTACCTTCCGCTGCAGCCTTCTCCTTTCTCAACTTCTCTTGAGCACGTTGAGCAGTTACCTTCTTAGCCCTTTCAACTTCACGCTGAAAGTACTTACGCACCTCCTTTGAAACCTTTTCACAATGGACGACCTCCGTCCCGCGCCCTGCCAAATGCTGTTTCAATCTAGTGGCACCACCTCCTCCCTTGGACTTATGACAATAGTTGCATCTCCAACCGGGGTAAAGATTTTCACCGTGTTCCCATACAACATCTTTCTCTCTGCCAGACATTGCGTATCTACAAACATGGAACGAACATAAACATAGCAATGTAAATACTTCAACATAAACATAAACATGGAACTTCACAACACATAACTATATTACAATACTTAAATCCTACCACCTAAATGGCTAAATCACAATTCACAATAGCCTAAATCAAAATAATCATTCTCATGAACAAACCCTTTCATAATCATACCTAAATCACTTGGATGGAATCAAAATATACCTAAATATACCTTCACGGGTTAGATGCGTCGGCTGGACGGTTAGCCGCTGCAACCGCTCGGCTTACCGCCCCTACAGACCGGCTAGCCGGCGTCTGGAGCGGGAACCGGTGGGGAGCGGCTGGATCCAGACCAGTCCGGCTAGCCGCTCAACCCGCTCGGCTTACCGCCCCTGGGGACCAGCTAGCCGGCGTCTCGCGGCGGCGGCGGCGCTGGAGCGCTTTCTCGCGGGGGGAGGGTGCGGGGAGTGGACGACTGGCCGTTGGGGGGCACGCGCGCGGGGCTTTAGGGTTAGGGCAGCGCTGGGCCTTTAATGGGCCGAGCGTATTTTTTTTCTTTTTTGATTTATTTTCTATTTACCAAAAAAAATACTAAATGAGCAAATATTTGAAAAATTTTTACACCAACAGTTTACACGCACCTTGAAGTATTTTTTTGAATTTTTACGACATTTTTCTATTTTTTAAATTTAAATTTAAAAAATTTTAAATTTCAAACGATTTAAACCGCCCCGAACCGAAACCGGTCCGGAGCGGTTTGATCGGGAACCGGTCAAACCGGACCGGCGACGGTTCGGTGAACCCTGGGACGAACTCGGCAGCAGCTGCTGAAATACTAATAGAGACCGGCGGGGAGTGGGGGACAGGCGCCGGGCGGTCGGGGTGTCAAGACCGGTGGGGGGCCACCGCACTAATACCGTGTCCGTACGGTACGTGCTGGCGCGCGTGACCGGACACGTGCGGTGTGCTTGAAGCTTCTCGTGGGCTACGCTGTGTAGTGCTCTGCATGAACGGGCCACTCCAGGCTTGGAAAAAGTCCAATTTACCCCCTTCAACTATAGGCAGAGTTCACGTTTCCACCTTGAATTCCAAAACCGGGTAAATCACACCCTGTTTCCACCTTGAATTCCAAAACCGGGTAAATCACACCCTCAACTTTTAAAACCGTGCGTTTTACCTCCCTGGTCAGCTTAAAAGAGGTTTTGATGGTGGTTTTTGTATTTTTCTTTTTTATTTATTTTGGCTGAAGCTTTAAAAATTCATAATAAATCATAAAAAAATCATAAAATAGAAAATTTATTTTGGTTGGTCTCCACATGAGTATGTAAACATAACAAATATATAATATGGTATACTTTAGTACAAAATTTTAACTGTAAATTTAGATCTATTCATTTTTGTAATTAATCAGAATAATTTATAACGATTGTTTCTATAATCCAATTGTGGTGAAATTTTTATGGAGGTCTTATTATTGTATGATTCAACTATAGTAAAACATTTATACTCATTGGATTAGGTATAAATTAGTTATAGAAAGTAAGTTATAGTGACATAAATAAATATATAACTAAGTTATACATGATCAAATGAGTATAATTTTTTTAATATAATTCCATCATAAAATAATTAGGCCACTATAAAAATTTAGCCACAATTGAACATAAAAACTGGAGTTATGAATTATTTCTTTAATTACAGAAATGAATAGATCTAAACCTACAATAAAAATATTATGCTAAAATATATTATATTATATATTTACTATGTACATATAATCCCGTGGAGTCCAACAAAAATGATTTTTCTATTTTATGAATTTTTTATGATTTACTATGAATTTTTAAAGCTTCAACCAAAATAAATAAAAAAGAAAAAACACAAAACCACCATCAAAACCGCTTTTAACCCGACCAGGGAGGTAAAACGCACGGTTTTAAAAGTTGAGGGTGTGATTTACCCGGTTTTAGAGTTCAAGGTGGAAATGTAAACTCTGTCTATAGTTGAAGGGGGTAAATAGGACTTTTTCCTCCAGGCTTTTATTTTCTTCTTTCTCGGAGGAATTCTCCTGGGCCTCATAATTGGGCTTGTATCCGTCCGCACAACAACACGGCCAGCCCCCGCCGTGTGTGCCACAGAGCCTGCAAAAGCCCAAAGGGCTTCTTTTCAGCTATTTTTTCTATCCTATAATTGGTCCAGTTTCTCTATCCTATAGATCGTCCGATTGAGTTTTATTAGCCCATAATTGGCCCGGTCTTTCTGGCTCGAAAACTCGTGTCCATCAATCCTTTTCTCGGTGCTCAACACTGTTCAGCATCAGCACGAATCGCCGCCGGAAGCTCACCACAAATGCAACACCAACACAACCATGACATATAGGTAGCGAAGCTCGTCTAAAAATTTAGCCGGGATGGAGATGCAGAGTCGCATAACAAACATAACCGTCCATTAAAAACTAACGGTGTTAGTCTTACGTAAACCCACATTTATATTGAAATCTCAACAATACTAAATAAAAAAACTATTAAATAATAAATTTGAGGGTTTTATAGCCACACAAGAAGATAGAGTTGTGGCGCCGACTCAGAGCATCACAACCGCCATGACAATGTAGTGTGGTGGGGTGTGGATATCAAGCAAGCATGTCCTTACAATCGCAATCATAGCTATGTCTCTAAAATGATAATGTAATCTATTAACATATTGCATTAGTTTTCTAACAAAGAAGTAATCATGTCTAGCCGTCGCCCACACGGAGCACTCCTTTCTCCTCCAGCTGTCCGACGCCGAAATCGTGCACTAGCATCTTTCAAGCGCCGTTCTAATCGCCTACTGACCATGGGGAAGAACGACCTGGAGAGCACGAGTGGTTTATGCTCTGCGGCAGGTCGGGAAGCTGCACCGTGTGCATGTGGCCCTTGTGCACGGCGTGCCACATCAAATTTCGCAACTTAAATTAAGCTAACAACCCATGTTCTGCATATATAAAGTAGAAACAAACAAGTCACAACATGTAAATTGGTAAACCTGAGTACAATTGGACAACAGGGGAGAAATGGAATAACAATATTGTTGTTCATCTATTTGTGCAGTCCACATCCAAAATAAGGAATTTTCAGATCTGTAACTTTCAGAGAGAGAACGAAACCAACAAAATGAAATCCCCTCCCTGCCGCAAGTAGAGAGAGAAGGAAGGAGGACCATTTTATATCAATAAATAGAAATCCTCTTTCCTGTCACAAAAAAAGAGGGAAGCATTGGGCCATGGGGTTGTTACCAATCAAGATGAAGGTAACGAGAGAAGAAAGGAAGGCCCGGACGTACCTTGGCCTTGCTATCACCGGTGACGCCTCGACGCGGATTCGGAGACGGAGGTGAGGATGCAGGAGGCAGCAAGCAGAGGCGATGCAGATTGCAACCGCGGCGAGCAGCTAGCAGGGGCCCCGGGCCCGGAGGCAGTGGCGAGTAGGGGCGTCATGGGCGGTGGCGGCGAGCTTCGAGCAGAGACCGCGGCGAGCAGCTAGCAGAGGCCCACCGGAGAGAGGGCACCAGCAGCCTCGATCCAACTGTCGTGCACGTCATCCTGCTCCTACCGCAGTTTCCTGACCTGCACACAGATAAGAGAAGGGCTGTATCAGGACGGTGGAGAGAGAGAGGGGGGATGGAGCCGGGAGAGGAGGCAAGAGAGTGCTGGCGCGACAGAGCCGCCCCTCACTCGGTCGAATCTCTCTTCCACAGCCAAAGCTGCTCTGGTCCGCCGCCGCTGACCAGATGCCGGGAAGGACGGACCGCCGGAGAGATTCGCCCGATCTACGTGGCGCTGGATGCTTTGCTCTGCGTTGCCGTGGAGGCGGCGAGCAGGGAGGGCACGCGTGGGGGAGAGCTGGAGTGGCGGCGGCGCAGGCGGCGAGCAGGAGCGGCGGCTCTAGGGGAGGAAACAGAGCAAGGAGGGAGAGAAATGAGGGAGTTAGGGTTTGCACTGCGGGAGCGCGGGTTGATTTCGAGAAAAAGAGAGGGCATTTTTGCAAAAGTGGAAGGCAAGGCTTGAGCGCGCGGTGCGCTCGGCGGAGGGGAGGGCTGATCGACATGTGGCCCGTGAAATGCGAAGGAGGCAGCAAACGAGGGGATCTTTTAAGAACTTTGATCTGGGCTGAGATATGGTTGCATTGGCCCTTTAGTTAGTTTGTTTATCATTCTAAAAAAAAGTTAGTTTGTTTAGTTTCAATGATTTGAGGCACACTTATGAAAGAACTTGAAAAAATAATATATCTAAATCATTTTTAAAAGTAGTAGACTATTCATACACGTGAGGGTTGCATGATTTTCAATAAAAAAATAGAGATGAATTACTGTTTTCTGTAAGATAGATGAATTTATTCATGCTTATTGAATTTGAAAGTAATTCAAAATTAGACTACGTATATCTCAGATAAGATTTAAAATTTCACAACAATATAATTTTGGGCATGCGTTTCATTGTTATTTGTATACCAAAAATAGATGAAATATTCAAATGTTTTTTAGGGATAATTAAACCGTTTCTTTACAACTTGATTAAAAAGGTAATAATAGCATCTAAAAGTCGTAACAAAGCTATAAATTATCATGTGACCAATTTTTGGTGGATAAATATGACATACAAAACTTCAAAAGATTTTATGAAAAGTAGAGTACATATCATTCGTAATTAGATACATATTATTTAGGGCAGTCTTTTAACTTTACACACATTGGTCTTCGTATAGAACAATGCAATTAGAAAGATGTCTGACAAAATTGTGAGGAAACATATTCGCATGCTGCTAACATATGAGATAACCGAATGCCTAGTAATGCTTGTCTTGGTAAAGTTAAAAGCCACTTTGCTTTGGGGTACCTAACTTATGTATACAACTTTGCTTTGGATAAAAAAGGAAAAAAAAACAGAACATGAAAAAAATAATGAAAAAAAACAACACAGCACTTGGTGGCAAGTGGCATACGCGTGCGCCGTGCAGGGCACAAATATGTGTTTAGCACTGTTTTTTGTGTGTGCACGTATGCTGGTACACAGGCACTCACTAGGCTTTTGTCTTAACTATGCGTGTGCACGTATACGGTATCTCAACATGGCCACATGAGAGACGGGGCAGGCGCTGAGGGTTATCGGGCCTGGTCCGCCAGGGATATCAATACTATCTTATGCGATTTGTTAAAATGTATCGTCTCCAAAATCCCCAACCACCAAAATCACTCCAATAACCTCAACTTTCCATAGATTCTGCTGCAGCTTCAAACAAAAGCATGCCATCTCGGCTACTCTACCCGAGCCAAAAATACAGCACTAGCCTTTCGGAATCCAGCTGGCCATGCAACAACTCTGTTGTATGCTCCTCTTAATCGCACAGCCGCTGAGCTGGGACAGATGCTGTAGTTGAACCGTGGGGTGACCTGGACACGGATGCCGATCGTCACCAGGAATATTGTAACATCTGAAGCAGCAATCGAATTAGAACAAAGCTATATGTATATATCTGCGGTAGCGATACACTCCAAACTGACAACTTAAGAAGAGAGAGAGAGAATAAAAAGAGAGACGACCGAAGAACTACCGGCAACCGGCAAAATAGCATCCATCCATAATACAGCAAGGAGAACAAATTGAACTAAACACTACATGACCTACTACGGTTACATACTGCACTCATGCGGGCAACGCTGGGAAATGTCTTCATCGCAGGCGGATCTGGGACTCCACTACTCCACGTTTATTCAATAACAGTCGATCTTAGATTGAGATGATCTAGTCCGTACACTGCATTCTCCTTCAGCAGATGGCAATCAGTGATTTTGAGTGTGTCAAGCTTAGGCGTTGCTCCTATTTGAAATGACAACTCTGCGAGATTGTTGCACCGTGCAATTCGGAGAGTCTCAAGTTTGATCATTGTGTTCCTTCCAAATGACATGCTATGTAGCTCATGGCAGTCTTCAACAAGGAGTGATTCGAGATTAGGCATATCTCCTGCAGTAATTACTAAACTTGACCGCTGCCATGTGTCCTGACCAGCTGCGACTCCCAACGGGAGACATTCCAGTTTTCTGCAGCCAAAAATTTGGAGTATCTTCAGCTTAGGCACAGCCGCTTCTTCAAATTCCACACACAGATTATTGGACCGCCTGACTAGCAGTGTCTCAAGGTTAGGCATGTATCCTGTTTTAAATCCCAACAACACCAGATCATTGCATTGACCAACTTGGAATTTCTTGAGCATAGGCATTGCTCCTTGAAATGACAGTGAGCGTAGATGATCACAGCCTTCAATTTGGAGACTCTCGAGCTTACACATCGCCCCATCTTCAACTGAGAGCCTGTTTAAATTGTTGCAGCCAATGATTTGGAGTGTCTTGAGTGTAGGCATTGCCCCTGCTTCTAGTGCCATAGATGCTAGACGTGGCAAGTATGCGAGCTCCAGCAGCTGAAGCTCTGTAAACGTATCACCTTCAAATGTCAGCCGAGTCGCCATAATGGAATCTGCTAACAAAAGTAGGGTGGTCAAGTTAGGCAGAAGTGCAAGGACATCCATGTCGTGTGGTAGCCCTTCGAGTCCTGTATTGTGCAGGTATAACTTGGACAGGTTCCTTAAACCCGACATCCATTCTGGAAGAGAAGGGAGGTGTCCGTATAGCTTCAGAACTTCAAGGCGTTCCATAGGGGATCGCAATGAATTTTCCCTCAAGCTCAGAGATAAGCCTGCATATGATACCGGAGAGTGCACCGCCAAAGACTGCAGTCGGCTGAGATGCTGCAGGGTGGAGCACAAATCTGGGCCATTTTGGTCAGTAATGCCAGTAATACTTAATCTCTGTAACTGTGTTAACTTCCTGAGCTCCTGAACAACTCGTCTGTCTTGCTTTTTGATGCGCAAGGTCCCCAATGTGTTCAGAGCTCGTAGCTCCCCTATGCCCCTCGGAACACCAATGCCCCATGATTCACCACCTATCCGCTCACCCATTTCTGTATCACTTAGAGCATGGCCAACTTGTAGACTCTTAAAACCACCACGTACAACGCGTAGCTTTTTGAGGTGAACGACAGTGGAAGGCAGCTTCTTGACATTAGTATACCTGATATCCAGTGTCTCAAGGCATCGAAGCTTGCCTAGTGACTTGGGTACATATTCAATCTGTGTGCTCCTAAGGCCCAGGTACTTAAGATGCCTGAACTTGCCAATGCGTCTAAGGTGATGCCCTCTTAGACCCTCTGTGCCTTCCAAATCAAGCACCCGAAGCATACGCATGTCACACGAGAGGAAATATGGCTTCCACTCACCGAAGACAGTGAGTGAGCGAACACGAGATAGATTCATGCTCTTATACTCCTCATGGTTCCTTCTCCAGTTCCTCCTTACAACTACATGCCTTATCGTGTCCATCAAAGCTGCAGTGTTATTATCATGGCCAAGCATGAAGATCAACTTTTCATCAATGGCTTTTGATGTACTGACCTCCAGCATTAGAGGGTGGACACTGCAGCTACTAACTCTTCCACTAGTGATTGCTGTGTACCTAGTGGGCTGGATGATGGTCATGCTCAGAAACTCGTTGAAGACCCTCTCCCCAACTTCCTCAGCTTCGGAGCCTTGTATTCCCCTTACATAGCCTTCCGCAATCCATCGCTTCACCAAGCGCCTATGCATTATGTTAATGTCTTCTTGAAAAATGCTGAGATACAGAAAGCAATACTTGAAATAATAGGGCAAACTGTTATAACATGACTCAAGAGTTGCCTTCATAGGCCCAAGATCAGGATTGACCTCCAACTGATCCAAATTGAGGCGTTCATTGCTCCTTTGCCATTCTCTTACAGTACGAGGCCTAGAAGCCAGATGTCCACTGATGTCGATGATTGCAAAAGGAATCCCACCACATTTACTAAGTATTTGATTAGCTTGCTCCTTCATATCTGGACGCAACTCAACATTCCTCACTGTCCCAAATACCTGTGGCAACAAATTCATTTTATTAGTAGTATTATTGGAGTAATATGAATCCAGAGTCACCAACGCCATACTATATTTCCTCACAAAAAAAATGTTATGCTACACAGTGTGGAAGTACATGTACATGTATACACAGTTCTAATAAAGTACATGTGTCTATACAGATCATGTCATATCATTTTTTTGGTTTTGATGGTAAGGACTTGTTTGGAAAATAGTGGATTGAAGTGGAATGGTAGGGATTGGAGGGAATGTTAGTTTAATTTAGACTCAATCCTCTCTATTCCACTTTAATCCACCCCTTTCCAAGCCATAAAGGTTGAATAGTTAGAAATTTTCTTTTTTTGAGAGAAATATTTAGAATTATTAGTTGTAGAAAGCAATTTTGAATCTCAAGTCTTTGATAATCAAGCATAATACTGAAAACACTTGTTTTAATCATAGAAAATAAGAATTCAGTGTGTAATACCTACAAACGTACGTAATACATGTGTGGTATCAACACTTGAGTGTGGAAAGATTTTTTTTGAGCATCCTACTTCATATTTTGTTGAAAAGAAATGAAGTTTTTGCTAAATGCTCGCAAGAAATTGGATAGGTTTTATATACTTGTGTAAGTACATGGTGGCGTGATTGCACAACTTTTTTTAAAAAAAAATAAATGCTTTACAAATTTGTATAAAGTTTCATCAAGAAATACCTTTAAATTGAATAATTTGTATGCGTCATCGTCATGGAGACGGAAGAGGTTGTACACAAAGTCATTGCTTGAGCAATAATTAGCAATGAGACGTTGCCTCGTGGTCACAAGTACTTGAAGTACTGCATTGTATTCTTCCAAAATTAAGGATGACCTAACCAAATCCCACTCTCTGGTGGTTGTGAGGCCATCAACAACAACTAGACATCTGAAAGACTTGTTGACCTTATTTGCCTCATAAAATTGAGCTAGCTCCATTCTCATTCCTTGTAATGGTCTTGCTGAATCAGAGGTAGGATAATCTGACTTGAAATCCCGAAGCACGCTGCAGAGTAAATCGTCTTCCCTCAAAGGGTTGGAAATAGTCACCCAGGCATAGTGTGTGAAATTTTTCTTGAAACCCTTGTCATGATAGGCATTATGTACTAATGCGGTCTTCCCAATGCCCCTCATACCATAAACTGATATAACATTGTTTTTCTTAGTTCCAACACCCCTGATTTTGCTGAATAACCAATCCATCTCCTTTTCGCGACCCACAAAATAGTAAGCGCTTTCTATTCTAGCCATAGAACTGGTCCTGGAATATTTCCCTGATTCCTCAATCTCACTGCTCGTAGAAGCAACATTTTCATGGGCGCTAGGGCTGGAACTTGATTCAGCATTTCCACCTGACAAAGGATCCTAAAGAAAACAAATAAGATCGAATATATTTAATTTACAGATAACATTGTCAAAGTCAAAGAATAAACAATTTTATCATAATAAGAACTATAAGTGCTGTTCAAGGCACAACAATAATAATGAAACCAAGAAATTCCAATCAAAATCACAGTACATTTACAAGACTAAAATGCAACAAGGTATATTTGTCTATATAGAATGCACAAATCCTCATAGTTAGAACCCGCAAACGGCACCAATTGTAAATGTGACAGCAAATCAGCTGCAGCTAGGCAAAACTATTGCAACATGACTTGACCAACCCAGTTGCAATTACCCCATAAACTCCATTGCAACTTGGCACGTACTAATTGCAACTGAACCTGACCTACGGAGCTACAACAGTTGCAAACAGGACGGATGCATTTTATATATAAAAAGAACTAGTGACCATTGCAACTCTGATGACTACTCATTTACTCCTTGTTTTAGTATGCAATTGTAACTTAAAATATTTATTCAAACCATCATACAGTGTGACACATATGTATGCCGGGAATCTTTTTTTTTTGTGATCAAATCTTCAAAACACGATATCTCTCAACCCACTCGATTCATTTGAAGCTCATGGTTGGAAAAATTATGCTGCACAAATTGAGATCTCATGAAGGCTATATTCCCATTAAATTTCTTAAAATATATATAAAAAAGTCGATTGCAATTTACTATAAAGTGAGTTGCAACTGGTTACAGTAGCCAATTGCAGTGAGTTTAACTTCCTGAAAAATTGCAATGAGTTTAATGTGGGTTGGACTTAGAGTTACAAATACTGGCCTATCAACCCGTGCTACCGCACGGGCTAATTAGAATTAATATAAAAATTAAAACTTATAGCTAATAATTATAATTATCAATCATACTCTATATTTCATCTGTTAAACTGAAAAACCATACTCTAAAGATAGTTATTATTATCTAATTACAATATGTTTACTTAGTCACAATTTTTTGACACACCATCATACCTCCATAAGTGTTTTTTTATTGTTTGAGCTATGCGAATAATATAAAAAATTTTATTCTTATGTCTTCTCTCATACATGAATATGACACAACAATATTAATAATGATAGAAATAGTAATTTAGAATTTTATATTGGTGCACCTTAATATTTTTTTATAATATATATTCTAGATTAAGATTTATATTAGGGGGGCTTGCTACAGTACAACTCTTTACCTTTAAGGAGGTAAGATTTTAATTAAATATGGACCCTTTAATATACATAGAAAAAATCAATTGGAAAATATGAACCACTTATTAACTGGCTCTTTAACTACCGCCAGCCACATGCGTGCATGCACAAAATTACTCCAACTCCCGTCTTGTTTGTGCAGAGGTTTTGGTTTTGTTTCCCCGTTCCTTGTCAGTCATAGTCAAGTTCGTATTATAGACAAAAAGTGGCCACGTAGACAATAAAAATATTCAAATTTTGGATGATAAAAAATGGCCATGTCATGTACACGTATAGAGGAAAAAAGATTAAGCATCATTAATAGAAAAAAATATTCAGGCTATCGGCGTGTCACATTCACGTTGAGTGAAAAAACTGAAGCATCAACTGAGAAAAAAAGTTAATGCAATGGGCATGTCACGTTCAAGTTGAGAGAAAAATAAAGATGAATAATCAGTAGTAGATATTTCCTTTTTTATTGGATCTAGCAAGATATTTTCATAATTTTCTTTATTTTTTAAATTGAAAAGTATATAAATAAAAAAATTATTCTATTATCTCCTAAGAGTTAATATAGGGGTTTGCTAAGTACTCCAAAATAACTGTCGGCCGTTGATCGAATGATATACATAAAAATAAGAAATATATATTCCTCTAACTTCCATGCATGTGTTTTAGATTCAACTTGGTCGGTCATTGCTACTTGTTAAATAAGTTTTTTCCTTCTCTGTGAATGTGGCACGAAGATCAACTAAAAAACATGACATGGGTGACAAATAAATTAATTAGCGAGAGGATAGAATAAAGATTTCCTACAAAAAAATGTGACATTAGATGGATCACGGAGCACTTATGTGTCTAGGATGCCTTGATTGGAAAGAGATTAATTAGCAAGGATAGTTATATAATCTAGATTCAGAATTAGATATATACATAGGGGCTACTTCATAGTTATTAGTTAATGAATACTTATTAATAAAATATATTGATGTCCATATAGGATCTTGGGTGGATGTTTTGTTTTTTGAGATAATTTCTAGGATTTCTCTATTTTTTTAGGCTGTCTACCTAGGATCTTAGGTGGCATCATCTGGAGCCTTCAAAAGGAGCCTCCAATTAGTAATAGTAAGATGTTTGCATATGAACTAAACTACCAATTACACCAGCTGCAACTTAGTTTAGTAGGCGGTTGCAATTGCAATTCATATGTTTTCTTATTTACATCAGGTTGCAACTCCCTATGTTGTAGAATTGCAACCGGAATACTTTCAGTGCTACAAGTGAGGGCTGGGGTGCACAATGAGCACATGCACATATGACATAATAGCAATAGAAATTGTGGTGCTATGATTACAAGGAGCTAGGACATGCCAGAAGGGATAGTAATATTGCAGTTCATAAAAGTGACTCGGAGAGCGATGATGATGTTTTCTTAGTATCAATAGCGTGCAGTCAACCAAAACATGGATGTTAGATTCAGCAAACACTTTTCATGTGAAGCATAAGGAGTGGTTCATTTCATACAAGTTTGGTGATTTTGGTTTAGCCTATTTGGACGATGACACATGTTACTGGGCTATTGGAGTAAGAGGCATCAAGATGAAGCCACATGATGGAATTGAGGAGGTACTTTGAGGTGTTTGCCATGTGGCAGGGCTAAAAAAAATCTAATTTAAATTGGAGCTCTACATGGTGATGGGATATTTTTTCGGGCTAAGCCGAATGGAAAGACCATGAAGATTATTACGAAGGGCGATCAGACTATGATAGGAGAGATGACGACATTGCATGCCTATATATGTACAAGCTGCAAGGGTGCATAGTTGAAGGTGGAGTTATATATGGAAGATAGAGTTGTAAGGAGTAAGGACAGTGTCTACTAAGGGTGACGGGTCTAATGCAAGGTGAGACTCGTCGGATGGCCTAATACAGACGCAACCAGACGAAGGGGCAGCACATGGGAGGTGCGTCCAACACGTCTGGAGCCGAGGAGGGGCAGGATCAGAATAAGACATGCATATGGAAAAACGAAAAATAAAAGGAGGGTGCCAACAATTTAAGAAAATGACACACATATGCTATACCTGTCGACCCTCTACCACGAAATATAAATGTAGGTTAGATATCCATCAGTCTCAAACAGGGATGGAATCTATTTGACAAGAGGTTTACTTGGCCATGGAGCCCAGATGGGAGTTTGGATCAGTTGGGAGGGCAAGTGCTTCCAATCTACCCACATTAGGGCTGGGCATAGAAAACCGAGAACCGAACCGAAAGAATCAGAGTCGGAACCGAAAGAACCGGAATCAAGAATTTCGGTTCGGCTCTCGGTACCTATTCTTCAGGAACCGATTTACTCGGTTCAGTTTGGCTCGGTTCCTGGTTAACCGAAACGAACCAAAATATACAACCATTCCAGCTCAATAGGCAATTTTGGCAGCCCATCTAACTATCTAAGCCGAAGCCTAATAGACAAAACCCTAACATGCTAACACTCCACCCCTCTCTCTCTCCCACTTCCTGCTGGCCGCCACCCCTTCTCTGGCAGCGTCAAGCGGCAGCCCCTCCCCATCACCAGTCCGGATCCAACGAGCAGCAGAGGCACCTCCCCATGGCCGTCTGGGATCCACCAGGATTCCAGGATCTTGCTCGAAGCCCGCAGGCCGCACTGCCGCAGGCCGCAGCAGCAGTCGGCGCCTGGGGTCGGCGTGTCTCAGCCTCGCAGGTCCTGGTGGCCACCTTCCTCCCCTCCGCTGGCGGCCACCATCCAGTGCAGGCTCCCCTTCTCCCATCCAGGCGCAACACTCCTGATTTGTGTATATTTGGGTTCAGTTTGAGTATTTGACTTTCGGATTGGAGTTTTGTTCTATAGAAAATTGTGGTTTCATTGCTTGGTTCATGGTCGATTGGTTAGTTTGGTAAGAACTGGAACCGAACCGAACTAACCGAAACCGAATTTGCTCGGTACCGAGTTCTACAAAGAACCGATCGGTACCAATTTCTTAGGAACAATACTACCTCGGTTCTTTCGGTTCAGTTCGGTTAGTACCGAATATCCAGCCCTAACCCACAGTTGAAGAATTCAATTGGAAGCAAAGGAGAAAAGAAAAAAAAACAAGAAAAAGGTTTGGATATAGAAGGGTGAAAGAAGAAGGAACCTCCTATATTAAGCTCTATTATCTGACTATGCCACTTGAGGGATTATTGGGAAGTTGCCAACGAGGTATCTGAGCATTAAACAAGAGCATATCAGTGCAAGATATATAATATATTTCTCAAGGCCAGGCTCGTTTGCCAGGGATTCTGATTATGCCAAAAAAAGCTTTTGCAGTAGATTCTAGTAAAAACAGCTTCTCTGGACTATTTCAGCTGTCAAAACAACTCATACAGTCAGATTGTTGGGCAAAATTGCTTATGCTGATTTTTCTTGAACTTTTTTTTTTGCAAAATATAGTCAAGTATGGTCTAGTTTCAAAATCTCATTGCAATGATCGCAACGGTGTAATCGGTTGGTAGTTTGGATATTCCATTTGTAAGCTATGGATTTTGTAAGCAGAGTTGTCATTTACCAACGACAAGGGTGCATGCATGCAGACTGGTGAGACCCGTTCCACAGGAAGAATCTGTGAAAAACTAGTTATTGCCGCTTGCCCTTCTACGTTGAACCCCAAAACTGATTCTCCATTCCTTTTTTTTTTGGAGAAGCTGTTTCGCATGTGTCAGTTTGGCAAATTTCAAACATAAGCTGAATCAGAAGCAGATGCATAATCCCTGCCAAAGAGGGTCTTAATTAGCGGCCAACAGTTTTAGTGATTCTTAGAGCATCGCCGTATATTTTCTAACTTAGAGAAATAGAGCTTTTGGCGAAAAAGCACGCTACAACATGTTGGTCAATTGGATAACGAGATATAGATATACTCTACGTATTCCGGATTTCTCGATAACCAAAGATGGAGAGCGAGAATGGCTCTCTAGATTGGGCACATGATATAGAAAAGTTGTTGGAACTATAAAGATATACTCTAAATGATGAATTCGAAGAGTATATTTTATAAAGGCTCTTGGAGATGCTGTTAATATTTTTTCTTGAGTGGGCAACAATGTTTCTAGTGTAATTTGTCTATTTTTCCCAACAATTCTATTAGATTACCAACAAGAGTAATCCCCCAACAAACTTATTTCCCACAGTTATGATAGGTAGTTATTCAAATTTACTACTAGAAACCGTTAGCCATGTGTAATAAGGAAATTGTTGGTAAAAAGCAGTATTAAAATTTACCACGTTGCAGAAGGCAGACAGCAATCCACCTTCAGCGAAGAGGAAAATAAGGGTGCTGGTGTGACCACCGGCGCAGTATTTGGCCACGTCTGCTATCCCAGAGGTGACTATGATCCGACTCCCTTTGTTGACATCCGGCCGGAAATACAGTCTGATGGAGTCCCATTCCTCTCTCGTGGATATGCCGTCGATCACAAGCAGGTAGGTCTTGTCGTGGAGGTTTTCCGCAAGGGACCTGACCAGTTGCGGTGCGCCCATGGTCTCTATGCTTTCTTGCACATCGACTGTTGCTAGTACAAACTCTTCCTCCACTTGCACAGAGTTGGCGTGGAATTGCCTGAGCAAGCTGCGGATGAACTCGGTGAGGTTGAAAGGATGCGGCACCGTAACCCAGGCACGGGACTGGAACTGGCCGGTCATGGTCAGCTCGTCGTAGGCGCGCCCAATCGGTGTCGACGTTCTCGCAGAGGCGACAGAGACCAGTATGAGCGATCTGTCTGGCCTGGCCAGCAGATTGCTCAGGCTACTAGCGCCTGACGATCTCTTGAGACCTTGCATAAGGCGGAGTGACGTGTTGCCAAGATCGGCGGACGGTGGTGCCGCCAAGCCGCCCGGACCGCCGGGATTAACCTCAGCCCGAGCCGGGAGGGGTGGCGCGGCCTGTTCCATTATGAGCGGCCTCCTCTCCCACGCGTAGCCCACCCTGGCCCTCAGCTTCTTCATCTCCACCGCGATGCGACGCCGGTTAAGGATCCTCGAGGGGGAGCACCACCACCACGAGGACCCGCCTAGGTGGATGGCGAAGTCCTCGATGTAGTCCTCCACGTCGTAGGCCACGTCGCGGACCTGGCGAGCCCAGACCCTCGAAACCGGGTCGTGGCCGCGCCCCTCGTCGGAGGCCACCAGGTTAGTCTGGAACAGCTCCAGGTCATACTTGATCACCTCCAGGTCGCCCTCCAAGCCAAGCTGCAGCGCCACCTCCTTCGCCGCCGCGGATTTCGCCGCGCTAAGCGCGCCGTCGACCACCGAGCTTGCCATGCCGGCGACAGCTTCCATGATTGTTCCTTGTTGCGAAATATCTCCTATGCTCGTAATTGGAACTGCCGCACTGGGGGTGTTAATATAATGCTTACAGTCAAGTAGGCTTCGAATCTGTTTAACACTAAGAGCTATTTTAGAATGATAATGATTGACAAGTTTAATACTAAGAGCTCCTTCAGAACGATTGGTAAATACTTAGTATCAAAATGCAAGAATCTGTAAGGAGAATAGTCATATGCCATTGTTTGTGATTTTAACGATTGATTGACAATATAGCCATTGGGACTAACGGTTTTATCTAGATGTATATTTGAAGGTACGTACTCTAGGTCCTAAGGATACTTTGGAAGCCATCCAAATGCTTAAATGGTCAATATCCAAATAAATAGAAGCCATCCAATCCATGTGGAAAAGTTGGCTCATATTTTAGAATATCCAAATCACTGACAAATAAGATGGATCAAAAGACCATGAAGAAATAAGCAAATCAATGTCACAGAGTGACCGCAGACTATTTCAGTGGTGGTCTGAGGAGACCACCAAATTGATCGGTGACCAGGGACGAACAAGAAAAAGTTTAGGAGGACCGCCAACTATTTTGGTGGTGGCAAGAATGGGCACCGAATTAGTCGGTGATGCTGTCTAGTGAGATGTTCGGTACTGTGTGGATTTGGAAGACCACTGATTATTTCGGTGGTGTCAAAAAGTAGGCACCAAAACAGTCGATGCTGGCAAGAAGATTGAAAACCTCTCTGTGTGGAGACCACCGATTATTTTAGTGGTACCAGAGAGAAGGCATCGAATCAGTCGGTGAAGACGAGAAGATTGAAGACCTCTCTGTGTGGGCACAACCGACTATTTCGATGGTACCAGGGAGAAGGCACCAAATCAGTCGGTGCAGGAGGGCCCACATGTTAGAGACTCAACGGATAGTTGAGGTGGCACCACCGACTATTCCGGTGGTACCTCTTACGTGTGCACCGAATTAGTCGGTGGTACGCAAAAAGTTGCAACGGGATGGGCAAGTGGAGACCCACCTACACATTGGGAAATCTCATGGCCATCTACGGAATTACTCGACCAGAGAGTTAATGTCCTTGCACAACATTCCCTTGAGATGGGCTCCAACGGCGAGGACTAGTAGAAAGCTTGAGAGCTTTCCGCTCCCTCGGTAAAAATCGTCGTTCTAGGAGTTTACATTCTCTACCTTTTACCTTCCATGCATATTTCATATTGTACTTCTATAACATATTTTTCTTTCCTAAACTTATCATACTAGTATAGGATTGGACCTAGGATGTAAAACTTTGTAGCAGTAGAGATAGCAACACATAGAAAAACTAGAGCACATTTAGATATCAATTGAAATAGGTTTTTATATGTGTAATGGGGCCTTAATTTTAGAACACCTAATTCACCCCCTCCCTCTTAGGATGTCAGATGTCATGGTCCCCACATAATCATATGGTGGAAATGTTTTGAAAAATATGTTAAGTCATGACAAAAGTACCAAGAAATACCAAAATTATCGGACCAAATAACAAATTAGGGGACCCAGTATGTAATTTATGAAATTTGATTCAAAAGTACCCACAAGTACTAGCAAGATGACCTATAAGTATGGACAGGTACTTGCAGGTACTTACCAAACATTCTAAAGAAAGCTCTAATACTAACATGTTTTGTTTAGATTGTATTTTTTTAAAAAAAATAGCAAAAATATTATCTTTTTGTAAAATGGTTCTAAACACTTACAAAATTTGGCATGAGAAAGTTTTTGTATTGGACCGCATGCTAAGTGAAGGTAAATGCACCTTTTGCAAAAAAAAATTATTTAAAGATTTAAATATTACACGTATTTTCTATAAATTCAGTCAAACTAGCAGCACGAACACCCAAAACGATATTTATTTTGGGACGGAGGGAGTACCACCATAGGCCAGAGCTACCGCGCCCGCAGCGTGTACCACGTGTCTTTTTTAGCGGAAAGAAGACTTATATTAATATGTAGTTGAGTACATACTCAAAAGTTACAAGCACTCTGTAAACCAAAGAGATTACAACCAAGAGCACTCAACATATAGCTCTAAAACTCAATTCCAAACCTATGTGACGGTTCATATGGATGACTGCACAGGCTAGTGGCCTTCGTGCGCCATAGACGGCTCAACCAGAAGCAGTGCCAAAGCCCAATGAATGGCGGCCAACATTCCTGTAGGTGGAATTGAGCATCATCTTCTTTCTCGTGTCTCTCCCCATCTTGCTTCTGCCACCGAAGAAGAAGAGAAACTAGATTGGATCTAATCACGACAAAACGGGGAAAGGTCCGGAGAATTTTATTCCATGGCGGCGACATCATCCCGTCTCCATGCCGCCGTTCGGAAACCTAATTCTCCATGTCGTCATGAAGTTGTTAACGTCGCCACCACCACCTTCATTGGAACTGCCATGGAGAGACGAAATCCATCCTACCTCCTCGCCGTCACCGGGAAGGAAGAGGATGAAACAAATCTCCAATACCAAAATACTTGATATGAAGAAACCCTAACTCTAAAAAGAACTCAACCGAAGATAAAACTAAAAGAGAGGTGGATCCCCACTCCCTCCGACCTCCGGCGAGACTCGCCGGAGGAGGGAGGGGGACAGGGAGGGGCGGCGGCTCCTGTCCGCCTCTGTTGTGCCTGCGTGGCTGCGGCTGCGTGTAAGGTCCCGTTTAGTTTCCCAAATATTCCCAAAAAAACACTATTCATCCAACTTTTCACTATTCATCACATCCCTCCCACTCACAGAACACTATTCATCTACAGTGTATTTTTGGTGAACAGTGTATTTTCGGGGAACCTTTCCCCAATCTAAACACACCCTAAATAACTTGGCTCCCAAACTAACCCTCAGAGTTCAGACTATACACATGTCTGCGCAGCGCTGAGACCAATAATGTCCTGGGAGAGTAGTTGCCATGCACTGCCGCAGAAGACGAGACTTCGGAGACTTAGTCGATCGGGTCTTTGGTTTTCAAAGAAATTCGGTTACATGAAAATGATAGCCCACCAGTTTCTTCTAAATATCAAATCAGCACTGTATGGCATCGGTCGGCTTGGTTTGAAATATTTATTAAGCTTTTCTAATTTGTACTTACTGATAGAATTGTTTTTTTCTATTTTTGAGTTTGATCATGGCTCGTACTAATTTGTATGTATGATATATCTGTTATAATAACTTTTTGTTTTAGCAAATCTATCAAAGTTCTTAAGAGATCCTCCCATTTGCTGCTCCCTCCTTGCTCCATGGCGATTTTCTGGACGCGTGTCGAGCAGCGCTAAGGCCACGCCGTCTCCTTTTCACTCGGTCCTTTGCCTCCTCTACCGTTGTTCGGGGGCCCGTGGACCTGTTGCACACCGAATACATGGACTAGAGAAACAACTTGTGAAAGAATGACATGGTTCACCGTGGTCTAGAGCCACCGACCTGAGGGATGCCTGGCACAAGACCCGAGCGACGCCTGCCACGTGTCCCTGCAGTGAATCAAAATTCGCCATGCAGCTAACACAGGATAGCCTGTATGATCTAGAATTACAATGCCTCATGATTGAAAGCACCATCGACATTGATCTTGAGTGTACCATTACAAGGAGGAACCCATCTCACATCTTTACTGGCCCTTGGCCCAATCTCTCCTGTCTCCCTAAGGCTAGTAAATTCCGTTTCCCTTTTGCACCCCCAATGTTGCCCTGTTATCGGATCAAAAGAAGTGAATCCATATACCGTGTTAAGAAATTAACTGAACCCTCAATAGATATATTCACTCCTTCATGCAGAACTTTATTTCTAACGTTCCATACTTGCCACAGCAGCATGAATAAATTTTCCATTACCTCTAAAGAATGCTGATTCACCAACATGAGCAGCCACTAAGGTCCTGCGAAGTTTAGCTCCTCTTCTAATGGCAGGACCCAAAACCTTCTCATAACATGTCGCAGACCAGCAGCATGCATGAGGACACCTGATGCTGGCATGAAAAACATCTTCGGCCTTCTGGCCACAAAGCTCGCATGTATCCTGATGCTCAAGATGTCGATATTTCGTATTGACCCTAGTGGGTAGTCCATTATTTATGGTTTTCCAAGCAAAAAGATTAATGGAACTCGTACTTGCCACAACTTCTTTCATAGAAGACGTCCCTGATCTGAGGAGGAGCTGCTACCCATCTGTCCAACATCATGGTGAATTTGTAAGGCCAGCCTATATGTACTCCACACGGAGCACCCTGGTTTTCTCATAATGCCAAGCAATAAGTCTTTGCACACCACTTGTGGTAGCTTAAGCTTTAGAATTTCAGCTACATCACATGGGTAGAAGTATATGCATAATGTTGTCTCATCCCATGAGTTAGAGGTAGTGTCAATTAAATGGGAAACCCATCGCGACCTGCACGTGCGAACACTTCCAACAAGCTTCATTCCATAGGTTCTAGGGAGCCAATTGTCCCTCCAAATCCTTGTATCCCTTCCATCCCCAGTTCTGTGAATCACACCTTCTTTTAGTAATTCGAGACCATGCTCAATAGCATGCCATGTCCGAGATGCGTCACTAGCTGGTACTGAGTCAATCGGCTTGCCTTGTGGGTAGTATTTTGCCTTCAACACTCAGGCACACAAACTGTTAGGAAACATCAGCAGCCTCCAAGCTTGACGAGCAAACAATGTTTGGTTGAATAACCTCCACTCCTTGAATCTTATACCTCTAAACCCTTTTGGTAGTAGCAGCCTTTCTCATGGCAGCCATTGAACTTTCCTTTTGCCTTGATACGCGCCCCACCAGAACGCTCTAATGTGCTTCATAAGGTCATCACACTGTGTCAATGGCAATTTAAAAACACTCATGACATAATTTGGCAAAGCTTGTGCCACAGGTTTAATCAACACTTCCTTCCCTGCTGCCCTCATTCCATGCCACCATTCTTTTGTGAAAGCGCTCCTCCAGTGGTTGGAACATCCCCTCGTTGGAAGGCCCAAATATTTTGCTTCAAAGTCCACTCTCTGAACTCCAAGGATCCCTCGCACCTGGTCAGCAATGTCCTGGTCATAGTTATCATTCATCAGCAGGGAACAGTTGCTGGGGCTTAATAACTGGCCCGAACATTTTTCAAAGGTGCTGATTAGGAGATCAGCTGCTTGATTGCTAGTGCTTGGTCAACGGTGGCCGGAAAAATATAGCAAACTTTCATCTGGAAGCCCGCATCAAATAGCAGCAGAACTATCATCTGCAACCCTCGTGCTTGTGCACGGCGTGCCACATCAGATTCCGCAACTTAAATTAAGCTAATCCATATCGTATACATCCAGCTGTTCAGCACGGCTGAAGAATAATGCGATATTTATGTCAGTGTATATGAGATGGACGTTCAGCAAGCTTGTTGAGTCATGATACATGCTAAGTTTCCATGGGGCAATCTAATCATTTGTGATACCGAACTGGACAACCAGGGAGGGGGTGAATGGGAGCCCTTAAAAAAATTCTTCCGACGAAAAACATGATATATATCCCGATTGTCACCCGAAACACCTCTCTTCTAATCATCAAAGTGACACGAGTCAACTAGTGACAAGCTGAACAATGCAAGGCTCGAAATAAAGTGGAAAGAGAATTAAGCGAAAACACAACAAGCCCCTTACTTTGACAAAGCATGCAAGTTGATTAAAAATTATTCTCGATCAAACATGCAAGACAACATTTGAAAGAGAGCTAATTTCCACTCACAAAAGAGCTACCTGGGAAATAATACAGACTGCTTACACACCTGAGAGAAAAGTCAAGCAGGCCACAAGCAATTGCTTAAGTTAAGAAGATAATCAAGGATTAAACAACAGCTAGGACACTCAATTGAGGATGAAAAATTCAACGTCCAAAGCTTAAGGAATAAACTAATTTGGGCAAGCAATAATTAGTCAATCATTAGGTTCTGTAGCACGAAAGTGACACAAGAACAAATCAAACCTGTTCTACTTGCTTGAAGCTGCAGCTTTTTTTTTTTTTTTGAGCATCTGAAGCTGCAGCTGCTGCTAGCGTGTGCGTGAGCTGCCCGGCCTGCTCGCTGCTTACCTGCCTTCCGCCTGGCCGCGTGCAAGCTCGTCGCCTGGGCTGCTGCTGGCCGTGGCCGATGAAGCCTGCCGTGCGCTGCTGGACTGCTTGGGCCGCGTGCCTCCGTGCCGCCTGGGCCGTGTGGCCCCGTGCACCGCGTGCTGGGCTGGCCCGCTAGCCTGCTGCCGCTTGGAGCCGCTTCCTCGTGCCCGACACCTGCACCAGCTGCACGAACAGAGGCAAGAACGCAAGAACAACAACTTCAACCGTCGAACCAAAAATTCTTCTTCAAATCACGACGGATCCAAGCGAAACTCCAGCTATAGATGCGTCTTCTCGAGAGCTAAAAAACCGTGAGAGCTAAAGATCTATGAAGTGGATTCGAAAAGGCTCAACCGAATCTTGCAGATTTTGGAAATTTCCGAAACCCTGACACGAAAGAATAAATTTGGAAAAGGTCTACATCACCCCCCAAACTATAGGGGTTCGACTACATTACCCCTAAACTATAAAACAGTCTATTTACTCCCTGAACTTTTTAAAACCGGACAAAATACCCCCTACAGCGGTTTTGGACGGCGGTTTTACCACAGTAACACGGTTTTGTCTTTTTTTTTTCTTTTTTTTTATTTTGGTTTAATCTTTGAAAAATCATAGTAAATCACAGAAAAATCATAAAATAGAAAATTATTAATGTTAATTTACATGCATTGAAACATAATCTCACTTTGAGGGATAACTTTGTATAACCAATATATGGCCTTTGTAGTTTCGATTCATGATTCCAATCCAATCGACAAGTTGACATTGTAGAAATTACTTTTAAATTCTGTACACCGTGCATATATAACGACAGATGAACTTGTTTGCTGGTATTGTCAACTTAGTGTGCTTTGTTGGAAAATATGTGATGCAAACTCTATACCATCTAGCATCATGTAACTCTTACCGTACATATTAAAAATGTGCATGAACAATGGTTGTAAAGCTACACTTTATAGGCATACCTATTAGTGTGTGACTATTTCTATGAAAATTGAAGTTTAACCTAACTAAAAACATCTAGCAGTACTTACCAATGTCCCCCCTAACATCACCAGACACATCCATTTCAGATTACCACCAGTCACCCAAGTTTAGTTTCAAATATGTGAACTATTATTGTTGTTAATTTTTATATTCCACATATATGTTTCCTCATCATAGAACAGCTCCCTGCTGTTAAGATTCTCAAATGACTGCTAGATGAGTATTACTTAGCTTACTAATACATTTCTCTTATTTTCAAGCCTCAAGTTTTCGTTGTCTTGGAAACTCCTCATAGCACTCATTACACCTCTTAGCTGCATTTCTTTTTTCAATGCCATGTTTAGATTTCTAAACAAAGAAATTATCTTTAACTGGACAAGAACGTGAGATGTTTCTCTTTCATGACTGATCTCATGACTCTTAACTGATGTCATGTATATAATGAACCAAAGAACATGAACCCCTTACTACTGTGTATGTTTGCAAGGCCACAAGCACGTTCTATTAAGAGAGAAGAAAATAAAAAAGAAATAAGTCTGAAACTGTGTGGAGTGCTTCCATGGATATATAAGATACTAAAAGGCGGGCTATGGCGATATATATATAGGTAGTTGTGCATCGTAAGAAGGGGGGACATATCTGGTGGAAACCAACTTCCCATGGAAACTATGGAAACTTCAATCTGCACCACACGATGTTGATCCAAATGTGCGCTCAAATCAGGTGGAAGGGGTGATTTGCAAAGCTTAGGAGAGGTGGGAGGGTGATTTGCAAGACGCTTTTGCAAATCACCCCTCCCACCTGATCTGGCACACCTTTGGATCAACATCGTGTGGCCCAGATTTTAGTTTCCATAGTTTCCACGGAGAGGATGGTTTCCATAGGATAAAAAATAGGACAAAATGTCCAAACATAAATGAAAAATTAGAATAATAATAAAATCACGTGTTAAAAAATTACTTTAAATTTATTCATCATAAACAAAATAATTATAAGTATTATTTTGAATTTTTTTCTTCAAATTAAGCTGCTCGTAAACTTGTACCGTATGGGGGCTTTTGCCTCCCTTCCCCGGCCCACGCTATTTAGCCCCTTTTCTCTTGCATTGTTTGGCAGAAACATGTGCTTTTCAAAGGATCTAGGGGAGTGTCACACGAAGTCTCTCTAGCAACAACGTGCGATCTGTCGAGTGCGTTGTGCAGCCTGTTCGGCTGGCTGGGCTGAAAATCAACCCAACCAGCCGTGGACGACTTCCGTTTGCTTTTGCGTGTCTGCCTTCTCCTCTGGCGCCTTGTGCCGTGGGCTTCTATTTGCTTTTGCTTGGCCAGTCTAAATGGAAATTGCAACTTATATGTTAGCCCAACACTACCAACCTTATATCACAGACGAGGGATAATTTGGAAATTTGTTACATTTAGAATAGGAAGACCATTTTGGCAAAGACTTCTTTTTAAGGAATATCATAACTTGGCCCAAAAGTTATTTAGACTGGCCAAACAAAATTAATTTTAATATAGTGTAATATTATATCTTCACATGTCAAAATTATAACATTACTTGGCGTATCACCAAATCCTGAACTATAGTCACTTTATTAATAAATATTTCATTGTTGATCCTATTAATTTGTTGCATGGTGCCCCTTCTTGTACCGTGGCGGTGGTAACATACAGTCTAGTTTTTATAAAAAAAATGACAATAATGTTAGGATGTCCCATGTGTCTTTCTTTCACAAATAGATATTAAAGACAACATTTAAAACAATATGAACATAAAAGACTAAACGACTTAGGGGTGGGAGAGGGGGGCAAAAGTTCCCATACAAGTTTTCGAGCAGCTTAAGTTGAAGAAAAAAATTTGAAATAATAGTTATATTAGTGTATTTGACTATGTTTAGTAAATGTAAAAGATTTTAAGTTTCTTGAGCTAGAAGCAACAATATTGAGAATATTCAATTTGTCTAATTTTGTCATATCACTTTCTGTGTGATCTTATCATCGTATTTTTGTTTGACTTTAGCTAGAAGCAGCGTTATTTCATTTAAATTTAAATATTAAATACTGTTTGAAATTATATATGGTACAAATATAACATTTATTAGGATGTCAAAGAGTAGAAGAGGCGGTGCATGCACGGCTCGTGTGTATGACAGTTAATAGTGTCTAAAATAGCTTGAATATGTCAATATAACACAGCTCGTGTAGCTCGATGCAGTTCCTGCAGACAATTGAGCCGTATCTGTATTGTTTTTTTCTGTTCCCCTTTTTTGAAACTTAAGTTGTCGTTGTGGTGCAGAAACTATGATGACGTTAATACGTTTTTATGATAAGGCACACTTCAGGTAATCTGGCAGAATAAACAAAGTCAAAATTGTTGAAAATGACCTCAGATCGGAGTACTTAACAGGGTGTTCATGGGTGGGTTTAAATGGATTTGGATGGATTTTTTACCCACCCATAAAAGGATAAATTAGATGAAATTGGATTGGGTGGATCTAGTGGGTCACATGGTCGGGCCACCTCTGCCTGCGATGCATGGTCGGGCCACCTCTGCCTGCGATGCGCTCGACACCGCCGGGTTCGCCGTCGCCGTCGTAGCTCCACGCCATGAAGTGCCTGCTGGTTCGCTCCTAGCCGCGAAGCCGCTCCCTTGTCGCTCGCGTGCGCCGCTGCCCCGGGGACAGCCGCGGCCGCCGTACTCGACCTCTTCCCTCTCAACCCGGTGCTGGCATCCCACGAGCTCGCTCCGACTGCCTGCCTTGAATGCGCTCTTCGCGGCGGCAGACGGCGGCGGCCACGGAGAGAACAGGGATGAGAACAGTAGGTCCGACAAGGCCGCGAAGCTGTCGGCAATGCGGGTCCTGTCGATGAGTACGAGATGGTGCTCGACGCCAACTGCAACGGGAGGACGACGACGACGAGCCAGAGAATAACGAGTCAGCTGTTACGGCGGCGGAGGTTGCTGTTGATCCAATGGGTCACATGAGTCTAACCCATTCCCACCCAATCCATGTATTAATCTTCTTCGTGGGTCTGGATCGGATTAGAACGGGTGGATTGGGTGGGTCACGAAATCCATGCACAGGCCTACATAACACCCGATCGATTCACCTACAACGCCGATCGGCGGCGTCAGTGCTACTACCAGCGCAACCAGATTCTACTTGTACTACGCGGCGGCCGCCGGTGGCGATGGCAGAGACGCAACGGCAACACCACGCGGCGCAGGTGCAGCAGCACACAGCCGGCGTCCTACCAAACGCCACCACGCAGACCAAGGCCAGAATCGCCATCACCACCAGCAGGGCGCCGCCGCCACCGCCGCTCGCCGTCGTCGTCCCCTCGTGGCAGCCGCCGGACACGGTGGCGGCGCGGCAGGCGGTTCAAGTCTGATCAGAGAGCCGAGCTGCGGCCGCGCTGTCGTGGCGCTCGCGGATGCCGAGTAGGCCCCGCGCTTGTGACGGTGGCGGTGGCCGGCGAGCCTGAGGTCCTGCAGCGCGGCGGCGAGCCCGGCGCGCAGCCGCGCCCGCTTGGAACCCTTGGCGGCGGCGGCGCTCCTCTTCTTGATGGACTCGCTCTTGGTGAGCTGCAGCTGCTGCCTCGCCGGCGCCGCCCTCGGTGAGCCGCCGACGACGACTCGCCGCGTTCCCCTCCCGCCGCCGCCGCCTAAGATGGAGGATCGATGGAGGAGATGCATGGCTGTGTGCTGAGAGGCTCCCAATTAAGCGGCGCTGTGCGCGAGCAACCGAGCTCGTCTTCTCTTCTCTAATGGAGGCAGATCAGTACGTGTTGTTTCCTTCCCCTCTCTGGTATTCTACTGCTGCTCGATCGAGCTGGAGCACAAAGCGCGTGGGGAGGTGAGAGTGAGATGAGCTTGGACGAACTCCGCAGCAGCTGCTGAAATAGCGAGCGGCGGGGAGGGGAAATGCGGCGGCGAGTGGGGGACAGGCGCCGGGCGGCGGGTGGCCTCAAGACCGGTGAGCTGCACGAGGAGAAGACGCGTGAGGGGCCACCGCAACCGTGTCCGTACGGTACGTGCTGGCGCGCGTGACCGGACACGTGTGTGCGGGAAGCTTCTCGTGGGCTACGCTGCTGTAGTGCTGTGCATGAACGGGCCATTCCAGGGCTTTTATTTTCTTCTTTCTCGGAGGAACTCTCCTGGGCCTCATAATTGGGCTTGTATGGCGGCGGCAGAGTCCATTGAAACATTGCCCTGTGCAGCAGAGCGGTGTCCGCACAACAACACGTAACCGCCGCCGGAAGCCCACACCACAAATGACATATAAGTAGCGGAGCTCGTCTAAAATTTTAGCTGGGATGGAGACGCAGAGTCGCATAACAAACATAACCGTCGATTAAAAACAAACTAATTAGTTGATAAATGGTAGGTTTAAAGTAACGGTGGAAGTCGTACGTAAACCCACATTTATATTGAAATCTCAACAATACCAAATAAAAAGAAACCCGTTAAATAATATATTTAAGGGTTTTATGGCCTGCTTGCTTCCAGCCACACAAGAAGGTAGAGTTGTGGCGCCGATTCAGAGAGTCATACCCACCATGACAATGTAGTGTGGTGAGGTGTGGATATAGGGCAAGTATGTCCTTACAATGGCAATCATAGCTATGTCTCTAAAATGATAATATAATCTATTACCATATTACATTAGTTTTCTAAAAAAGAAGTTAAACTGCATAAACGGTTGTCATACAACTCCAAGACATAATGCTCATAAAATAAAGGATTTGGACACATGATTATTTTATCGTGAAATTTAGGGTTAATATGCACGGGGCTTGCCTTACTAAGCTTCAGGATTGACTCAATTAGCAGGGATCTTCGAGCCTTGCTTCACAACCACAACTTCCTCACTCTCAGAAAGTTTCGGGCACGAGCTCGATGTAGTCGATCTCCTCGTACTCTAAGTTCTATGCACCAATCTGGGGTTAGTTGATGCAATGCAAAATGAAGAAATAAAATTAGCAATCAATTTTTCCTTCTCGATAAAGTTGCAAGCCAACGGCCTAAATCTACTATCATAAACAAGAAAATATTTTTCCTAATTTTTAAATAATTTTTGGAATTTTATTTGAATACACAAAGCTTGATTTTAATTTTATAAAATGTTTATGAAATGAAAAAGGGCTATTTTTATTTGGTAAAGTAGTTCAAATAAAAATTTTCAAACCAGATTTGAAATTTTTTTATCAAATATACTATTTTCTAGAATTTTGCAAGCAAACAGGAATTAAAACCAAATAGAAAACAGAATAACGAAAAACCTTTTACCAAAAATCCCCTGGAAAAACCTATACTCACACACCCTTGACCTAATCCCTCCCTTCTGCTCTCACTGACAGGCGGGCCCATGGCCACGCACAGTACCCCGCCCCAACTCGCGGGCGCACCGGCGGGTAGGCCGGCAAACTCGCCGCCGGCGAGGTCTCCGACGACGAGGTTTGCATTTACAGCACCACCTGGACCCCGCGAACTTATTATCCCACTTTCCCCCTCGATTGGAGCTCCGGAGATGGCCGATGACGGCTCAGGCGGCGATGCCATGGCACGGCTCGCCAGTCAGCCAAACGGCAGCGACCCGGCTGCGCTCCTCTAACCCTAGAGCAACCCATGGTGCGAGCGAGCACAAGCTGAGACGGTGGCCACGCACGACGGCGGCCATGGCTGACATCGGCGACTGGAAGCCGATTCGGCCACTCCGGCCGTGCGCTCGGCAAGGGGACGCCGGAGCAGGCTCTAGAGCCTCTCCAATTGCATCCTGGCGCAGCCGAACTCGAATAAGGAGTACAGAAAGGTTGTTCTCACGGTGGCTCTGCCCAGTGGCGGCAAACCAGATCTGGAGAAGAAGACGACGACGTGGAGCTGCTGCGGTGGATGAGCGACAACAAGAGCTGGTGGAGGAGGAAGCTGAAGATTTGGCGAAGCGAGTTGAGGTGGAGTTGAAGGTCGCGGCGGCTTGGACGGCGGTGACCGCGACGGCGACAGTGAGGACAGGGAGGAAGAGGACACGACATGGCTCTGCTAGCCTTTAAACTCACTCCGCGACTTGCGTTGAAACCAATCCAACTCCCTGCTCTGCCCCTTGGGCCTCGACGCGTGGGCAGGAGCAAAGGCGGTGGCCACCGGCAAGCAGCTGCGTGGCAGCGTGCTTGCCCGGCCGGCTTGCCCTCCTCTCTTTGCTTCTCTATTTCCCTTTTCTTTTCTTCTTTTTTTTTTTCCTTTTCCATCCATAGATCATTTAGCTAAATCCAAGCATATTGGTCCAGGTTCCTAACCATCTTTCAAGCACTTGAGTGAATTCAGAATTGAATTCGCAAGTGCTGCTAAAAACTCGCTCAGATTTGAATTGCAAACTTCAATTTTCTTTCAAATTCAAAAGACATGATTAATTCCATGCTTGTCACTAATCAACACATTACTTAGCTCTTCAAAGTGCTTACACTTGGGACACAACGGTTATTCGTTTCCCAGGTCGTGGGATTGACTTGCAAAGTCGAGCTGTCGTGCCTTTACTGCGGGTACCGCGGATGTGGTTCCGATGGTGCTGTCATGGGAGACGAGGAGGCGCCACCAGTTCGTGCCCCGTCCGCCTTTAAAAACAGGAGGGGGGGGGGAGTGTTCGGCTATTCGCTCCATTGACACCGCTCTTTCTGCTCTACCTTCTTACTTCCATCTTTTACCGCACATCTTTCTCTGAAGATGACTGGGGAGAAACTGCACCACCGAGGGGTGAGTACTAGTTGTATAATTATTTTTATAACAATGATGATATAGATGTTCGTAAGGTCCTATTAGATATAATTTTATACAAGTAACATTTGGGGAGGAGGCCGAGGGGGCAAAAGCCCCCATAGCAACTATAAAACTTTTTAAAAAGAAGAATAATTCAAAGCAATAGTTGTCTAGTATTTGTTTGCATTTGGAAAATATAAAATAATAATAATTATTTATTAAACAAAAAATAATTTGAAATAATATTTTTCTAGTAATGTATTTGTTTAAAGGGCGTACCCAGTGCCGTAGGCTCCTGCACAGCGCGGGGTCTGGGGAAGGGATGTATGCGCACAGCCTTACCTGCACAAAGTGCAGAGGCTGGGGCTCGAACCCTGGACCTTCCTTTTACAGACGGTAAGGCACTACCGCTGCACCAGGGCCGCCCTTATCAAACTATTGAGATGTTGAATGTCGCATACCATTTCTTATACCAGTTCGATCTCAATCTAATGGTTCAAACATGTGTGCCATGTTCTATCTGTTTCTTACCTTCTTCTCTGCTCAAACCCCAACACACACTAGCGGCCGCTCTATCCCCCATCTCTGCTCTCTTGCCCACCATCCTTCCTTGGTCCGGACCTCGCCATCACTGTCCCCCGCGATGCACGCCTTTCGTCTCTTCCTTTCTGTTTTCGGCCCTTCTCTCTCCCTCGAAGCGCAACAACATAACTTCTTCAACTCCGATGGGTCAAGCTGTCCCCCGAAGTTGCATCCCCGTTAGCACCAATGGCTAATAAACGCTACCTTCGTCGTAGCGCATGACCCTGTGGCAATTCGTTAGCCTCTACGCCCCCACCGCCATTGACGGTCTTCTACCATTGGCTCCAACATAGCTCCGCTAGGTCATCGTGTTTTATATTTGAATTTTGTAAGTGTTAAACTATAAACTTGTAATAATTTTGGAATTGTGTATGGTAGAAATATTAACTTTTGAGTTTTTATAGGATGTTAAAAAGTGGACGAGCCGAGCATACAACCTCAGGGAATGTCAAAAAAGAAAAACACGAGTCAAAAAAGTAAAAAAAAAATTCCTAAAATGGAGATGTCAATATGGCCGTGTACTGAGTTGCTCAACTGGGCCGAGCCTCATAGCTGGGCTGCAATGTGGAGGTAGCCCATATGAAATGCTCAACACAGTCGTGGCCCAGGTTCCCTCTTGCCCTCCCCCACCCTCCCGGCTCCCCCCTTGTCCTCTCTCTCGGCCACACTCCTGGCGCCGCCGCCCTCCGTCGAGTTCTTTCGCCGGCGACGAGCATCCTACAGGTACGCTCCTTTCCTTCCCTTCCCTTACTTCCCGCTGTGCGAAACCAGATACCCCAAAACCCTAAGCTATTCGTATCCGTGTCCGACCCAATTGCCCGCGTATATGCCTTATACTGGATCCGCCGCTGACCCTGAACGATTTGGCGGCAGATTGGTTGCATCGTGTGATACTACAGTTACTGGTCAAATTTCTTCCAAGGCAGCGTAGCGGATGAGAACTAGTTGAACCGAGCCGTGGCTAGTACTGAGTTTGCTCGTGATCTGTTACTGCATAGTCAATGGTAGAAACAAATTCTGTCAAATTCGAATTTCATAATATAGTAACTACCCTGTGATGCCATTCCTGCTATTTTGCTCGGCTGTACAGTTGTGCTCCCTAACAAATATGAATGATGTTATGGAAAGTATGGAAATGGACCATAGTCTCTGCTGTCTGTGGCTTTTTCTTGTAAGAAGGATTATCCTATGTAGGTTGATATTGTTATCTTATAGCTTCGTTGAATCTAAGTCTTTTTTTTTTCAGATAGGATCATGCACCAGTGATCTGTTACCAATTGTTTCTGAATAGTGTCTGTTTCCTTTGGCATAACTTTCATTGATAATTTAATCTGCTGGGATTGGTTTTCATCTTTTCTTTCTTAGAAAGTGGTAGCAGGCTTTGCTAATGCATTTACAATATTGCAGGGTTTTATTTAGAGCCATTATCCATAGACAACAGGGTCAACTTTCTCCTTGTGTATATCGTGCCTGAACTGAGTTATTTTGGATGGAACTTTAGAGGGAATCATTTGTGTATCATTCGTTATTCTGAGTTAGTGAGTCTTGTGATGGAATTTTTGACATATCAATTCCCTAGGCCTAGATCTCTTTTGCAAGTGAGTGACTTATCAGCAATGTCTGCTCTGATTATTTGTTTTATCAATTTTACATATCAATTCCCTAGATTTCTTTTGCAAGCGACTGATCAACAATGTCTGCCCTGATTATTTGTTTTAGCAATTTTGCTAGTTATACTGCCAAAGAAATCTGCATATTGGTTTCATAGCTTTTGCTTTTAAGAAGCAGTTTTATCTGTATTTCTTTTTCTTTATACAAAGAAACAGGGTTGTCTAGTAGCTTGATATTCCAACATTTTAAAACCAATGCATTGGCTTCGAAACTGAAATAACCTGTAAATATACATGGTCTGGTTATGGTGTCAGCTTTCTCTCATGGAAAGAAATTACTAGCTTTACTAATGCAAATTAAATATTAAAGAGTTTTACTTAGAGCTGCTCCATGGGTGCCAGGGGACTAAAAGGTTATTTACACTTGTCCATAAGACTTATAAGAGCGAATCAGTTGGGTTACACCATTGAATTGGAGGAATTCTAATATACTAATGGTTATCTCTATTGCATACATCCAAATATGGTCCAGGCTTACTATTTTCCTGAGTAACTGACTAATCAGTAATGGCTGCTTTGATGATCATGTTCATTTGTTTTTACTAAAGTGGTTAAGTGGCGATGTCACTCCTGATGCCATGTTTTTGTGGCAGCAATATTGTGTTACCTTCACGTTGTATGACCTAGTACTTCACTTGTATTGATAGTGTAGCTATGAAGAGTACGGTATTTCAAATCTGCCTGTGTTCCTTTACCTATTGTGCAACAGAACTCGGGGACTGCTAATTACTACCACCAGTTCCTAACTTAGGTCACCCTTATTGCCATGGTCTGTCCATCCTTTGTTCCTCTGCTTACACACCCATCCGAGTGCCGCTCTGTGATGGTAGACATCTCCTAATCACATCTCATTTATCTGGATTGATCAAAGACAAGGGATACAAATTGTTCTGCATTAATAGATGTACACACTGCTCACTTGATACCTTCTGATTAGGTCAGAAGGAAAGATGAGGAAGGGACTGCATCCTCAGATGCAATGGATTTCATATGTGACGCAGAGTGGTAGGCTGATCAATATCATGATGACCAAGGTGAACCATACCGGCAAAGTGTACCACATGAGGGCCAAGCGTCAAATGGCTCAGAGCCTTGGTCAGATTGCAAAGTTCAAACGCCGATACGAACAGGAAACAGAGGAAAACAAAGACAAGTAGGATGATGTTTACAAGGAGGTATAGTCTCTGAAACCTTGAGAATATCTGTTGACTCTAAAGTTTTCAGTTAAGGACTTTTGCTTATGGAATTTTATTCAATGGAACGTTCTTCTGTGCTTCCATCCTGTTGGGTTTAACCCCATGTAGTTTTTTTCTTCTTTCATTATGCATGGATGTACGGCTATCTTGAGCAAATTATGATACAAGCTGTTCCGCCTTGAAGGCTCAAGAAAATCATTGATGGATTAATTTCCATTGACATTGAGTGATTGACGATTCATTTCCTTTCCTGTGAGGTTTGATGCTGTCGTTCCTGTTCTGTCCTGACTTGGATTCGAGTATATGGGGTCAAATTGTGAATGAGCACAACTTATTAGTTGGTGCTATCTGGTGGTCAAATTCATTCTTATCATACACTTCTGTTGCAACTGGAGGATGGAGCTTGGCTCTGACGACTCAAGCTGCCCGAAACCTTGATCGCCTTATATGATTTCACATGTGTGTATAACCTTCATCTGTTGCTAGACAACGTGTTTATGAACTCAGTCCGAAACCTTCGTATGTTGCTAGACCTTGTTTTGTTTTCTTCTTTAATTCATTAAACTCTTTCATCTGTGGTAGAACGAACCCATCCACTTTAAGTTTTTTTTCTTTGCTAGGTGACGTATTTATCAATTTCTCTATGGGAGATGCTCATACAAATTTGAGTTTAGATGCGTGTTATTCATAAAAGAAATGTGTGTATACGTAATGAATTAGCTTTCTTTTCGGTAAAACAAAGCAAAACAAAAAGAGCCAGGCAGTCTTTTCATCCGAGAGAGTATGGTACAGTTGTAGGCCCCGTTTAGTTTCCCAAATATTCCCCAAAAAACACTATTCATCTAACTTTTCACTATTCATCCCATCCCTTCTGCTCACATAACACTATTCATCTACAGTGTCTTTTTGGTGAACAATGTATTTTTGGGGAATCTTTCCCCAATCTAAACGCACCCGGTAGTCTCGTAGAAACAGAACAAGTGGTGTGATGACGTGGCCGTGACTGTACGGCCGCAAGTTGCATCATTACTCATTAGCTAACAAAGTATCTTTACCTAAAAGGCTAAAACCATCTGAATTCGGGAAAGCAAATATAGATTTGCTCTGAATCATCGACATAAATTACACCTAAATACCTCTTTTTTTCTTTTTCTTTTTGCATTTTCGCACAGACAACGGGCCGACACCGACGTCTAACCCAGACAGACAACAGAGATGTCACCCTCACACGTTCATCAACCCACAAGGCCGCCAGTCGCGTGTATTCTCTCCATACACAAAACAAAATGAAGGAAAAAAGATTACCATAATCTCACAACGTCGTGCATGCACGGCACGATGGATTTGAGACAGCAGCAAAACGCAATTAGTAAGCTGGACCCACGCATGGAGATTTACATGCCAACGAACGTGCAACATCGTTCTTAATCAGGATCAGTACTCGTCTTTACATGAACAAATCATGGCCAATGAGTGAGGCCGAAGGTTACAATTGCAGCAGAAGAATCTGACATGACAGGGAGCTTATGCAGGCTGAGCTTTCCATGTTTGCTGGGGTGGCATTGTCGTCAAGATCTATTTGTTTTCTTTTAATACAATATAATAAAAAAGGCAACTTGCCAACTCGATCTGTTGAGTTAGGGCCAATGTCTGCAATTAATACATACTCGATGTGAACAAGACATTTTGTTCTGTTTGACCTAATTGAGACATCTGTTTTCGACATCAGATGTGAGATTCATTTGCTCTGTCATGAGCTTTGCCAGCACCCTAAGGAACTGCCGACAAATTTAAAGTGGTTGAATCGGAAGGCTGAGCTCTATAGCTTTGGAAAAAGAAAGATGCCACTAAATCCTGACAAGGAGACAGTATGAAAACTATAGTTCTTTTGCAAACAAATATGTTAGTATTTGGATATTACATTCGTTGAGGAAAAAAAACTCAATAAATGAGAAAATATGCTATGTGCTGACTTAGTGAGGGTGTGTTTAGATTGAGGAAAGATTCCCCAAAAATACACTGTTCATAAAAAAAAATACTGTAGATGAATAGGGTTATGTGAGTTGAAGGGATGGTATGAATAGAAAAAAATTAGATGAATAGTGTTTTTTTGGGAATCTTCAGGGAACTAAACGCACCCTTACCCTGAGTTAAAATGTTAAAAGAAAAAAAAGGGCAAAAGAATCGACTGTTTAACTTTAACCGCGAAGCAACCGGAGGCAGTGAGGACAGAAGGCTGCAGCCACGTAAAGCTCTGCTTCAGTACTCCAGTCAGTGAACATGGCGTGGTATGGCACATGTTCCACCCCAAGCAGAGATCTCCAGAAACCGGTTTCATTCGAGGAGGTACACACAGCTAGCCTTGCCAAAGATCACAAGCTACATCCATCCAGTCCACCATTTCACAAGCTGGTTTTCACCACCCCAACCACCTGCATTCCCCTGTTCTCTCAAGAAGACATGCATGATGCATCCAAAAATCATTCTTAACTCTCTCTCTCTCAACTCCCTCTGTCTCTCTCTAATAATTGCCACAGGCTGTTTAATTTTTCCCGCTCCCCCTTTTGTCACCGTCGGTCTCATCTCCACTCGCTGGCAGATTTTGCTTCGCCCCTCCGCAAATTTTTCCACAACCACCGCACCACCATTTCCTCCTCACGCCGGACAGACCGTCCCCCCACCTCGTCCCGTACCGTACGTACACCCCTCCCTTCAGTCCCCTGCCTACACATCCCACACGGCCGATCTGCCAGACCGCGTGCCGCTCCAACATTCCCTTCCTGGCTCCCATCATCACTAAGCTGTGTCCTGCCAAGCGGTGTCAATACAATGCCTGGCTGCTGCAGCTCGCCAGCCAGCCACCAACTACCACCCAGCCACACCGTCCCCCAGCTGAGGTCCTCCCATATAGCCAAGCCACCAGCAGCAAGCAGCTCGATACCGGCCGGCTTCAGAGCACTAGCTGTAGGCAAGAGTGAGTGTGTGCTGTTGAGAGCCAGAGGGAAGGAACACGGCAATGGCGACCTCCTTCCAGGGAACGACCACCAAGTGCACCGCCTGCGCTAAGACGGTGTACCTCGTCGACAAGCTCACCGCCGACAACCGCGTCTACCACAAGGCCTGCTTCCGCTGCCACCACTGCAAGGGCACCCTCAAGGTACTGCACCATCTGCCACTGCATCCAGTTTGTTAAGTTTGGCTTTGTTCTCAAGCACAAAATTCGCTGCTATTCAACTTCTCTGAGATTTGTCTGTGCTGGAACATGTGAGTCAGTGAGTGAGACTTACTGGTGGTTTGCGTGATCCTCTCTTGTTGCAGCTTGCGAACTACAACTCCTTCGAGGGGGTGCTCTACTGCAGGCCTCACTTCGATCAGCTCTTCAAGAGGACAGGGAGTCTGGACAAGAGCTTCGAAGGTCAGTCTATTCCCTTGATTCCTTGGCGTTACGACAGAAAGATCTGGTGGTTCTTGAGCCTGACTAGCAAATGTCCTCTCACCTGCAAATGCTTCAGGAACTCCAAAGGTTGTCAAGCCCGAAAGAAATGTCGAGAATGAGGTATGCAACAAGCAATGATTCATGCTTTACTCAACATAGATGCGTGTTAAGTACATTAAGTTACACACAAAAACAGATATTTGAATCATTCATCAGAACAGATGCAGAACAAACGCTCAAATCTGAAGCAATCATACAATGAGTACACACAGATATGCAGTAGTGAGAAATAAAAAACCACTCAAAACCTGATGTTTGACCGACAGATCTGAACAGAGGAAATCTGCTCAATAAGAAAATATATGTATATAGCCAGAATGAAAAATATTGATAAAACTTGGGCTCCCCTGAAGCAGATCACTTGATCAGCTTTTATGGTCTTAGTGTTTCATACCATCCAGTTGGCACCATTCATCTTTTGTTCTTTATCAACAACTGGCATTTGGTGATGCTCATCATGATTGCATATTTTGGCAGAATGCTATTAAAGTCTCCAGTGCCTTTGCTGGCACCAGAGAGAAATGTGTTGGATGCGGCAAGACAGTCTATCCAATTGAGAGGGTACGATTCTATATTCTAATATCTCAATCATTTGTCTGCAGTTTCGAGTGTCCTTTACTTAACCTGTTACTACATTCCCATATTCATGATTTATGCATGCATATAATATTTTTGAGAAAAATATGAAAAGAACTATTTCCATGAGCCAGTATTTGCTGCATTTCCAAGCTGCAAGCTGATCATTATTGCTACTTGACAACAGTAACTGAATTCACACTCATGAATTATATAAATATGTGTTTGATAAGAAAGAATAAAAAGGTCCATCCATGAAATCAGCATATCCCGCATTTCCGTGTTGGAAGCTCAACTATGGTACTTTATGCTGAAAGATTAGGAAAGGTGACAGGCATACCGTACCTCTTGAGAGTTAATTTGCATGAATAACAATATGCTGATTGTGACACACCGACTGATCCTTCAGGTTACTGTAAACAACACTATGTATCACAAGAGCTGCTTCAAGTGCTGCCATGGAGGATGCACCATCAGCCCTTCCAACTACATTGCACACGAGGGGAAGCTCTACTGCAAGCATCACCACATCCAGCTGATCAAGGAGAAGGGGAACTTCAGCCAGCTCGAGAATGATCACGAAAAGACATCACAGGCGGGATCACTGGAGGATGAAGAAGCAGAGTATTGATGATTGAGCAATTCCGCAGATGAATAATGAATCTTTCATTTGCTCGAGAGCACTATATATTTCTGTGGTAGGGTTCGGTTCCAGTTTTACCCATGGAAGCAGATGCATCTTCTTTCAAAAAAGAAGTCATGTGCATTCAGAGAACAATGATTTGTTGTTTTGTATCTGCATGTAAACCTTGTTCTATTTGAGTCAATATTTCTACCAGGTTTTCATCATTTTTCATTGCTTAGAAGGTGCGTGTGCACATACAAAACATACATGAACCAGAGATGTAAATTCTTGATCTACCTTTCGTTTTAATGTTATTTGGCTAAAGGATGCATAACAAAGAAAACTGACAAGTCCAACAAAGGAAAAAAAGACAGACATAAACTCAGAACAAGCAAAGATTTCAAAATTGAGAGATAACTGGCATTGCATAAAAAAGAAAAAGTTATAGAACCAAACCGAATCAGTAATCAGTACCGAACGGACCATAGAGCAAGGTGTAATCCAAATATAATTTTATGCCAGAAGGTAGGGAGAACCTTTCGTGCAGGTGTAAAGCAAATCAACAAGTCCATAATGACAATTCAGAGCGTTGCATGATACCGATCACATACAGTACCCAAACACAATCTTTCCAGTTCAATTCCCTAAACTAATTCAAAATTCACATTTTATTGTTTTTGATGATATAAAAATGTATTATTTAGAAAGAATTCTGGATCCCTGAGAGCATAATGAACCCCTCCCAAAATAAAGCTGGGAGGATCCAAGGTGGCACTAATTTTTCTAAACAATGATGACTCATGACAGTCGCTGCCCAGCCACTGAGACCACAGCACCAGCTTGAATATCCTGGCAATTTCCTTTATTAACTGTCCCTTAGACCAACTAACATGACAATTCCCATCCATCAACCATTGCGATTTGTTTTCTAGCAAACAGGACAGTAACAATTATTGTGAAAGCCCTTAATTGGACTGCACATATTGGTTGACATTTACACAAATAATGATGGGGATAAAAGTAAGGAATTCTGCATACATAGTACCAAAATTAAGCATGTTCCAGGACAACCATAAACTCTAGTGTACAGAGCTTATGCATGATGCAGTACAGTAGAAAACTAAAAGTAGATATTGGTAAGGAAAATGAAGATTCAGTGCATTAGTGTGAATGTATTAGACCTTCTGTTTGATCTTGTTATGCCTGTTTGCAAGGAAATAAAAAAAGCAGGATTATGAGGATACAAAAATAGTTCTCTACGTCATATTTTTATTGGTGTGGATAGTGCAGACAAATGGTAAAAGCTTAGATCAGAGCAACCCTTCTGTATGTATTCCTGTTGTTGCTTAAAAGTAAAATCGACAGATGAGTTTACTATTTCTGCAACAATATTACAATAGCATTTTCTACCAGGGAAGCAGCAATAACTAGAGGCAAGGATACAATTTGCTCACCTAATTTGATGTGATACAAGTCAGTCATAAGCAACGGTCAGTGTATTCAGGTTTCACTAGATTCCATGACTACTGAATACAGAAAGTAGCTTCTGCTGATCATATTTTCACCTAGTGCAGAAATATAAAGGCCTTATTAGAAACTAGAAAGACATTACATGTGAATGCTATTCACATATGGAAGTATGCAAGAAAAGTTAGAATATATGCAAGTCACTGTACCACAAGATCAAAACCGGATGAAGTTATATGACAAGGATGCAAATATTTAGCCCTAAGCTACAAATTTGAATAATTGAGAGATCAGACAACAAACTGCCAGGAAATTTTAACACCAGAAACCTTAGGAATGATTGCACAGAAATAGATTACTTTTCAGGATAATTAAATTGGATGAGTGATTTACTACACTTCATGGTATAAACATGCATTTTCAGAGTCCATGTGAATCCACCTTGCACGTATGTGGATGCTCACAAAGTCACTCTTTGAAAGCTGAACTATGATGACAACACTTATTTTACAGAGGCAACAAAAAAAAACTGTCGCATGAGTAAATCAAATATGATGATATACAACTACAAAACTGGCACTACTATTAATCTATTCTATTATTGCCAGTACAGTTTCAAGTTACCAAAAGTATTTATATAGGACAAAGAAAACTTGTTAAAGACTAAAGGAGCTGAAGAGACAGCTATAAATTTTCTAGTCTCAAGAGAAAACAGTAGTAAATGACAACTTAACAACCTTCCTATGCTGGACAAGGACATTTGAAAGTTGAAAACTCAGAAAACACCTTCTTATCATTAGATTGTTAAGTTAGCAACAAAGACATAGCAGTCATCTATAAGAATGTACCAGCTCTCATGAAGAAGTAACAGTTGCAATTTATTGGGATTCAATGAAGACATGATAATGTACATTGGTATTCTAGCAACAAGGACATGCCAGAAGGGACCAAGGTTTGGTTCGGTATCAGGATACATGGGTAATCTAGCAGCAATTGCATGTCAGAATGTACACGTATTCAGCGACTTGCCATCACGAGTACAACAACCAGAGGCAACATGCCTCGGCGCCAACTATTGGATTTTTCCTAAAAGTACTGTACAAGGGGTTCGCTGGCAAATATTATGTGCCAGCAAGACTAGATTTAATGTTAGGTATCAAGAATACAACCAGCTGAGGAGACATGGCTCAGATCTATAACTGAATTAGTGCCAACAAATCCAAACCCGAAGGTTCCATCCTCATATAGCCAAATCCTTCCCTCCACACTCCTTGCATCATCTAAGGGGTTTGATAGGTGAGGATCAACCACATCATGACTGGAACTGATGCACATTATCCGAGAGATAACCCTGTTCTCAGTGCCTGCATGGTTGGAAGTCACACCTTGGATGTGATAACGGCTACTATAATTATCCAGCTCCTGCTCAGAGAATGGTGGTTCAAGAAATGTAGTATCTGTCGTCCAAAAGAGAGGAGAGTAGCCAGAGTTTTGCCCCCTTGTATCACTAAATCGTCGACATGTTACTCCACCAATGTCATCATAGGCGACAAGGTAAAATTCCAGAGTCCTATCCTCGCATATACCCTGGGGAACATGGAAGTTAACATAATATAAATGGCAAAGCTCAACTATTAAAAAACAACAGGTAATTCAATGATATATAAATCATACAACCATGTACATAGTAAAATCATTGTCTTAAGTTAACTTCATTCTATGTGCATGGTAAAAGATAAAATACAACAGAAGGAAAACAATTATTTAAAGAATAAAAAAGGATGGAGATTATAAAACATCAAAAGTGTGGACATTCATCATTCACAAGATAAAACTGAGGTAAAAGTTAATAAATTTCAATGATAATGTATAATGTTTCCTGAGATCTATCTAGGGAATCACAATAGCTATGTAATTGCACAACTTAGCCTGTACTTTCCAAATCATATAAAATAGTAAAATCATGAGATCACCACCTTGCATTGACAGAAGAAACCCAGACAAACATGGTTAATTTTACACGTACAAATAGTGTTAGGAACTAGCCAATCATGGAGGCTATTCTGTGTCAAGAAATGGTTTTTAAGGACCAAATGACATTTATATAAGCTTCAGAAGCGTTAAGATCCAATTAAGCTAAAATCCAAATCCCTGGATTGTTCTGGGTAGTGCCATAATGGGTACCCATTTTCACATTGCTATTCGGAACTGGTACGCTTCCTGGTAAACATCAATTTAGGGTCAAGGGAATCACAGTAAGGCTAGAGCCCTCCAATTCATAGTTGTCTTAATCAACAAAATTCTATAAGAATCAAGTTGCATGAGGGATCATGTAATGGCAGTCAGTCATCAAACCATGGAAGATGCAACTTTGCAAGTTGACAAACGAAACTACATCCCATATACAGTACTTGCCATTTGACTAGTCTATTTCGTGACAAGGACTAGAATTCTGGTAACAGCAAAGCTTTCATGTCATGAACACCAGCAGAAAAATCTTGTCTTCATCAAAAAAAAAAAAAATCACACCCAGAAGATTTAAAATCTGCCCCGTGACTGTGTTAAGTGCAGCTTAAATATTAACAGGCAAAAGCTAGCAAAATACCAATAATCATCTCAATGGTATCCGACTGAGCCAATTAAAAACAAAATGTCCCAGAAATTATGAATGTTCAGTAGTTCACCATAGCAAGTACACAACTTCAAACATGTCAAGCAAGTGGTAATTGGCAAGTGTGAAGCAGGTCAATGCAGATGTTCTGAATGTGCTAAATTCCAACCTGAGTGGACATCTGGCTCCATGAAACTATGCCATGAGAATTCATCCATTCAATATACACAAACTAATGCACTACTTCAATGTCCATTACAACTGCGCTGATAACGTGTGCCAATCAATTTGACTACTACAGATCCTCATAAGGTGAAGTCATCAAGCATGAAGAGAACTCGCTCGTCAATATTAACAAAGGTGCACGGGTACCGATCCTCTATTCAATCCCATCGCAACGGTGTAAAGTTCTTGACAGTTGACACAGAGTGGATTAATGTGGCATCTCCATAGAGATTGGCGAGCAAATTGTGCAATCCCGGACCTCTCTCATTCATGGATTGACTATTGCACGAACAAGCAATGACATTCTACAGCTCACACAACCTACGTGGCAACTGGCGAGCACTCAACAAGCATGATGCGGCCACAACCAAGCGAGCTCTGTGTAGAGAGGAGGCACCTTCCACAGGCCCTGAAGCGGCCGCGCCTGGGTGGGCTCAGGATCCGCGATCCTGACGAAGTGCTCTGGCTCCATGAGGCCTCCCTTCCTCCCATTCTTTCCCCTCCTCCTCCTCCCGGACCCAGGGCTCCTCCTGTTGGCGAAGTGCGCGTACATCTCCTCGGGCGGGGATCCGCTGACCATCTCCACCTCCTCGTCGTCCTCCCCCGCCGCCAACGCCTCCACCACGATGTGGTTGTTGCCGACGAAGTTGACGCTGACCGGCACGTCCCCAACCGCCGCCACCGTGTCCCCGGAGTCGGCGACGCAGAGCGTGACGAATGGGGACCTGGCGATGGAGACGGCGGCGGCGTCGCCGCCGCGCGCGGAGGAGGAGGAGAAGGGGGCGAGGAAGGAGGCCGCTAGCGTGGCGCGCGGGGCCCACTCGAAGGCGGCGAGCGGCGCGGGGGGCAAGTGGGAGTGGGAGAAGGAGGCAGAGGCGGAGGAAGGGAGGCGGCGCCAGAGGCCGAGGAGGCGGCGGAGGCGGTGGAGGGAGCGGAGGAGCCTGCGGGCGGCGGCGGGGCAGGGCGGGGAAGGGAGGGGCGGGAGCGGCGGGGACGGGACGCCGAGGCGGAGCGCAAGGGCGAGCGGGAGGGACGGGGAGGACACGGCGGACGCGAGGCGGCGGCAGGCGCAGGCGGCGGCGGCGGCGTCGGGCGGCGCGAGGAGCGCGAGGATGCACAGCAGCGCGTCCTCCGGTAGGTCCTCGATCGAAGTGCCCGTTCCCGCCGCCGCCGCCGCCGGTGAGCTCTCCATGGTGGCGGCGCTCTGATCTGGGATTCTGGCGGGCGGGAGGGCCGGCAGGAGATCTGCGATGTGTGCGTGCACGTTGGGAAAATTCGGAATGGCCGGCGATGACCGGAGAGCGTGAGGCGTGGAGGAGGAAGAAGGACGAACGGAGCGAGTTGAAAGGAATATTCGGTTGTGGATTCCGCGGGTGGACGGGGCGTTTCGCGCGGAGGGCTAGTGGTGTCACCGACGTGTGGGCCCATGAGAAGCGGTGCGACTGGCGGGGCCCAGGAGTCAGTTGGTGTTTCTCGTTTTCGTGGGAGGAAGGCGCGTGCGTGAAGCGTTGTCCCACCGGTCGGAGGGAAGGGGTGGTCGGCGCAGCGCGTCACGTGTGACGTGGCGCCGGCGCCGTTGGTCGGCGGCAGATCACGTCATAGAGGAGAGGAGAGAACTCGGTGGCGCTCCGAGCCGAGGTTGCACGCGAAAAAAAAAGAATCGGGCGGAAATACACGCCTATTCATGCTACACGACTCGAGTCTCGAGCCTGTGCAGGCCACGGACGATGTGCCGTGCGTTTTTATTTAATTTAATTTAATTTTATGCCTAAACAACTTCAACTCTCTGTCCTCTTCAAAGAGATTGCTTCAACAGGAAGATCCATGTGACCATGTTCACCAAAAATGCCAAAGGAAACAAAAACAAAGTCTATTTTTGACCACTGGCTACTGCCGCAGTATGGTTTAGCTCAAAAAAACCGTACATTTTGACCATCGAACTGCCAAAAACACATAACTATGGTTGTTTGTCCCGGTTTTAATGGTGGCTTTGTGTATATTTGTATTTTATTTCTACAAATGATAAAATATTATTTAATTCTTAATAATTCATTTTGAATAATAAGAGTATGAAATTAGTGCACAAATCATTTTGGTGAATCTCCTAATTAATAATTTGAATAAAACAATGGCCACGAGGAAGATGAGTAAAGCACTAGCAAAAAAGAAATGTATATATATTCAATAACTCTAAATATAGGACGTGTTTGGTATGGCTCTGCTCCTCCACTCCAAAACTCTGCTCCGGAGTTGCTCCATTGAGGAGTTGGAGTTGTGTGTGAATGTGTTTGCAACTCCAAAACAACGAGTTTTGAGGGTGGATTGCCATTGTTGCCCTTGGTTGGCTTGACCATATAATATCATTCGAACTTGTTTTTCAAAAGGAAATTTTGGACCATGAAAATAGGCGCCAACACATGAAAAGTTCATCTATTACATAGGTTCGGCCTACATCAATATGAAATTAGTTGAGTCTATAAGCTAATATTACAATAATTTGTTCCACTAACTCCATGCAACGGATAGAGATGTTGCCAAACTATCACGAAACTTGTCCATGGTAATAAAACTTGATGCAGAGGTTGTTTCATCGGAGGCATGTTGTGACACTGCATATTTGTTGTACTTATCCGGGATCGTAGGCACAAAGTCAGGATCTCGATCACAATTATCAAAGTCAACATCACCACTTGAATGCTCCCAAACGAAATTATGTAGAACCATGGTGGCAGCAACAATCTTGCAATGTGTTAGCATCGAGTAGTTGGGCATCTTGTAAAGTATTTGCCATTGTTTTTCATGGCCATCAACATTGACATCAACATCACCATCTTGTGTTGCTTAAGTGTCCTCCCAACTCCAGTAGATGCCATGTGAGGAATCCAATGGTCAGTACCAACATTAAGAATGTCACTGAAACACTTTGCGAGTTCCTCTTCATTTTGCAACCCCATTTTTTTATTTTTTTACAACCTGGTATCTCCTATGAAACGTAACATAACACTGTATAAGTGACAACAACATAGCAAATCCATAATCAAACAGATGCACAAATACAGGAAATAACACCTATAGCTCTAGCTTTCTTCCACCATTCTTCATCCATAATAATGGTGCCCTTTATGGGGCACCATCCTGTCCAGTTTGCCTCAACATCAATTTCTTCCATGATTTGTAATCTTCCTTTAACTTGTCCCATTTATTCTTTATTTGTTGCTTGGTTGCCACCAAACCTATTCTATCCATCAACCCTTTCTCAACCTCAGCATAACCAACACTATTTAGATATGTATTTGGCCTATTACCTCTTTCAACTTGCTTAGCAAACAATTGGCAAAGGACCCAAGTAGCATCACTATTCCAATCAATTTCCACCATCTCAACAACTTAAAATGGCATCTTCGAATTGGTATATCCATCTACTGACATAATTCATATATGATTCTATTCACAGATCGAAGAATTTCTATTGACAAATCAAAGAAAAATTTACCTTTCTTTCGGGCTCCTGTTGGCTCCTCGGGCTGCCTGGGGGACTTTCTGCTTGCTTCAGTGCTGGCGGAGGGCTCCCTGGCCAGCGGCGTCTGGGTGTTGGATGGAGGCCGGCGGTGACTGGGTGGTGGAGGAAGAGGGAGGCAGGCAGCGATTGCTGGTGGCGGATCTGGGTGCATTGCCCTGGCCGACGGTGGCTTGGTGACGGAGTGAGAAGGGGCGTTCTGGCCAGCGGTGATGAGAGATCGGGGTACCCTGGTTGGCGGCGGTGGGAGAAGGGCGGGGCCCTAGCCCAACAGCGGGGGCAGAAGGGCGGGGCCCTAGCGTCTAGGGTTAGCTCACCAGGTACGCACGCCAGAGTGAGGATGGGAGTTGGGCCGCGGGGAGAGGGCGGATGGGAGAAGGGGGCGTGAAGAGGTCGGAGAAAAAAGAATTGAACCGTTTTCCTGTGTAATCGATGGCAGTGCGGGTAATTTCTGTCCAACTCCATGAGGGAGTTCAATTTGGCTACTTCTAGAGTAGGGGAAGAGGTACTCCACGAAAATGAACTAGAGCTCCACCAACTCGAGGGAGTTGGGCTGCTCCACCAATTTGTGGAGTTGGGGTGTTTGGCTGGCTCTATGCAGCTTCGATCTGGAGTTTTGGAGCAGAGCCATGCCAAACACGTCCATAGTATCTTCTTTTTTACCTTATTAGATCCGGCTAACTTCTCCCCCAGCCAAGCTATCCACGATAGAAAAAAATACTTTCACCGTTCGATCCTAAAATTATAGCGTTCCCTATTCGTGGATGGTTTCTCACCGTCATCTCCCGAAATTTCCAGCAGCTACGTATACCTCTGCCTTTCCTCCGTGCCACCGCCGAAACATGGAGACCGATGCCTCTTCCCCTTCTCAAGGAAGAAAAAAAAGATCGCACCTCTGCCCAGCGCTCAGGTATTCTCCACTCAACCATCATCCATGCTATTCTTCCTTGTTGGTCAAACCTCTTCCCGTGTGAGTGGTCTCTTCCCATATGAATGGATCAATCTTATGGCGTCTTGTTTGAGTTCTTAGGGCATATTTTGATTTGCAGCGCCATCCACTTGATGGTGGCTAGGGTTTTTATATCGCTGAAGATTTATTCCTGTTACTGGTTTGGGTTTTCTTTTCAGTTTCGTTGCTTCATACCATATCGAAATAATCTTTTTCAGTTTTGTCGCTAGGTAAAATGAAGTCATGTCCAATTTATACGATGTCCTCAACCTCGCTATTTTTTTTTCTAACACATTCGTGTTCGTCGGGTCTTTGTATTGTTGCAGTGACATGTTGCTGGGAGAGCTCGTACATACTGGTCTCTACTGAGATTAAATATATCTGGTGAGGAGTGTTGTACTTCATCATGCTATTCATTCTTCTCAGCTGCTGCATCTTCCACATAGATTGCATTTGCTATTGTCATCCCTTGTCTAATTCTATACAACATTGGTTACTATGTTAGATTTGGCTGTGACCTTTTGCTCTGTGGTAAAGATCAAGACTCCCTATGAAAAATTTGATTGCGGCAACTTGGTAAGACTATAGGCTCCCTTCTCTCTAATTTAGTGTTTCTTGTTGCGTTACTATAAGATCCTATGTTGTTGCGTGGTTGGGATGTGCAGACACATTTTTTTCATTGTATAGGACTGCGCCATGTTCACCTATAATGTTTTGTCCTCATCATGGTACTGATGATGATATGCTCAGTTCATATATACAAGGATATACTCAGCACATATATATTTGGTTCTTCATGAAGCAGTTCATGATTCATAGTGGTTTATTCATATATTATAAACCGATGGGTTTTTATTATTCTACTTTATCAATAGATACTACAGATAAATCACTGTTTTGATTTGCAAACAATTGAAAGTTATGGCATGATATCAAAATTATGTATTGTGATGTTCACAACATTTAATTTTACTCTTACTTTGTTGATCCATAGTTCTGCAAAAATATCAACATACTTTTCTTGTGTTGGATAAAATTTACTTGACAAGGTACGCAACACATTTCTTTGTTTGGTTCTCCAAAATGAAATAACAAAAAGGTTACCATATCTAATGACCTAATGACACTAGTTTGTACTGTTTGGAAAAATATAGTGTTACTTTCTCTTATGCAGTTTTTTTTTCAATATGCATCTTTTCTTTTTCTCGAATGCAATGTGCATTACTTCTTCCAGTGCAGTTATTCTCATGACAGAGTATTATTGGGGGCATAAACAATAATGCCTCAGTGAAAAATACAGAAAATGACATTATTGTACCACACACATAGTAATTAATGATTGGTCCGATAATTTCAAAAATTCTCAGAGAGAGTAAGTTCACCTGCTATAATTACCTTTTTTTATCTTAAATTACTTTACAAACAGTTATATATTATTTTGTTATAGGCTAGCTACTCTATCATTTAATTGACATTTATATGTTATCACTACAACCTACACATAGTTATCTCATGTTTTCTTTGATTGATTTACATTGATACTCTTTCTTTAGTATATTATCTTCCTGCAATTATGCACAACTTTACTAAATTGGATAGCTTTGTTAGGTCTTATTTTCTAAGCATGTGATGCATACCTGATCGAACGTTGGGTTTGAACTATCAGCTTCATCATAATTTGTTGAATTTGCATAACTGAGAATCTGTAGATACTATTCAGGGAGGACAAATGATTCGATGTAGGTTTGTAAAACTACAAATATATGGTTTCAGGTTCATGTTTCTTTTTTACTTAAGCTACATGGTCTCAAGTGGAGATTATTTGCCTTTCTTTTTTCTGATGCCTTATTTTAGATTAAAAAATTGTGGCACTAATGTGAGTGACAAAACCTTGAGTCAGTAGGCTCAGTCTTTAAATAGGTAAAGCTCACTAAATATACGAAGTTACAAATATCCTACCCTACACATTTTAGCTCCTGATGGTATAGTTAATAGACTAGGGAATCATGCCTTATGTATGGCATTTGTTAATAAACTTTGAACAAGTTTAGTGATATTCATTTAAATATGATAAACAGAAGCGACTCCCAATTATTTGAAGTTACTATCTTTTTTGGCTCTATTAGACCACAAGTGCTCTTCAGTTCAAGAGTGTATCAAACTAAGATGCATATAATTTTTGTGAATAGCTTACAACAATTGATGCTATTTTCTTAGCTATTTCCTCTGTAATAGGTTTAGAGCTAACTATTTGCCCATTTTCTACATGTTTGTATCCTTATCATGATACTACTACCTTTGTTTTGTCACTTACAACTCACAAAAATGTTGTTGTGAAATTAGTGAGCTCTGTTCACATGTATACAACGGCAATGACGGTTCTATTTCAAAATGTCAGTTTGTTAACTGAAGACATATTTTGACCAAATGACAATGGGGCGTGATTAGCAATAGCAGTGCGGATATAGACTAGCTATCCTAACACATTCTGTCACTGAGTGGCACTTCATAGCAAGATAAATTTGAAATAAGTTTCTTGTGCCCTTGCTGCTCATGAAGATGGAGTGCTTGATGTCAGTGTTTAGCTGGATTGCAATAGTGGACTCTCACTTAGGGTGCGTTTAGTTACAGAAATTTCCCCCAAAAAAACAATATTCATTCAACTTTTTCCTATTTATCTCATCTATCCTACTCACAGAATACTATTCATCTACAGTGTATTTTTGGGTCTACAGTGTTTTTTTTGAGAATCTTTCCCAATCTAAACACAGCCTTTGTTGATTTTAATCGAATATAATTCAATGCACATGAAGCAGTCAGTTGTAAATATGCTAGGGCCTAGGACATGGTTCGGCCAAAACGCTGCAACATCTCTGTCCATTAATATTGCAAATTATTTGTGCCTACCAGTGTTAAATTAGCAATTTTTTGATGTCATATAAACAGTACTTCTATGATGCCAAAGGCTTCCAATAATTTCATCTACAAAACTTATGTGATGCCATATAAAAATTCCTTATTTATTGTTAAATCAGCAAAGAAACGTACCTATGACAGTGAAGTTCTGTGCGATGCTATTGAAAGGTATTTCCAAGGTATATATGCCATTGATTTATGCTCTACATACATATTTAAGTAGATAAAATCTTCTTCTATAAACAATACAAGTTCCTGATGAAACAAACCATATCAAAAAAGAACTAGAAGCGCCAACTGAAAATAACGCCTACTTTTCAGATTCAAGCACTCATGATAGTAACAGTGTCAGCAAGTATATACCATGTAGATGTACATGTGTGTCTATATATCTATATGCATTTATACTCTCCTATTTTTTATCTATCAATATTTGATATATTCATTTTAAACTTGACGCGCCGGGGTGCGCATCATACACTAGTTACCTGTTACTGCCTATTCTCAGCCGTCTGATTGGCCAGACAGACGGCCAAGATCAAACCAACCATGATCCTTTTGCAAACAAGCCCTCAACCTTTTGAAATCAACCAGCAGTCCACCCCTCTCTCTCAGACAACTTTTCAAAAACACCCTCTACTTTTCTCAAAATCAACCTGCAGCCCAGCCTTCGCGGTTCATGGCAGTTTGCAAATAAAACCTTATTGTTTCGTTAAATCAACCTGCTGTCCTGGCCCTAGATTTTTTTGGGAAAACCCTCACATTTCAATAAAATCAAATCACAACCTGTTCCATTCATTATCATGTTGGGACTTGCTAGCGCCCGGACGTCCGACATCCGGGCATAGCATTGGACGATGTTGCATGCAACATCGAGGGCATGTTGCATGCAACATGAATCGATTATTGCAACATCTACATGAAATGTTTTGCAACATTCAGTGAAAAAATTGAAACATCAAAACATTCTTGACGTCCGACGCAACATCGAGGGCATGTTGTGTGCAACATAAATCGATTCTTGCAACATTCAGTGAAAAGTTTATAACACCCAAACATTCAGTGAAAAATTTATCACAGCGAAAAATTTATGTTGCAACATAAATCGATTCTTGCAACATCTACATAGAATATTTTGGAACATCCAGGTGAAAAATTTACAACATCGAAACATTCTTCTGAAACATCAAATAAAATCACATAAAAATCGTTTGAAACATTCTTCGGGTACATCACACAAAAATAATAATTGAAACATCACGAAACGATAGAAACAACGCCAAAAAAAATTACTATAACATACACGAAGACACTTTCCGGATCAACCTCTTTCTCATCGAATCGGTTGTAGGGAGCACATTGTTGCTCGGCGACAGGGAGGGAAGTCGGGCTGCCGTGCTCGGCCAAGCCGCTGCGAACCACCGCTCCCGGCCACGTCGTTGCGAACAACCGCTCCTCGCCGCTCGTCCCTGCTAGCCTCAACGACACCTGCACAACCACTCCCGCGGGAACATCGCGCCTCCGCCGGCCGCGCCGCCCGCAACCACGCCGCCACCCCGTGATGCCGCCTTTGCTTCCGTCCGCCGTCCCACACGCGATGAGCGCCAAGCCAGAGAGAGAGAGAGGAGAGATGTAAGTTCTAGGTTACACAAGATAAGAGAGACGTGAGTTACAGAGTTGAATCGGCACAATAGATAGAGATGAATACGAGTGGATCAGGTTATGTGAGTGCCTGTGGATGACGTTGCGCCACATCTACTGTCCGGCGAGATACACGCGTCCGGACGGCCGGGTTATAGCATTACTGTATCATGTTCTGTGTTTGAGAAACTTGATACGTGCTTTATATTTTTCTAACAAATGATTTTGTCTATTTTTATAATCCAAAAGTATTACGGACAAGGACTAGCATATAAAGATCCGACGGTCGAGATTAATTGTATACTATACAAAATGGTTCTAGTGATATAGTAGTATTTAAGGGTAGTATAGTGGGCTAGGGGTAATCTAGGAAAGTAATTTAATGGCATTAGTGTAATATATTAAAAAATAAAATAAAATTTCTGTATTATGTTATTAATTAGTATTCTTTTATGTTTTCATTATTTTCAATTGATATGATTATATTAGAGATTAGAGAGTGAGAATTGTTACCAATTAAAATTATTAAAATAAATAGGTATAGGGTAAATTACTAAATTATCACTAACCAATACTATATACTACTGGACACTAATATTGTACGCCGTAAAAGAGCTCATCTATGTTCATGATCGATGACTACAGTGTATTTTCTACGGAAGAGAGTATATGTAGCCCATTGACTTTTAAAGCCTATATGTTCAAAGGCTCAAAGCCCAGACGGGTGAGGCCACAGCGGGGCACTCCGATCCGATCCTACCACGGAGCTGCAGCAATTTGTCTGTAATGAAATTTTCACGCATTGGGTCCTACGATGAGCCGATGATATTCCAAAACAAAAATTCCAAATTAGTTAGTACTACTAGTAAGTAGTAACAACGTGGATTAAATCTATATTAGCCTAGCTAGTCGACATGCAGCCAAAAACAGCCATAGGTCTACAATTAAATTTTAGTTTGCCTGCAGCACACATGCTTCTACTACTAAAGAATGTTCTCATCTCACATGCTTGATACTGATTCTATTAATTTTGTACTTAAAGCAGGACAAGAAGGGTCTACAAACTACTTTATAATACGCAATTTTAATTTCACCGCGGTCTGCACATCTTGATGACCATTCTGATTCTTCGTCATTCCAGTATTCCACCCTGATGTAATAACATGCTGTCAAGTTGTACATATACATGCCCCTACTCGTCTGTACAGTGCTCTGAACAACAGAGAATTCCATTTCTGAGTTGGTGGAATTGTTTACTGCATATTGAACTTTTCACGTTGTCCGGACAATGTCGAGGTTGGAGCATATGCATGTGCAGTATGACTCATCAGATCTGTCGATTCAGGGAGCTAGCGAGTTTTCACAGCCCCACACGACAAGGTAAAAATCGAGGAAAACAAGGCTGGCAGCTGAATAGGTTTGGTAATGGATTCGCCTAATGCTAATTCCTGTTTGTTTGTTGCGTGTTCTTTGTGTCTAACATTTCTTGCTTAGTTCTCCATCTATCTTGACATGATTTCTTCAGATGATACGCCATCATCAACGAGTTACAAACCAACAGCAACAATAAAGAAAGGTTGATCCGATCGTGCTCTTTGATTTCTTGCGCATCGTCAATGCTCGGTACTCCATGAAAATAAATCGAATCCTGCAAGAAAGTCATAAATTTATACAATACTTCATAAGAACAGAAAAGGGACACATGGGACAGGTTTTATTTCTCCTCCCTCTTGAGTCTTGAGTCTTGAGCACATGTACATGGGAGTATGGGACAAGCAATTTCAACCACTTCTCTTGTCCGGCATTATATTCTCTCTCACATCAACACACCCAACTACTAAAAGGCCACGTAGCCATGGGAATCTTCGCATCTACGTGGAGGGATCAACTGCTCAAACTGGAATATTATTAGTATATGGTCTCAAAAGATCCCAATTTCTTTGCCTTCCTTGTTTGCCTCCACAGAGCAGCATGGCTCCAACCACAAGAGAAGACTGCTAGAGAGAGATAGAGATGCATATAAAGAGGCAGACACGTCCACTTCTCCACACACAAAACTTCTATCTCTGTACAACACACAGAGGCTAACCACCATTGCCAACCAGCATAGCAGCTTGCTTCTGATGCATGGTTCCTTGTCTTGACGAGCTACACAACCACATTGCTGTGGTCTTGTGCAAGGAAAGGTCAGGGCCATGCACCAACCAAGCCTGAAACTCTGAAACCAAGAGCAGGTGCTAGCTGGAGATACTACATCCCCAAGGAGCTAGAGCTTGGTGGTGAGCTTGGAGGAGGAACTTAACACACATGGCTTCTTCTCCTACCACCACTTCCTGCGTAGCTTCTTGGAATGGCACCGATGACAGGAGGAAGGAGGAGAAGATGAAGCAGAGCAAGTGTGAGCTCATCAGGTACGAGGCGCTACCGGACTGGCTCAAGGACAACGAGTTCATCCATGGCTACTATCGCTGCGAGTGGCCGATGAAGGAGACCATCCTCAGCATCTTCTCCATCCACAACGAGACCCTCAACGTTTGGTCGTAAGTCTGTCCGGACCCTCATGATCTCCACAATTTAGTTCCTTGTCTCATCTATCATATCCTTAATTTGAACATCAATTGATAATTTTCACATAAAGAGTCCTGGACATATAGACAAGTTAGTTACCTGATATTTTTCTGTTCCTGCAGGCATTTGATAGGATTCCTGCTGTTCTTGTTCCTGACAGTCTTCACAGCAATGGTGATCCCAAGGGATGGCAGCAGCAGCAGCTGGAGTAGCCGTAGCAGCACTGCATACTGGGGAGATCTGGTGGAGATGGCAAACATGACGGTGGCGCTGAGGCACGACGCACTTGCAGCGTGCTTCCTGCTGCCACCATCTGCTGCTGCTGCAGAGCCCGGTTTGTCTGAAGATGGTCAGAAGATCCCAACCAGCTGTCCACCCAACACATCCTCCTCTCAGTCCAATCGACATCATGGCATCCAGATCCAGGTACTAAATTATAACATTTCTAATTTCTCTTTTTGTTTCGTTTCAAATGAAAAATCGTTTCTATTTTTGTACTTAACCAATTTATACACCTCCTCTAGCAACAAATTGTATAGTTATTTCGGTTGCATATGTCCTCTACCTTTTAAACTTTGAACACCAAATTAAAGTATTTTTTTAACATGTCGATTCAGATTTTAAACTTTGAAAGTGGTATAGCTAAATTAACCATTGGAAGCATTTTTCACAATGTTACAAAGGTGCTATATACATGCTTATACTTTATGAGTGTAATTAGTGTTTAAAGTTAGTGTTGTGGTGACTGTAACTGTAATGGTTCCTAAAACAATACTGTACTCTTTTTTGTGATGCGCGGGGGGGGGGGGGGCGAGTAGTTATATAGTACTTATTAATTTAGCCTTAGCCTTTGACCTTATTAGAGGCAGTAGTAGAAGGTGTAGACTCAGTGTCATGTGATTATATGCTCTTGTTAATGGGGGCCTGTCAGGGTAGTACTGATCTCAGGTAGGTGGCTTCCATATAACCCTATTAACTTCTGGGTTAGTTGCCACGTTTTAATGGGCTGCTAGCTGCTGGCTGGCTTGCATATCCATTGCATTTACACACAGCAACGTCAGCAAGTCCTTTTACTTCCCCCCCTGCTAGCTAGGGTTCTTAACCACCTTGTTGGTGCATGCTTTAGTCGTTGCTGTTTGCTTTTCATAATTTCATCAGGGTGGTACAAGCACTATTTTCATTTTTTGGGTTTACTTCAATCGATCTTTTCATGTCTGTGCCAGCCATAGCGTTAAAGGTTATCTATAGTACTAAAACAATTATGAGATAGGCCAAGAGATTGAAATTAATTGGAGGTTGAAGCAGCTGCAATGTGCAAATGTGAGGGATTGGTACATGTAACTGTTTCAGTGAGTAGTAACTGTTTCGGTGAGTAGTACTGCAACTGTAGCTACTTTATCTCTGGGATGTGATAGGCAACACCCAAATTGGTTTATGTAAGCCTTGATTTGATCCGGCCATTACACGGATGATAGGTACATGATGCTTGCACCGAGACAGCAACACTTGATTTGCTTTGAGATTCGTGCGCCACGACTGAACACGTGTGAGCACACATGTTTTCGCTATCGGAGTGCCTGTTGATATAAAAGAAACAGCGAGGATGACTGATACCAGATTTCTCTTCTAACAGTGTCCCAATCATAAGATTTGGATCGAGCAACAAATAAGGCGTAAACGTGTGCAGAGGCTTATGCATTATTTTGTAGACTATGACAAAGCATTCACGAAGAATTGTACCTTCTGGATCTCTGTTTTGGGAATTCATACAAAACAGAGCAGATCTGCAAACATGAGTAAATGTGGATGCTTCACCTGACACTGGACCACAAATCCACTATACCACCGTACCAAATCAAGTGTACATTATAGGTTTTAATAATTAAACAAGATGCCGACTGTATTGATCTGCTTCTTTTGAGTAATAAACCCATTTGAATTTTCTCTAATTAACCACAAGAATCACCCAATGTTTCTCACCGTAGTAAATAAATCCGATAAAGAATAACATCAATTCCCTGTAAGACTTTTTTTTTTACTGTCTTACCATTTACTGTAGTAAATCCGACAATAATAACTCTATCTGTGAACGTGACGACATTATGGTTGCAGGACACTACTTCTCCTCCAGGTCCGGCCATGGACGACGACGACGACGCGATCGCCGCCATCACCGCCATCGCCGACCCGGTGACGCGGTGGCCGCTGTTCGCCTACCTCGCCGGAGCAATGGTCTGCCTTCTAACGAGCAGCGCGTGCCACCTGATCCTCTGCCACTCGGAACGCACAGCATACGTGACGCTACGCCTCGACTACGCCGGCATCGCGTCCCTGATCGTCACCTCCTTCTACCCGCTCGCCTACTACTCCTTCCTCTGCCACCCATCGCTGCAGCGCCTCTACATGGGCTCCATCACGGCGCTCGGCGCCGCCGCGGCGACGGTGTCGCTGGTGCGGGCGTTCCAGGCGCCGGAGCTCCGCCCGCTCCGCGCCGCGCTCTTCACCTGCATGGGCGCCTCGGGGGTCGTGCCGATCGCCCACAAGCTCGTCATCTATGGCGGGACCTCGCCGGGCGCCGTGGCCTCGGCGTGGTACGAGGCGCTCATGGGCGCGCTCTATGGGGTTGGGGTTGTGGTGTACGCCGCGCGCGTGCCGGAACGGTGGGCGCCTGGGAGGTTTGATCTCGTTGGGCATAGCCATCAGCTGTTCCACCTCTTTGTTGTTGCCGGAGCGTATGCGCATTACCTTGCTGGAGTTGAGTACCTCAAGTGGAGGGATGTTGACAAGTGCTGAAGAGTCTGGCAAATTGTGACCGATCGAATGGTAATGATCAAAGCCTGACCAGTATATGTTGGTCGTGATGTTCATGGAGGTTTGGTTAGATGGAGTGTTAGGAAGGAAGGAAGGAAGCTGTGTGCTCGTGCATGCTACATTTGTGTGTATGAGTATATAACAGGCTGGTAGGTTAATAGTAGATACAGCATTGAGATTATTATTCATTCTTGTACACTGATTGAGATCAATGGCGTAAACAAATTACTACTTGTGTTTTGTGTCTTTCCCTGCTGTCTGAACACCGTACCAGGAAGTGTTCAGCTTCAGACTTCAAGCCATCAGAGGTACAGGAATATATGTGAACTCTGTATCAGGGAAATTCTAGTCACAAGAGCTAGAATTTTTGCACGGGGGTACCTCGATCCAAAATGTTAAAATGCAAACCGGTAAAATACATTTAGTAACTTGATAAAGTTTCGTAAAAATTACCTAACAATTCGATACACAACTACTCAATGACATATTAAGTCTTAAATTACTCCCTCCATCATCTTTTGATAGTCCTATTTCACCTTGACACAAAGACCAAGGAGAACAACCTTGCTTATCATCTTATTAATGCAACACAAATTTTTTAGTTGGTCATCCAATGTTTTAACTGGGAACTCCTCGTCACTGGTGCTATTTATTGCCATGTCCCATACCAATAGCAAATAGGACTATCATTTGTGAAAAGTTGAGTTTTTGAAATAGGACTATCAAAAGAGGATGGAGGGAGTACAATCTAGATAGTTTAAAACAACACACTAATAGTTTGGAATATAAAAGGCACAAGCTTAAATAACAACACTATTTGTTAGGCTTCGATTTCCGATTGCCATGAAAGTATTGACTACATCATCTTCATCCATATCTTCCGAAATGTCTCTCTTGATGAACGAGATAAGTTAATCATCCAAGAGACCATCACTCATCATATTTCTCCGCTTGGTATTGACAAAATCCATACTAGAAAATGCCCTTTCAACACTTGTTGTCGCCTCCGGTAAAAGCAATAACATTTTGAGAAGCAATTAAACCGAATCATAAATTTGGTGTCTATTTGTTTCCACTAGCGCCATAGTTAAAAAAACTACACCCAGGTACGGTAAGACACCCTCCTCGATTTTCCATTAAGAAGAAGAAAACCTTCTTGGGTGTAGAAGACCCCCTGAACTCAGGCTATACTGGCGAGAGGATTTTTTTAAAACCAGTCCCGTAAATCTGCTTCCCCGAGGAATTGAAACCGGGTTTACTAGTTGCAACCATACCGCTCAGCTCCCTAACCAAGTAGGCTATATGACCTTTGGCAGACTAGCACCGTAGTTATTAGGATCGGATCGCACCGGACACTGAACCAGCAAAGCCCTTGGTTCACGGTTTGTTTACTTGAACTGGTTAGACCACCGGTCCATAACTATTCAAATAGATTAAGTTTGTTACCCAAACCAGCAACATCTATATAGTATAGCCTAGTGGTGATGAGGACCTCTGCTCTGGATCCCTTAGGCGCAAGTTTGAGTGCTCCCACTGATGGTATGATATCCTTGTGGATAAAACTACTTGGATTGGGCCATACCTACTCGATATGGGACGACCCATCTGCATGACGTGATGGCCATTAGAGATATAATTGTAAAAGAATCGTACTCCTATACAATTTCCTTTGCAATCTTCCCTCTCGATATATATAAGAGGATGCAGGGACCCCTCCAAAACATCTCATCAAAACAAGACATTGATCACCGGCAAGATCCGATCAGCAACCACCATTTTATGGGCAGCCCCTGATCACCCTCATCACCCAAATCAGGTTTACTCTGATACCTCTTTGGTCTGTCAAATTCCGCAACGACACACCAGAAGCTCCTCTGTAACTCGACTTCAGTCGAGGAGGAAACAATCCTGCTCATCGTGGGAACAACTCGTCAGTTGGGGTCAGCATGGCCTAGTCATGAAAACACCCCCTCGGGGGTTATTTCCCATTGGCCCGACATTAACCTTCCTTCAGTGCTCTAGGAGTTTGACGATTTACGTCTCGTCTATGTGATTATCATGGAACACCCATTCCAAGAGGGGAAGGAGCTCTCCTCTGATGGAACAGGTACCGAGCTCATCACCGATGAAAGCTCTGGGAGCCAGAACCCAGCACGACAATTTTTTGTTGGTGTTGGCGGTGAGGACGTTGAAATATCCGCCAATGAGCCAACCGCTGGTGGTGAAACCGAGAGCGTGACCTTCAGGCGACTGCAGAAGAATCAAGATTGTGCCTTCCGTGGCCGCCGCATTCGAGCCCGAAATCTCAACCAGGACTTCTACACTGAGGGCGTCTTCAACTCGCCCGCAACCATCATCTTTGCTGATGTCCGAGAAATGTGTAACAATAGAATCTCACTTCTTTTGAGTGTCAAATGGAGCTTGGTTATTTCTTGTTCTTGTGCTATGATTTTAGCTGCACCAGACCGGGCATAGTGTGATTCAAACTTTACAATGCCATGACATTGCAGGATCCCTACTGGCCAGGGTTACTCCAATGGTGGCACAGGTGGTGTTGGCACCCTTATCACTGTTCCCACTATGTCTACATTTTTTTGGATTGTGAATTGCTGCAAACGGAAGTGCTTCAGCGGGGTCATTGAAAGACACATGTCTGGTTTCTAACACCAGCTTGTTTCTTGTGTCATTTGTCCAGAAAGAATGTTCTACATCATCAGCACTATTCCACAGCCCGATTTATGTTGTACATTATTATCAACCCAATACTAGTTATGGCATATTGTGTTCGGTAGCAGAACACTAGTTCTTTCATTTTGGGCAGCTCTAAAATGCCACCTCAGTTAGCTATAAGATGTCCACGTCAGATCTCTTTTCTATCCTATGTGAACATGATTTAGTAAACAGCTAGTAGTTAGCATCCAGTCTAACATATTCTTCCAAGATGCATGATTCTTTTTTGACACACTATTACATTGTGGGTCTGTAATTTCCCTCCGTCGCAAATTATAAGTCGTTTGACTTTTTTGACCTAACTTTGACCACTCGCCTTATTCAAAAATGTGCAAATATAGTCAATTTAAGTCATTCTTAAAATTCTTTCATCACTAAAGCTAGCTATAACAAAAAAAATATAATATTTTGCAAAAAAAATTGAATAAAATGAGTGGTCAAAGTTGGAGTAAAAAAGTCAAACGACTTACAATTTGGGAGTAATTTGTAGAAATGATATAGCTAGTCCATTGGAAGGAAAGGATCGCCTCCTACATATATCTATAAATGACATGAAAAATTATTGTAGATAGTAATTAACTATATTGTTGGAGTTGCCCTCCCCTTATGTATGTGAGGTGCTAGTCAAAACTCAAAAGAGTGGCACACGAAAAATTACCATTGGGGTCTGTTGGAGGATTGAGGGGGGGGGGGGGAGGAACTAACAAGGATGAATTCAGATGATTTTTAACGAGGAGAAAATATCAAGATCTTCTGACATGAATCAAATTGTTCGCTGCTTCTTGATGCATTATGATTCTTTGACTCACAAAGCAATATGTATGAAAACAGGCAAGCAAAACTAAAGTGTTTCATTTTTTATATATAGTTATGAGACGTCATATCATTCACGCCGTAGCAACTGATTTCATCTGAAGTGTACTCTATCTCAATCTTTGTTTCTTCTACAAAGAGTCAAATTTCTTCGTTTTAGGTTTATCCAGTTGTCCTGCATAGGTGCTATGAATGACACACAATATCAAGGTAATTGTGGTAGTTGTTGGCCCATACAGCTGACAGGTCAATTGAAGGAATTAATCAGATTAGGAGAAAAACTTTGCTTTTACTTTATTTTCAACAAATCATCGACTGTGTGACAAGGAACCTCAATACGGTTAATCTGAAAGGCAAATATTGGATAGGTGGTGGCTACATTCACAATGCATTGAATCATGTGATGAAGTATGTAAGCGTTGCAGACAAGTCATATCCTCTTGACTGGTTTTGCTGGCACGGAAGGTGTCACGAAGTAGGCATGGAAGTAGTAGCGGCAATTGATGGCTACCGAGGTAATATGTCTACTGAGAAAGTCCTTATGAGAATTGTGTCAAAGCATTGTATCGAGATAATATGCCTACTTATTTCGGAAAATTATGAACACATATTGGAACATCATGGGGAGATAGAGGGTTTGATTATCTTCAGCACGGTATCAAGGACAAGCTCATTGTCGCTAGGATAACGAGGTGGCTAGTGACATACACATGATTATACAAATGAGTATACATACATTCTTATTTTTATTCTGTGAGTGGCAGTAGTTTTCTTCTCTGCTTCACGAATATAGATATGTGTATCAGTGTCCGACGAAGGGAGAGTTTAGTCTCTCCCACTATGGTAGTTTTTAATAGGATGAGATTATTGGGAGACTTCAAAAGCACATCTCCCAGTAATTCATAAAAGTGTTATTGGGATATCCCAATAATACGATCCCAATAATGTTTTATTGGGATGAGGTTATTAGGAGATGCTCTAAGAGTCATGTCTATAATGTTGCAGAAGTCAGATGATCTTGTTAGGGGAACGTAATGCTACTTGCTTTTTGGCTTGTGGACAACTGACCATGCTTTTGTTACGAGTATTTACTGTCTATTGAAGTCAAATATAGGTATGTTATAACTCCAAAGTCTAAGCATGGTATTTTGAATGCTCAGCAAAAGCACATCACAACCGGCTGGGAACCCCCCATCACAGCCGGTTGTGGGAACCATTTGATTTTTAGCGGCTGTGTTGCTCCGATCAACATACAATTGGTTCCAACCGACTGTGATACACACTTATCACAGCCGATGGTTCCCAACCGACTGCGGTACACACTCATCACAGCCGACTCCACCCACGATCCGGCTGTGTAATATGGGTGCCCGACACATGAGCTGAAAAAATAGCAATTTTTTTTTCAATGTGGGAGGAACGCTACCGATCAGCCACAAGTCGCAGGTCACGTCATTTTTCGCGTCGAGCGATACGCGCCCGACGTGATTTGAACCCGCACCCTACGTACCCCTCTGTACCACTACATTGCAACATCACATGTGCCCATGTCCCATTTTGATTCCCACACATTAAACGAAACCGAGTGGAATTGCTTGTTTGAGGCTCTAAACGAATTTGTTTTTTTTTTGGACATACAACTTTTATTTTGATCGTAAAAAAAGAGTATTTTGGTAATGAGAGACGAGTAATCTGCAAGAGATACTCTCACAACCTACAACACCTTCTTTCACAATCACAACCTAACCAAACAAACTATGTTGCAACTTACCCTCTACCTACCATTCTAACAAAAATGTTGTAACGAATTCTCCTTCGGCAGAACAATGGAGAAAAGTTACCGTTAATTATCACATTACATAAACGTAGTGAAATTTACATCTATTTTCTTTTCTTGTGAGCCCAAAGCGTTTATGAAGTCTGAATTCCACAACCACATAATCTGGTCAACCATTTCAAGTCTTCAACGGTCAAATGCTTGAGCAAAACCTAGCCATATACTGTATATACTCCCTCCGTTCTTAAATATATGACATAATTGACTTTTTTCTTCAACTTTGACCAATGATATTTTATTAGTTACTTTGTTAAATAGCATAAAATGGGTACCACTACATCTATTATTGATAATACTTTGGATTTAACTAGTAGACTTATCTAATTGCATAAATATTTGTAGAAAAGACGAATAGTCAAACGAAGAAAAAAAGTCAATAGTGTCATATATTAAGAACGGAGGTAGTATGTTGCAACTTACCCTCTGGCCGCCACTCTAACAAAAAAAACGTTGCAGCAAACTCTCCTTTTTCGATGAAGTTGACTAGAGGCAGAACAGCGACGAAAAATCACCGTTATGACATTAAAGAAACGTAGCAAAATTTACATCTATTTTCTTTTCTTGTGAGCCCAAAGGGTTTATGAAGTCTGAATTCTACGGCCACGTAATCTGGTCAACCACTTGAAATCTCTGAAGCAAAAACGCACGGTCAAATGTTTGCAATGTAATTCTCGAGTCACTTGAGGTTCCCTCCGCAACTTTCCCTTTCCTCCTACCACTCCGTCCTATATTCCTATAGTAGCATATTTTACAAAAGGTAAAAGGCGCAAAGACTGGGGGTGTAATCATAAATTAGAGAAAACGGGGGAAAAGAGCAGAGCGCTTTGATTCCCGCACCACTACGGCAAGCAATCCACGCGGCAAGCCGGTCGCCGCCGTCGCCATCCCCGCGGTTTTCCATGCTGGGTTCCCCGTCCGGCGATACCATTTCGATGTCATTCCTCCACCTCGCCCCATCTCATCCCAACGAAAGCTCGCTCCCTCGATCAGCTGAGTAGCCTGGCGGTGTAAACCCTGCCGTGCGCGCGATGGGCTCCCCGCCGGTGGCCACCGCCGCGGCGTCGGCGGCGGTGGTGGCTCTTGCCGTCGCCAACCGCGTGCTGTACAAGCTCGCGCTCGTGCCTCTCAAGGCGTACCCTTTCTTCCTCGCCCAGCTCACCACCTTCGGGTAAGCTAATAAGCCAAACCGAAGTCCCCTTCTTCCTCTGCTAAGCTGCTAGCCTTGTGCTCGACGAAATGCGCAGGCGGGTTTTTGGCACGCTTGACGTTTGTAGCTGATTTCTCCGTGGTTTGGCACGTGCGTGCAGGTACGTCGCCGTGTACTTCTCGATACTCTACGCTAGGTACCGCGCCGGGGTGGTGACTCGGGACATGCTGGCGCTTCCTAAGCGCCGCTTCATTGCCATCGGGTTGTTGGAGGCGCTCGGAGTCGCTTCAGGCATGTCTGCTGCAGGTAGCTGTCTTTACTCTCTGTAGGATGGTGTGATCAATTGTGGCAGATTAAATTGTATTTCCTGCTTGATTGAGAAGGCATGACAAAATAAAAAAAAAACTGTATTTCCTGCAGAATATTAAATGTTCATAATGATCGCTTAACTGGTTGTTATTTCTGAATTTTGCAGCCATGCTGCCTGGACCTGCTATTCCTATACTTTCCCAGGTATGCCCTTTGATTAGATTGGTTTTGATCCACCCATTTGTTTTGATGTTTCGGTTTGTGCATGTTTATAAACTATGCAACTGTATTTCCAGTTATCTAGATCCATCACGACATTAGTCATTAGGTGCTTGGTGCCCTGTATATTACCAGTGCTAATTGGTCAATGATTAGTGCTGAAACAGCTGCGGCTCTGTAATGACGTGGATTTTTCTGAATGTATGCTGCAGTCATTCCTGTTGTGGCAGCTTATCTTCTCTGCTCTGCTTTTGGGGAGGACGTACTCTGTGAGACGAATAATTGGTTGCCTCCTAGTAACTTCTGGTGTGATTCTTGCTGTTGCAAGGTATGCCATTTGAAAACTCTGCTTTATTTTCTGGTCCTTCTGGCATCATATATTTTTACAGCAAAAATTGTATACAATCATTTGGATCTTTCACTTCTATTCAGCTATAATTTGACACTTAATTGTCATTTTTGTCTTAATTTTGCAAAGTGGCTATTGCCATATTGGTAAATTATGACTGATTGGCTATGGCTTTCACAAAACTTTGATATTTTAGTGGAGCGAATGAGGGTCAGTTTCTGTCCAAAGTCCAGCTAATTTGGCCAGCGCTTATGATCACTTCGTCAGCATTTCAAGCTGGTGCATCTATTCTGAAAGTATACCTGCTTAAGATATCTCATTCTCATGTTATTCCTTTTGCTGCTGGTGCTGAGACTTGGCACATTGCATATGACAGGAGGCTGTTTTCATTGATGGTGCAAAACGTCTTAAGGTTCTTTCTATCTTTCATCATTTTTATTTTTTATTTATATGTTCATTGAGGAGAAGTTGATCTAGCATCGGCTGAGGTGGTTTGGACATGTCCAACGAAGGCCTCCTGAGGCGCCTGTGCATAGTGGAGTTTTAAAGCGGGCCACTGATGTAAAGAGGGGTAGAGGTAGACCTAGATTGACTTGGGATGAGACGGTAATCAGGGACCTTAAGGAGTGGAAGGTTTCTAAGGAAGCAACTTTCAATAGGAGCGCTTGGGGACTGGCTATCAACGTGCCTGAACCTTGAGCTTGTTTCATGGGTTTCATCTCTAGCCTACCCCAACTAGCTTGGACTAAAGGCTATGTTGTTGTTATTTATATGTCCATGTTTCTGAGATTGAGACATATTTTTTGGCAGTTTCTTTTGTTCATTACCCAGTAATTTGACTTGTGACCTCATGGTCAAATCCTCATTCATAATATTACTGTATTATCAAATTTGCACAGGGGAAGCGTCCGGACATCTTTGTGGTCAATTCATTTGGATCTGGATTCCAGGTGACCTTATAAACTGGATAAATTTGGTAAGAGCTTCCTGCTTAATGCTTAAAATGCATCATCGCGTATTTTGTAATTCTTTTGCAGGCCCTTTTTGTTTTTCTTCTTCTTCCATTTCTTTCTAACTTGCGGGGAATTAAGTTTGCTGAGCTCCCTGGTTATCTAAATGGTGGTGCTGAGTGCTTCTTAAATGTCGGGGAAAGTCCAATTGGTAATGCTTCTTGCATACAATCTAACATTTTCATTTAACACTTCTATTATCTAAGCAGCAAAAAGTAAATGTATACAAATCATGGTTAAGGGCTCCTACATGATTCTTAATAAACTAAAAAGAATGGACTTCATTAGCTTTGCTTGTTTGAAAAAAAACAGTTTTCATGTGATTTATGACAGTTGTTTAAGGATATCATATGGTTAAAAACCTGAGCCTTTCTTTCTAACATACATGTAACATGTATGAGTAGGTCCCCTTTATAGGAAAATGGTAAAACTGTTTATATGCTCACATGCTATTGTTATTATAGATTGCGGAGGAGCACCATTCCTGCCTTTGCTGTTTATAGTGGTGAATATGGCATTCAATATCTCACTCCTCAATTTGGTGAAGAGGTCATCTGCTCTTGTTGCTTCCCTTACATCAACTTCAGCAGGTTCCTTTTTCTGGCACATTTGCCTGTTTCCTCATCAATCAAAGGAATTTCTTCGTGACCATGCTGAATCGTGTTCTGTTTTGTGCTGTAGTGCCAATATCAATCTACATCCTTTCGCTGCCTTTGCCCTACATCCCTCATGGTGCAGAGTTGAGCACATCTTTCATCATTGGTGCTGTGGTATTGCTGATGGGTCTGATTCTGTATAACCTCCCACAATCGTGGTCGAGACGATTGAAGGCTGATTGAAAGCTAAATTGAAATGCTGCCAGATGACTTGTTGCAGAAAGTTCACTGATTTAATCTGTAGTGAAATTGTCTTCCACTGAACTATACGGACCATACAATATAGCCATTCAAATTTGTACGTCTTACTGAAATGAGGGCAAACAACAACAGGTATACGTCGCAGGACTCTGTAGTCTTCAAGTGCTTCAATGAAATTAAATTTGTGCTTATAATGATACTGTGAGTTCGATTACACTGGTGTGGTTCTGCCACGGCGGCGCGTGCGTGTACTTCGACGGGCAGTTCTGCCGCTGCTAGATCGCCGCTAGTTGGATTTAGCTACTTCGACGGGCTCTTCGTCACACCTTTACTTGACTCTGCTGCTGCCTTTCTGGCATCCCCCGTCACTTTTGCCAGGAAGTTCTCCAGGTGGGATTCATTTGCCGCCATTGGACAATTTGTCAAACACCTAGGCTGCAGGGAGGGATGGTGCTTTGTTTTGTGTAAGTATCGGTGGGGAATTTGGAGACCAATCTTCTCTTTTTTAAAAGTGCTTAATCTCGTAACTGGTCTCTTGATGGCACAATGTACTGCTTGTAGATACTTGAAAAGCCATCTTCTCACACGCATCTGGGTGCAGTTTCCTCTCTTCTCTTGACTCTGAAACTCCATTTAGCACCAATATAAATGTGGAACTGGGACGGTCTTGCAGTACCTGGAGCTGGCGGATCTTTGTAGACATCAGAAAAGATGCTGCCAAGACATTGTCTTAGGGCCTGTAGGCGAATAACTAGGTTCTTTGAGTTTCTGGTGGCTAGTCTGATTTGGATTTCAGCATGTTTTTGGAATTTTGTTTGGCTAAAGATGAAATACGGGCTTCGGGGCTAGATTTCTATAGTTTCAGATTTTTTTTGGGGGTTTGATTGTATCTATCTGTTTTTTTAAAAAAGATTGTATCAATCTGCAAAAGGGAATTTTAGATTGCCGCCGAGGAGCCTCGGGAGAGGAACAGCCTCATCCATCTAAATGAAGCCTCGAGCCAGTTGAATATCATCCAGATTGATCGTCTACCGAAGCTATGGGCAACAGCACCGAAAACTCCATCGTTGTAATGGGACACCACGAGATGGCAACAGATTTCCTGGATTTCCTTTGTCTCTTTTTTTTTCCAGAATGATGTCCCTTTTGTGTCGTTGAAGTTTTCTGCAAAAACTAGAGACTGGGGAGCAATATCAACCCAAGAGAGTACTTTTCACTTTGTGGCAATTATTTTTTTTTAAAAAAACTGTTATGAAGGAAACTAAGGTTCATCTCTTCAGGTAAGCTTATGTTATTAGCTCTATTACGTTTCAAACAAAGAGAAATAGTTCTACTAAAAAAGAATGCGTTTTATAATGTTTGTCCATAACCTAAAAAAGAATGCATTTTATAATGTGTGTCCGCTGAGAATATCAAGGTATAGTTAGGCTCATCGTTATCAACCCATTACAAACCAAGGCTCGAGTTCATCTCCATATCTTTTATCAACCCACATTGGTCATTTAGATATAACACTTAAATGGTATAAGGAGCCATGAAACTGTTAAATGAAATTTTACATTGGAAACTATGTTTTGTTTATCAACTCAAATATCCTTAAATAAAGTGACACTCTAAAAAACCGGAAAATGAAACCTACACAGGGAATGGCCTTAAATGTTTTTAAAGGAAGAGAAGTTCTGGCCAATGGAAACTGGCATTTCATTGTTGTAATTTTATCACACAGAAGGGGGTGTGGGTGGGTGGGGGGTTTTTTTTGGGGGGGGGGTGTGGGGGGGGGGTGGTTGAGGAGGGGGATCTGTTCAAAGAGGATAATAGGGAAAAGAACTGTCTCCGAAATCTCCACCATTAATAATCACTTGTTCCACTGTTGGTACAAAACAGCAACCAATACAGAATAGGCAGTTTCGTTAGGCAGAAATCTTCACCATTACAACATGACTAATCTAGTGATCAAATTTCCAGACTAAGAATCATTTAGTTCCACCGTTAGTACATAAACAGCGGCCAACACAGAATAGGCAGTAAACAGTTTCGCAAGTACTTAAACCCCTGTGTATTCCAGTCTCCCGACTCCTGAAAGAAGTGCGGACTAAATGACTCTCCAGTCTCCACTCAACAGTGCCGTATTCAGTCTATCACCACAAATGGATTATTACTGTTGCTATCGAAGTCTTGACTCTGATCATCACCAAAATATGTTCCTGCTCAAGTAATTGTATGTTAAGAATCTGTGGACTGTAAAGTAAGGTAGCTATACATAGAAATTAAAAAGGCCACTTAAAATGCTGAGGATAAAGCACTTTTACAGGGAATATTCTTCAATTTAGAATTTGGTGACGAAAATTTTGTTGTCTACAGAAATCGGGAAAGCTGCAGTGCAAAAGCTTGAATGCTAATTCTGATGCAGCAGCTGTAAGAAGACAACTTAACATATATATAATCACCGTATTGTAATAAATCAGGACAACTGCATTTTAGGATTACAATATGCAATGGACTAATGGTCTTGATTTCTTAGGTTCTTTGTTTTTCTTCTCATTATTGCTTTTGATAGATGAAGTCCATCAGGTAATTCTTGGCCTTTTTTTTTGTTGTTGTTTCAGAGCACAGAAGCTTAAACAAGAAGTCTGTTACCGATTCTGAAACCTAAAAGCTGCCCTTAATTACTAATATAATCAGAAGTTGGCCTGGACTGTTTTATGGATTATGAGGGAGGACATTATGTGATAGAACAATCAAACTGATGGATGGTTGAGACATAATCTATATGACCATAATAATCACGTGTCATAGGAGGGAGGATAGCCTGCAGCTCGAGGATGAGCTTCTCAAAAGGAGGGGCGAAATGTCATATCCAGCCCAATAGGGCCCATTGGATGGAGCAGCCAACAACCCAGGAGACCATGACAACATGACAAATCGAAAAGGAGGAGAAATAAAGCACACCTTGAGAGTAGGCCTTGATATCCACACAAGCAATGTGGGCAATCTTACCCCAATCTTCACCAACATCCCTTTCATAACGCTTCAGAAACATTGGGTCACAGCCCCAGATTACCAGCTTGCTAAGTGAAGCAGGGAGTTGAGGGAGTGACTGAATCAGAGGGGCTCTGTCTATATGCACACTCTGTAGTGATCCAAGTTTTGCCATCTCAGATGGCAGGGAGCGCAGAGACTTGGCAGCTCCTATTTCAATGGAATTGAGGGAAGAAGCATTCTGGAGCAACCATTCTTCAGGCAAGGACTTCATTGCATAATCATCGCCGATTTGTAGGTCTTTGGTGTGCCCGAGGCTCCTCAGTGGCTCCAGTGATAACAGGGCTTGACGGTCGATTCTGAGCTTCTGTAGCTTAAAGAAGCAGCCATCCAATGGCGAGTGTGACAAACTAATCTTATCACAGCATAGAATTGACAGCGTTCTCAGGGAGGCAGCTGCTCCAAGACCACCAAAGGACATCAAGTTTTTGCATCTACATATTGACACATCATTAAGATTGTTCAGAGTCCCAAAGACTTCGACTGATGGTAGCTCCTCTATATTGCTGCAATTGAACAATGTTAACCTTCTGAGAGCGGTAAGGTTCTGCAGTGCCATGAGAATGGAAGCCTCTATATCACCACAGGGGTTCACATCCAAGTTCTTGAGTGGTGTAGGCAGCAGATTGTCTCTGGTCTTTACATCCCTTAGTATTGGACATGCAACTATTTCTAGGGAAGCAAGGTGTCGTAATTTTGTAAAACCCCTTGTTGGAAGATGGTGTAGCCTTTCACAATGTCTCACAGCTAATGTTTTAAGAAAATGAAGTTGTTCCTGCTGCTCTAGGAGACCTTTGTTCAGAGAAGTCAAGCGTGGACAGCTTTCAATGTGTACGAAAGTAAGCTGAGATTTTACTGATGCTGAATCCCTGGATCCAGTATATCTATGATGTATTCTTGGGAGAATTGCAAGCTGAACATGCTTTATCACTAATAGCTCAAGGGTACATGGTATATCAGGAAGTTCCTTGAGGTTAGGGCACCATCGAACATTTAAAGTACTCAGAAATGGGGGCAACCAAGCATTCTCTGATTCGTCGGTCTCGAATTGCTGCTCAGACACTGGACCTATGTATTCTAATTGAAAAAGATTCTCCAACTTCAAATGCTTTAATGAATTAAGCACCTGAAGTGAGGGCAGATTCCTCCATTTCATGCAGTATTCAAGCTCAAGTGACACCAAGTGGATGAGCGACGAGTTCTCAATCCAAGATGGAGGGTTGAGTCCATTGTATCCATGAATATGCAGCTGCCGAGTTTCTTTGTTTGGTTCGAGATTATCAATAATTCTGTCGTCTTGATTTACTGGTTCTTTCATATGCTTGTTCCATGATAAGGACAAAAATTGCATGTGATGTTTGTACTTCAATTCAATCTCCATGGCTACTTTGGAATTTCTGATATTTTGAAGATTTCTAAGGCTGAGTTGACAAAGGCTTCTTAAACTTCCCAATGATTTGGACCTCTGATGATCATTTTTCAGTATGTCAAATCCATGCAGCTCCTGAAGTGAAGTTAACCTCCCAATTTGATGGATCTCAGATGACATATTGTCAGGAACATCCAGACAACGCAAGGTATGTAAGTTATATGAGAAGTTTTAGGATTCTTGGAAAAAAAGAGAACCGTCTATTTCCAAAGATCCAGCGGTGGTAAGGTAGGAGGTACTAAGAGGTACCAAGAGGTAAAGTATCCGGAGGTACCAACTAAAAATAATTGTTTAATTAATAAAAAGGGTAAATGGGTAATTTTAAAGGAGAAAGTATTGTACAGACCGGTTCTTTTAGAGATCGCCGCCGGCCTGTAATGCTCCGGCCACCATTTCCTCTCGGTGGTCTGACGAGTAGAAAATGAGAAGTGGTAATTTTTTTAAAAAATAGTAACACAGAAAGTGGTTAAAAAAATTTAAAACAGTTAAAAAAAGAAAAAGTAAAATATTTTAAAAACAGTAAAAAATTTTAAAAACAGTCAAAATCAGGAAAGTGGTAAAAACTTTAAAAATCACTAGCAAAGATGCACGTGCGACACGCACGTGTTTAAAAACAAATATAGTAAAAAAGTGTTATATTTATGCATAGGTCGTGCGACATGCACATGGTTGAAAGAAAACTCAGCAAGCATCAATATGACACATCATATCATTGTTAAGATTTATTTTAAAAATGAGAATATATATATTCTAATATATATATATTCTAATTAATATATATATATATATATATATATATTAACATTCTAGTCTCTACCACGAGAGATGCATATAGATGTTCTCATTATTACATCGACGACCACAAACTTTAAATAAGATATGAAGAAGCATGATATATGATGTCATAACTTTAAACAAAAAGAAGTTTATCACTAAAACACCAACCATCGCCAACTAAAATCTCTATCATGTGGTTAGAAGCATACGACATTCCCCCAATAACTTGGGGCGCTCCTCCTCCCATTACACCAGTGGGAACCACATCTAGTGTGTATTTCTGAAAATCACCTACATAGAAGTAAAAATCTCTCGTACATCATTTGTATTGTCAACGAGTATCACTTGGATTTGCTACCTAGTTAATTTTGGTAATTGGCTTTTCATTTAAATATTTATTTTTATAATTCTGGGTCTACCCAGTCGCCAAACTGCATGATGGATAAAGAGAAGGTCGCTAAGTTGTAAAGGCTTCGAGCCAAAGGCTGTTTTCGCGTGAAAAAAAAACCCAGAATCACCATTGAGTCCTGACTGTCGTCCGTGCACAGCAGGCGCAGCCGGTTGCAAGCCCACAACGTGTCCTGTTTATGTTATCATGGGTCTTGGGCTGCTGGCTCGTTTCGTTTGTTTGGTGACTCATTTGAGCAGCCTGCAAATGGGCGGATGATGGGCTCGGTCTGAGCAGACAGGCCTGCTCACACCCTCCCGTGGGCCGCCCCAGTGGACCGACGCGCGCTTGCTGTTCTCCTGCGCGGTCACGACAAGTTGAATTTTGCCTGATGCGGCCACACGCGTAAAAAAAATAAAATAGTGGGTAGATAAAACATGGGTGAGAAAAACAAATCGTTTTAGCAGAAGCATTTTCTAAATATCAGTTTTTGTGGGTTTGACCCTCTCCCCACCTCCGTTGACCCTTATAGGTGGGTTCAGCGTGAGGGGTACGGTGGACCCAATTTTGGTGAGAAACGTTTTCAATTCTACTCGTTCTTTTATAGATAGATAAACGGTCAGAAAACATAATAAATTTAAAAAATCAGAAAACGTGCTAGAAAATTTTTAAAACCCGTAAAAACATAAAAAAATTAGAAAGGTGAAAAAATTAAGGAAAAAAACATGCTGTATTGAAAAAAAAATATGTGGATGACCATTGCATACCAACAATTAACTATATCACATTGGAAAAATATGTGTATGACCATTGCATACCAATAATTAACTGACAATAAACTTGTTCATAACACCAACATTTAAGCAAACAAGTTCACTGGTGTTCACTGGTTACATCACCATGCATAAAACATTACATCAAAAGAAATAGTTCCACCAGACAATTTATTAAAGCTAGAGTTTCTTGCTTCTGGTATTTACAGCTGGATTTGATGGGCTGGTTTCTTCAACTGGAGCCCTCCTTAGTGTATACTTCTTCTCCAACCTGTGGTCTAGAAAGTTTGAGACAGTAGTATACTTTCAGATCCAGAAACATGCACCAATTAACGATTAAACTATAGAGCAAGCAAGCACTAACCAGCTGTTTGAATGCTTGTATGTGGTTCGCTAGATTACTTCTCTGTCTCTCAATCTGCAGTGAAGCAACAAGCCTTCGTGACAAAAAAAAAAGTACAACAAGTTCACCCAAATTTGCAGATGGCATATCCCAAATTTGGTAGTAGCACAGGCCACTGCAAATCTTGAGTGGCCAAAACATATCATTTAGTAGTAGCAGAAATATTTCATATATATGGCATAGAAATGATATTTTCTTTTTGTCAATATACAATTATACAGACATCACTGCATGCATAATTAAGTGTCACAAGTGTGTTTTTAAGAACAACACAGCTCCAAAAACAGGTGAAAGTGCATTACTCGACATAAGTTTTTAGTTCCACTAAGATGTATCATAAACTTTTGCAGTGTTCTATATGGAAAAAATAATAATACCTCTGAAAGGCATTCCATTATTCGTTTACAGCATTCAAACAGAAGAACAGTGATGGCAAACTGATCTAGCTGATAACTGAAGAAGCTACGCCAACACTGATGTAATGTCCCGGGTATCCACCTTAAGTTCCCCGTGGCCCGTGGTACATAAACTGGAGGAGGAATGTTTCAGGAGGAACATCGTTTTATTTTTAGAACCAGGAGGAACATCGTTGAAAAGATATCGGGGGCACTACTTTCCTTCATCCCATTTGAGAACATCTGCATGCGCTCATACTTTATTTGTGCAAAAATATGGCACAAGAATTAAAAAGAAAAAAAGGAAAACGAGTATACCACGTGCTGGCCTGGATGCCTGGGCCTGGGCGCGCGCGACCTGGGCGTAGGGGCTCGGCGGCCTGGAGGCGCGTGGGTGCTGCGGCCAGGGGAGCGGCATCTCGGTGGCCAAGGGGTGAGGCGGAGTCGCCGGATCTGGCCGGCGGTGGCGACGCAGTGCCAGGGACGGCGGCGTCCTGGCCGGCGGCGGCTAGGGTTCCCGGCCTCCTCCACGGCGACCGGAGGGTGAGAACGAGGAACGGCGACGAGATGTGGCGGGGACGACCGGCGATGAGGCCACAACGACGGTAGGGAGGGTGGGAGCAGAGGGAGGCAGCGGCGGCACGGATGTGGAGTCGCGGGCTCGTGGCGCGGAGGGGAGGAACTCGATCCGAACAGTAACGTGTCTCTCGAGGGCAGGAGAGACAGTCGTGAGGTTCCCTTAATGCCCTTTCCTTTTTTTTAAAAAAAAAATACTTAGCCAAGTACATCTTAAATCGACGGCTTTAATTAATTAGGCAAACAGTACCGCTTGGTACCTCCTGGTACCTGCCAAGCATTGTAAAACAACTCAAGTTATATACATTACTGCAGTCTGCTTTTTTTCCTGTAAAATGTTTAAGCTTGAAAACTTGAAGATGATTGAGTTTGAAGACTTTGTGCAGATGTGACTCGTCACACGAAAATAAAAAGAGATAACGGAGTTGAGTTAGATTACTAACTCTCTCAAGTACTGCTTCAGACAAGGATGGCACATCCAGGTAGAGAAGACGCAAGCGTCTTGAGGCCCCCAGAATATGCTCAAGAATAGATTCCGATTCTTGGTCAAGACAAAACTCATTTGTTATGATAAGGGTACGCACAGGCCAAAAATTAGTCAGCGCACCTAATTTACTGCCACTTACATATAGGTGTTGTGTAACATGACCAAGAAACTCACTGTACCCCGCCACCCCCAAATCACAATTGCCCTCCACTCTTGTACATTCACCTCTAGAGAGAAGTTGTGCCAAATCATGCATTAAACTGTGCAAAACATAATATTCGTTCTGATTTCCATTAGAAGGATCTGTTTCCAGCATACAGCAAAAGAATGATTTACTTGTAAGATAATCAAAGTATTCTTCCGCAGCATACTCTGCACTTAACAGGTCAACATGTTTTGTTTTCTGTACATTGATATTCTCTTGTTCCAATGAGCTGAAAGGAATCAATCCAGAACAGGTCCACATTTTTGCCAATTCCACCTTGTGAAATTTGTATCCTTTTGGAAATATACTCAAATATCTAAAACATGCTTGTTGTTCTGCAGGTAGATTATCATAGCTCAACCTCAAAGATCTAACAATGATGTCTTTGTTTCTAATGTGCTGCCAGCCTTTCTGTTGCGCACTAATCCAATGGCGGGTTTCCATGTGTGATCCCAACCATGAAGCAACAAGACTTATTACTAGAGGGCATCCACCAAAATTTCTCAATATCTGTTCACCGATCAAGAGAAGACTATTATAATGTTCAGGATCAACATGAGAAGGCAGACGGCTTTGGAGGAGTATAAGACTGTCATCTTCGCTCAGATCATCCAGTTTCAGATATTCAGCTTCAGCTCCCATCGCAGCAGATGCCATATGTGCTACTGATTGCATCCTAGTCGTCACTAGGACCCTGCTTCCTTTCTTGCAGACTTTCAGAGGATCCACCACTTTTTGCCACTTTTCAACACTGCTATCTTCCCAGACGTCATCTAGGATTAGCAAAACCTTTCTAAATCTGAGAGTTTCTGTAAGAGACTTTTGCAGAAGGTACATACTAGAGTATGCAGGTGGCCTACCTGTAATTGATTCCAGTATAACTCTTGTCATCTGTTCCGTATTAAAATCAACAGACACGGGCACCCACACAACAGCCTGAAAATTAGTGGACACTCTTGGGTCTTCACGTACTGTATTAGCAAGTGCAGTTTTCCCCATTCCAGCCATCCCAACCACCACACAAAGAGATACAGGATTGCCCTGAGCCGTGTCATTCATCAACCACTGGAGCAACCGTTCTTTCTCCCAGTCCCGGCCAATAACACCTTGATCAATGGCTAGCCAACTAGGGTACCGCACAACATTAGGGTCATCTGCTTGTGCTAGGCGTCTCAGGTGTGACGTAAAGATACTATTTACTAGGAAATCTTCTAAACTTTCAACTCTATTCCTCAGTCTTATTAGGCTGCTCGACAGAGTATCAAATAATGGAAGCTTGTTGATAAACTTTCTTTTGACAAACTTGGAGATGGAATTACCATTCTCTTCTTCTAACCTGCGCTGGTTGATCTGATCGATGAGGTCTTTAATCACATCGTTAGCGGTCTTGAACTCGCAGATAGCAGTCTTCACTCTCATAGTCACGCCAGAGACTGCGATTGTGAGGAAAGTCCTCCTTGAGAACCTGGCTCTGAGCTAGGCTGAGATCTGAACAAATGCTCGAGATGCGCTCCACCACATTCTGCCGTTGAACATCCGTGACAACACCCAAGAAGAAAGCTTCTCGCACCAACGACTCTGCAACTCTCGCTGCTCCGTTTCCTAGAGCGAAACTATTATGCCGTTGTATTTGCTCCGTGGAGAACAGCTCCATGTGTGGGGGATCTGAGGAGAAGTAGTTCACTGGAAGGGAGAAGGCAGAAAGAGAAGTCAACGTGAGGAGGGCCTTGCTGCTGGCCTCGCAAGCAAAGCGATGTGGGGTGGGGGGGGGGGGGAGACAAGACACGAGACAAATTGCACAAACACCCTATTCCTCATGATTAATTTGCGCCTCCAATACCTGGGTTAACAAAACCGCTACAGTACCGATTTTCTGAGACGAAAAAATTGGTCCAGCTAACCGGTGAAACCGGCCGGCTAACCGATGGTAGCGGTTTTATAGTGTCAGTTTGGAGCGGTAACCGAGTTTTTTTTTGCAACTGGGCCGGACCGGTTTCACCAGTTCCCGCGAAAACCGGCCGGTTTTGGACGGTTTTGTGAACCCTGTCCAGTACATCTATAGGCTCATTTCTCATCTTTTCTTTAAAAAAAATAAAAAACTGTAAAACTCGGGGGTGAGCCACCACCCCGTGGCATTGCATTAAGATTTCCCCGCAGACCGAGAAAACCCTGCTCCACCGTTACACAAGACCTATGTGAGGGAGACAGTCTCTTCATCTATGCTTTGGGCGTGGAACAGGCAAGAGAATTTTTTTTTTACCCTTGGCTCAAATTCACCCCACTTAGGGTCCAAATTTATGATTGCTGCTGGACTGACCTAGAACCCCGTTGGCTTTTAAAAAAAATGTAGTCCTTTCTTTCCACAAATGACAGTTTATTTTTTTGATAGATTAGTGGTGACGTAAAAACATTTTTATTATCTGCTGCCTTGGTCGGACATGGGACAGAGGCTGATCTATTCTATGGATTTCGGAAGATCATTACGTAGAGTCAAAGAATAAGAGTTCTAATTATTGGAAAAGAAGAGGACCTTTTGTAGCTACTTGCAACATTATTGGTGATTTTGAACATATATAACCTTTTTTCGGATCTTTTATGCAAAAAAAAAACAATGTCGACTTTGTCTAAGAAGATAACACATAATGAACGGACATGTTCCTGGAAAAAAAAAACGGACATTGAAATTTGGAATCTAACACGCTATTTATTTGAAAAGGCTGAGAGCGTTGATCAGGAAGCTTTTAATTTGATAATCCAAAAGGTATTGACTAACAATTTTCAGACATGATCTTCCAAGTTTTGGGGACACAGTTTGAAACTTTTTCGTCATAAATCAGTTTGACTTAGTTCATTGGTTTTCGAATTCATGAAGCATATACAATACAGTTGATGAAGAGATGCGTGCACATGAAAATAAGGCCATCTGTCGTTTGTAACTTCCCATCAGGAGTACTACTTCAAGGAAGGGTATTGCTCCCTAAACAGAACAATGAGATATGTCAGAAAACACTGCTCCTTAATACAGAACATTATGTCTTCGTCAACCGACTAACCAGGTGGAAACCTCAGGCTATACGGTAGTAACAGAGCATAATAACCCAACAAAAATGAAATATATTCCCATCTGATTTCGGAAAACAGATCATGTAAAGAGATTACATCAAGGAAGGTTCGCATGTAAATTAGAATCAGAAGGTGGCATCAATCAGCCAACCACAACATGGATTCTCGATCGAGTTCCCTGATCTAGATTACATCCAAACTGTGACCAATGATGAAGGTAAATTATTTTCGACAAGTTCAGGACCCTAGATAGTACGAAGAGTAGCTAACTCATGTTCAGAGACTATTTTCTGTCAAGGAGACACAGGGCAGCGCATTCCAGCGTTTCCATTTTATTGCATTTTGCTCTCTTTGTGGAACAAATCTTGCACCATGAATGGACTGAAACAAGGGGAAGGTGATAAAAATGTGTCTGAGAGAGAAACATAGATTAACACCACACAGGTGAACAAGGTTTTAATAGCTGCACTACAACCTAATACAGTAACACTCATGCATGTAGAGCAAAGAGATGGACACCATAGATTAAAGTATTGAAGTTGAAGCTGCAGGGAAACCAGGAGTAGCAACTCCAAATTATTACAAGAAACAGTGTTTTTCACACCAAATTTATCAAGTAATAATCTTTTCCATAGTCATCCACTCAGCCTCATAATTAAAGAAAAAGCTAGACCCAAGGGAGAGATGTCTCCCTGATTTCATATTAAAAAGGCAATGTATCCTATGAGAACTAACTTCGCGTGAGAACTATGAGAACTCCAACCAGGATCACAGGATCCTCATGCGATGGCCAGGGGTAGCGGTGGGTTATTTTAGAACTTAAACCCCCCCACTCATCCCACTATAATCCTTTATTTCGCAAATAACCCCCCAGCTAACCCTACTACCCTAATCCCAAGCTAGGACGCACGCACGTATGTGGGCACGTACGTCCGCCGCCACCGCACGAACTCTGTACGTCCGCCGCCGCACGTACATCCGACGCCGCCACCGCCACCTGCTGTGCTCGCTTGACCAGACGTTAATGCCTGCGCTCGCTCAAGCAGACGTCGACGTGCAAGTACCGGACCGGCGGCAGCAAAAACTACACCTGGGTGTCGTGCGGTGGCGGGCAAAATTACTCGACGACGAGAGGAAGCTGGTGGACGGAATAGGCGGACGTACGTGCGTGTGTCCTGGCGGCAGATGTACGTACAGAGTTCGTGCGGCGGCGGCGGACGTACATGCCCATGTGCGTGCGTGTGTGTTTCCTGGCTTGGATTAGGGTAGTAGGGTTAGCTGGGGGGTTATTTGCGAAATGAAGGATTATAGTGGGATGAGTGGGGGGTTTAAGTGCTAAAATAACCCATCTCTACCCCTGGCCATCGGATGAGGATCCTGTGATCCTAGTAGGAGTTCTCATAGTTCTCACGCGAAGTTAGTTCTCATAGGAGACGTTGCCTATTAAAAAAGAATACTTTGGCTTCAAACTTGAGGGGTCTTATTGACCCTTGGAAATCATTGCTCTACCATTGTACCACCACAAGTTTCTAACCTCAGGCTTATAATTAGCTCCAAATATTTTTATGCTGATAGAACACATGTATTAAAGATTGGGTTAATCTATGACAAAGTAATTTACTGTATAATGGACAAAGATAAAAACAGGATGCATAACATATATGTAAAAACACGATGCATAACATATATGTAGAAAGTATCCTGGTAGGTAATGCAAACTTTTACTTACTGCACATGTCTTCTGCCATATACAATCCATTGAGATTAATCTATAATGGAACTTCCCACCAAATTGAATGCCTGAATTGGGCACAAGGGTTTGTATATGAGCTTAACTTCAAATGGCAAAAACAACAAACACATGAGATATGGCACAAAAAGATCGCATACCAATCATGCACTTCTGGATATGTCACAATTAGAGATCCAATTTATCGTTTCCCAATCTGAGCCACCAATCTGGTATCGCTCAAACAACTTGGTGCAACAACCATTTATAGCAAGTACCCACAGGTTTGGGGGCAGGTGTGGAAGAGATTTAAGGACATGAGTTTTATGCAGAAGCAAACTGCGCAGAGCATATAAATCATGCATATTCGAAGGAAGAGACCGCAACAATTCTGCGTTGCTTATTTCTATATGCTCCATGTGAGCAATATTCTGCAATAACCATTCTTCAGGCAACAAATCCATTTCAGATCCGTCTGATATGATAAGCCTTCTAGTGTGGCACAGGTTTCTTAATGGAATCAAATGAAGTAATTGGTGGTTGTCAATTTCAAGCGTTTCAAGCTGCAAATAAGAAGTTTCTACTGAAGCCAGTGGAAACCTCGACGACGAAGCTATAATAAGGTTGTTACGCTGCTCTATTTTCAATACTTGAAGACAAGAAAGGGCTCCTATCCCACCCAAGGATGATAAACCATTACATTCAATGATTTCGACAGTTTTCATTTTAGATATTCTTTGAAAATCAGCTGCATTAGGCAGTGAACTCAAGGTTCGGCACTGAAATAGTCTTAAAACCGTGAGAGCTTTGTAATATTTCTCTTGCAAGAAACAACCATTTAGAGAAACTAAGAAATCACAAGATCTGATATGCAGAGTAGAAAGCTGTGGCTCTAATCTCTTGATATCAGACATGTTAGGCAGACTAGACATTCCAACTTCATCTATCCCCAATAACTGCAGACTGAAAGGTAGATCAGGTAACTCCAAAAGTCGTGGGCAATCTTTCACAACAAATGTAACCAGATTGGGAGGCAATTCACCAGGAGCAGTGCCTTTTGTCCAATTCTCCCTGTAACCATAAGCATTAGAACCATAGGATGAATTACCTATGCATTTCAAATTTGGCAGGTGTGCCAGAATGACATGTTCCAGTGTCCCTAGACTGCTGAGTGGCGGGAGCTTGTCCCACTCTATGCATCCATCAAGCTCAAGACGCACCAAATTGGAAAGGTAGCGGATTTGAATCCACATTGGTGGCTTAATGCCACTGTATTGAGATATAGTTAAATGCGTGACATTTCTGTGAGGAACAAGCTTATTGAGGATCTGGTCGTCAATTCCAGCATGCCCATTGGACCATCGCAAGGACAATACCTTCATATCCAACTTTTTATCCAATTTAGCATCATCAGCTTCATTGCAATTGCTGACATTTTGGACATCAAGTACAATGATTTTCCGGAGCTTCCCTAAATTCTTCAGCTCAGTTATAAAGTGGCCATCCTTTTTTCTCACACTAAACCCATTTAATTCTCGAATATTAGTTAATTTTCCAATGTGAGGGATTGTGGACAATGCCCTTTTAGGAAGATCCAATATTTTCAAGTTCAGCAGATTACTGATATCAATGGCGTTCATTTTTTCCTCTTTATCTATCTTTATGATACGAAGGACTTGCAGGTGACAAAGTTTAAATAGCTTACATAGATTAGGCTCATCAGTAACTGACATATAGATGTACCTTAGGTGCTTCAGTTCCGCAACAACATCATTCATGCCAAACCAACCCTGTCCATCTAACTTTAAGAGCCGCAGGCTTGTTCTGCCTTTTATAGATTTCCTGAGATCAGACATGAGTTCTTGTTGAATCGAGGTTGCCTCATTTTCTATGATCAGAGTGTGGAGGTTCTTGGACTGTGAAATAATTGTGATAATTTCAGAAGTTATGCTTCGGATGTACAGGTGTTGCACTTTAGAAGGAAATATGTGATGTGCTGCGGCCCTGTGGTCACCATCTTTAAATCTTGAACATTCCTCAATAGAAACAGAAAGTGCCAATTCATAAATCAAATCATGCATGACATAGTGATCTTCAGAAGGATCAGCATGCAGTTCTCTTGGTACCAATGAAAAGAATGACTTTCGCGCCAGAATATTGAAGTGGTCCCTAGCAATATCTTCCTGGTTCTTTATGCCTTTCTCTTGTTGCAATATCAACCCTGAAGCCACCCACATCTCAGTCACATCTTCCATTTTGAACTTAAAGCCAGGAGGAAATATACTGCAGTAGCGAAAGCAAAGCTTTACTTCATAAGTCAGATTTTGGTAGCTCATTTTGAGCATCTCCATGATTTTCAGATCAATTTCATCAAATCGGTGGATATCGTGATTTAAGATGGCATCCCATCTGCTACTATCTGTGTTGTCTCTCAGTTGCTGACCAACCACTTTTGCTACAAAAGGACATCCTTTGAGCTTTCTGGCAATCTGCTCACCTATCAATCGAAGCTCCAACCGATCACTGGGGGTCGAATTACCAAATGCATGATGATTGAAGAGCTTCAATGTGTCTTCCTGGTGTAATCCCTGAACCTCCAAACATTTAACTGCAACTCGCATTTGAAGTTCAACAGCTTGAGCAACCGATCTCATTCGGGTTGTGAGCAATATTCTACCTCCCATCACAGCATTATTTCTTAGTGGACCTAAAAACTGTTCCCACACCAGTAGGGGGTCAAACCCCTCCTGTTTCATAAAAAAAAACTGTTCCCACTTCCTATCATCCATATCCTCCCATACATCATCTAGAACCAGCAAAAACCTTGTAGTCACCAACTGTTTGGTAAGATCCGATTGCAGGGAGTCCAAAGCCTCTCCACAAGACTTGTCCCGATTGACTGATTCCAAGATCCTTCTCAGCAGCACTTTAGGATCAAAACGTTTAGAGACATACACCCAGACAATCTTGTTACCAAAATGATCCTGAACCAACTTATCTTGGCAGACAAACTGAGCAACGGTTGTCTTCCCCATCCCACCACAACCGACAATCGCACACACCAAAAGCTTGTGATCTACAGTAGCAGCATGAGTATGAACACCCAGCCATTCCAGTAGTTCCTCCTTCTCCTCCTGCCTACCAAACACAGCTGTTGTTGTTAACTCTCTCGTGGTCTCGCGTGTGATGCTCGGATCTTGAATATCAGAGGATGACCTCTGAATATTCATAATGACGGAGAGGAAATTTCCTGCATTATCAATGACTGAATCTAACCCCTTGAGAGCATCCTTCAGACGCTTTGACGTACCACCAGTGGCAACAACACTGAGAGACCGTCGAAATCCACTGCTGAAGCCAGGTAAACGGGCGGATAATCTCACCTTCCAACCTTTGGCTTCTCGGGCCCTCCGATCTTTGACTTCCTTCTCCAGATCCATGTACTCGAGCTCGTCGAGCGCGTCCTCAGCCTCCTGCAACGCGTCGCGGAACTGCCACATCGGTGCAGCCAGAGCTGGATTCTCCCAGACCTGAGGCTGGTTGCCGGCGTCAAAGACTGCTTCGATGATTGGCAATTTGTCCATCAGCTTCTTATGGAGATCTTCATCCTCCGCCGAAAGGCGACCCAGGGCCTTGTTCACGAAATAGGAAATCGCGGCCCCTGCCGCAGTTTTCCCCATGAAAATAGCCGCGTTCTTGGCAACAACAGCTGCCTCCGCCATGTCAGATGTGGAGCAGAGGAGACTGGGAGAGGGAAGGTGGGAGAGGCTTCGCCCCGTACTGAAGTCGGGGTCAACGCCCGTCCCTGGATGGAATCGTTCTAAAATCTCTGTGCTTTTCACTGGTTAGTCCAACTTTAATCCAATAATCCAGTAATCACATGTATTTGAGCCGAATTCTTACGCGCTTGATGACTTTGAATAAAAATGACCATACGTGTGTTTGGCAACGGAAGACATGAAATTAGCGGTGGAAGTTAATGGAGATAATTCATATGGAAGTTTGATTTTTAGTCCTAGTTTCTTATTTATAGTCCTGAAGAGAGGGGGTTAGAGATAAAGTTGATGCATAGTTTGATACAGAGAACCAAAGAAAAAAAAAACAGGATACACCAATGGCAATCAACCTTCTAAGGGAAGCCTAGGATTCATGATCCTGCTAATACCTATGAAGCCCGCACACACCCATCGCCGACCTTCCTCCATGATGTTCGGCGTCAGAGCCAACAGCATCAGAACCGAGCGCTCATGAACCTTGTGGGTTCCCTCGTTCCAAAGCGATGAAGCTACCAGCCAGACTAGTGAACAGAGATGTGGTTAGAGAGGGAATTCATATCCTCTATATCCTATATTGTGGATTTTAACATAGAAAATTTTATCTAAGTAACGATGAACGGTCAAAATCATTCATTTGACCATAAGCATAATTCTCTCTTAACTAACATATCTCTATGGGAAGAGATGGGTGGGAATTACTCCCTCCGTCCCATAAAGGATGACGTTATAGGATGTGTGCCCGTGTTACTTTCTCAATTTTGACTAGATTTGTATAAAAATATATGTAACATTTATATCTCTAATAAATTTTGTTAAAAAACTAGATTCAAATATCTATCTAATGATACTAATGATGTAAATATTAATATTATTTTATATGTAAATAGCTAATGTTGAAAGATGTTGTTTTTCTTCGGAAACGAAAATAAAATCTATTTTGGGACGGAGGGAGTAGGCATCTAGCCCTCTAAACTCATTCTGCGTCTTCAACTCCCTCCCATAAAAAGAAGTTCGACACCACTTACTTATATTTCTTACATCAATTACCTCCAACCAAATGGGTTTTATGTTGAAAAACTGAAAATGGGAAGAAAGGAGATAATCGAGTTTCATTGTCCTACTTTTTTACTGGTTTGTATTCAATCCGAGGTCCGAGGGCTGGATAGAGGGATTTAGGAGGGTGTTTGATACTTTGATTCTTAGATTAAAGTTTAGCCTTTGTACATTAAAATTCAGATGCTAATTAGAAAAACTAAACATATTAAACATGAGCTAATTACAAACTAATTATAAGTGGAATCTATCAAGTCTTAATCCATTATTAACAAATGATTATTGTAATTAGTTTTGTAGTTAGTTTAGGTTTAATACTCTTAATTAGTACGTATCAAAGATAGGTCTTTAGTCAGTGATATCCAAACGGGCCTCACTTTCAGTCTATAATCAAAATTCAAACAGAACTTGCCCCCGCCGCGCGCCCGCATTTGGCCCGCCGGGACATTGCGTCCGCTGGGATCAGCATATATAGAATATGGAATTTTTGTGGTTTTATGTCTCCGTATTGAAATATTTATCATTGTTGAGTTTTTATATCACAATTTTTACCATGCTTAAAAATAGCTTTGATAATAATAAAGTAATTTACAAAAAAAATTAATAATGTCTACATAATTTTTTGAATAAGATAATGGTCAAACATCGTGGCCAAAAGTCAACAACGACAAATATTTTGATATGGAGGGAGTATATTCAGATGATTCCCCAATCTGGATAAGATACAAAGGGTGTTTATGCCAGCACACTTTTATCATGCCTTACGATGTTTAGGCCATATATATATATATATATATATATATATATATATATATATATATATATATATATATATATATATATATATATACTTCATTTCATAATCACAGGAAACTTGAGCAGAAACAATATTATAGTATTATGCAACTCACTTCATAATACAGATAAGATCCGTAAACTTGTGTTTTAGCAAAGTAATATTTTCATCGTCCAACATGAAAACTTATTTTGTAGATCCTCTACCCTTTCACTTGGTGCCAATTTCAGTCAGTACAAATTCTTGTGGATATAACAGAGAAATGACATGGATCACCGTCTAGTCTGCATGTAGGGGTGGAGGACCCTCATGGCAAGGTATGGCGGTTGTTTTTTTTCTCAAGTAGTCCAATGTTTTTAATCATCATGCTATGCTGCTGCTATGGATATAGTTTGAGCACTACTAATCACAACAACAGAGATCATATTGATTACGGAGGACAAGCGTGTTCTTTTTCTTCAGTGGCCAGAGACAATCCCTTAGTTCATCTTTTTTTTTTCCTCCGCTTCGCTTGTAAACATTTCTTTGTTTGTTAATATATAAAAGAAAATGAAGTGTTGTGGGGAACTCCCCCACAGTTTGCTCTTAAAAAAAATCACAACAATAGAGAAACATAGGGAGGGAAACCTAATTCAGTAGCGAGAGGGGACAAGTATATATTTGAACAGTTAGATCATATTGATTACAATAGAAGTTTAGTTGCTTTAAGTTCATCGACTCTGTTACACCTCAGTTTTCATCCATTTTCCACCACTGCCCGCATGGATGTCACGTGACCACATGCATCTTCTTGATCTAGATAACAAATGATTCGTATCGATTTTGCACCTCCCATGCCATTCCTTGTTAGGCTATGTTCAGATTGGGTAAAAACACTGTAGTTGAAGAAAAACACTGTAGCGCTTGCTGGGAAGCGTGTTTTGTGAGGGAGATAAATAGTAAAAAGTTGATGAATAGTGAAAAGTTAGAATGAATAGTGTTTTGTCAGGGCCTTAGTCAATCCACAAATGCTAATTTAGACAAGTACATACTTTACAAGTCAATTTCTTGATGTGCATGCAACAGAGAGGTACCACCATGTCCCCATCGATCTCACATCTCTCTATTGCCATGTTTTTTCAACCTATGATTGTGATAATCGATGCTGACTATGTACATCTAGAAAATGTGATATGTGGGGAACCGACTCGGGCCTGCGTGAACCCTGTAGATATTGTCAGTAGGAAACCGACTTGGACCTGCAGAAACCCTGTTGATATTCATGTATATTTCCAAATACAGGAAAAACCAGCGTCAGAGGTCCATATATAACATTGTGTTTGTTAAAAAATGTGTTATTAATTTAGTCTCTCAATATGAAAGGTATGTTTATAGGTCAACACTTGCAACTTATAAAGGTTAGTTAGTCAACATCGTTGTGGGTTAGAGACAGGAGGAATAGTTCTCACATCGATCATCCACGTGACACACATATGGATCATCTTGACCAATCTAAATGTTGATTGATTCATCAGCACCTCCATGCCATTCCCATGTCAGCATTTAATCAATCAGAAAGTGCTAACAAGCTGATGGCCGCAAGTTTCAAGTCAATTTCTTGATGTGTATGTCAAGGCAAATCACCACCATGTCCTAATATATCTGCCATCTTTGTATGTGTTCCCATGGCTTTCGATCTATGATTGTCTAGCCTCTGCATCAACTTAATAACATACAGAAAAAAAAGGATTAATAACATCGTTCTACTTGGCAAGCATTCATTACAACCAAAAGGATAAAACCAAACAGAACTAAAAAAAAGTTTAAAACCAAACAAGACAAATGTTATCACAGGAAACACATTGGTGAAGCCAACAATAGCTAGCTACACATAGAGTCAGTTCATGAAAGGTACAAACAAGTTAAATTTAAAAGAGTTAATTGCGTCATTAGTACATAAACTTGGTGAGTGGGTGCACTTAGGTACATCTCAAATTGCTTATTTAGAAACAACAACTTGGCATGTGGGTGCATATAGGTACATCATCTTGCAAATTGTTTATTTAGAAACAACAACTTGGTATGTGGGTGCATATAGGTCACCTAGATAGCATATGGGAAAAAAGATCATGTGAAGGCTTACATGTTATCTGCTACTTTATTGAAAAAGTACCGCATATCCTCCAATTTATCATAAAAACAAAAAAAAATCCACTTATCCTCTCTTAATCATTTTCTTCTCAAGCTTGAGATATCGATTCTACTCTTCGTTCCATTCTTTTCAGTTTGTATTTAACCATGACACACTCGTACTCTGCTTCATTTTTCGTTGGAGAAGAAATTAGATAACTTTTATCCCAACTAGTGGAAAGAAAAAAAAGAGATATTACAGCTGGTGACATAACCCTAAACCAAATCTTCTTTATCAACGCTAAAAGAAATATGCAAAATCCTAATTAGCGGAGTATGAAGAGAATCGATAACTCAATGTAATCGTGAAAGATCATCTATCTAGGCGTTGTGTGACGTCTGTCTTCACCTTGAAATTGTTACGTGAGGCCAAAACCCTCCGTCAAAACCATCTCTCGTAAACACCCAAAGAAAGATGGGCAGATAAACCAATGAGCAAATAAACTAAGAGTCAATTTGTAATAATTGTCACCTTGATTAATGTACACATAAGCGCTAAATGTACACATAAGCATCCATATGGTTTTTTCCCACATGCCATCTATGTGACCTATATGCACCCACATGCCAAGTTGTTGTTCTTAAATGAGCAATTTAGAAGATGATGTACCTAAATGCACCCACTCACCAAGTTTATGTATTAACAACGCAATTAACTCAATTTAAAATAAATATAGACAAGTTGGTTTGGAAAAGAATGTGTTGTTGATTAACAAAATGTCACAACTTTAAGTTGTTAGATACATTTATGCACATGCATGCTAGCCATGTTACAGTGCTCTTGTTGACAATTAAAAAGATCCATCACATTGGTTAGATGCATCCTAAAAACTCTGGAGTCTACTGACGGATTATAAACGACTAAACGAGAACCACCTCTATGATAATCAATAATGGCAACGTCTTGAGAAGTTCCTTATAGGCATGTTGTGTTCTTGACGGGAATATATGGTTTATGGGATCAATATCCATTGCGATCTATAGACTATAGTTCTACTGAAATCCACACAAATCGACTTCCATACGTGCCGCATCTTGCAGCGAATAACAAGAAAATCATACACATCATATCCGCACATCAACCCTGTCGATCGTTTTCATATTAGTCGTAACCAGCACTGTTCTGGTGGGCTCCCTACTTTTGCCACTTATTAGGGCAATGGCCTTGTTTATGCATGACAAGAGTATATCAGCTTAGTTCTCATGTGAAAAAGCCATCTCAGATGGTGCCTTGCTATGCAAAGGCACAGAGGACACCCCATTGCAACTTGCTGATGCTCAATCGGTCACCCGAGCCCATGCCCTCTGCAGTGCAACAAGCACACAATGTCACAATCTATCTACTCCAGAAAAAGACTTTATATACAATCTATATAGCTAGCATATCCCAGCTACTCTACATGATCATTGTTCACACATACTGTTTTCTGCATGGAGCTAGGAGCTTGCAGGCAGCTATCACTGCATTGAAGTCGTAGGACTGTCGCCGCCGCACGTACGTTACGTGCGTACGCCACACCTCATCACTAGCAAGAGCTATAGGCTATAGCTGGTAGCTCTCGATCTCGTGCAGTCGTGCGTGCAATCCATCATATCTTGGATTCACACGCGCGCGCGCGGCACCCCATGCCTGCCCGTTGCATGTGTCACGCGCCTGCCATGCCATTCCCTGCGTCCATGCTGATCGAGATACCTGTCAACTTGATCAAATCTAAATCCTGCAGCCCAGCCATCCAGTTGGACACCTTATAACAACTCATGAACAAGTGTATAGTGTATTATGGTACGTATCTTTTTCCATGCATCAAGGAAACAGTAGCTTGCCTTATTGTCAAACGCGTACTTTTGCATTTTAAAGGAAATGGTGTTTCAAGTTATAAGGTGGCTGAGAATTCGCAACTCAAAGTCATAGTCACCTAATCTGAAAGATTGTTTTTTAAATTATTCTGAAAAGTTGATTGTTAGATGGAGCAGTAGGAAATATTAATACATCACCACCTCCATTATAAGCCATATGTTTTATTTCCTCGTTTCATAAGATTTATTTATGTTACCATTAATCCAGCAAGATGTTGTGGTATTGTAGTTTGTTTCAGCACGTCCAAAGGCAGTGATCTGGGCGCCAGAGGGTTCGATAATTTATATAGAATTAATTAGCTTGCTATGTAAGCAAAAGTCTGATCAATGTGGCAAAAGAGTTATTGAGGAGAGATTGTTTCTAGATAGAACCGAGTTGAACAATATTGTTTCTTCCCTTTTTATTTTGTGGGACCTAACCGATCTCACTGACACAGACATCGTGTGAGGCTGAAACAGAGTCTCACAGTAATAAGGACGGGTTAAAAAAAATACGAGTCTACAATGGTGAGTATGTGGGTTCTATGAGTAATGTGCGAATATTATGTCGTTATGTGTTATGTGCATGCTTCAAATTGTAATTACTGGAAAATATCATATAAAATTATGATATTTATATATATATATATATATACTGCTACAGTGCAAACTGTGTAAAACTTTTATTTATCATCTAAACCGTTTAAACACTTAAGATATATGGTGATATAGTGTTTGGCGTAGGATAACACTGCTTGATACTACTATGATAGTGCATTTTATTCACATTTTGTTGTTAAAACTTTTGTTAAAAAAAATTGGAAATAAGTATGACTTCCAAAAAAAAAGTATCAAGCTGCATCTGTATGCAAAAGTAATAATATATTACCAAAAAGCTATATTAACAATGGAAAAGTATTAATCTTAATTCTTATTATGACCCGATCAGCCGGCACACAGGTAGTCTTAAATTTTCTGAGGATGTATAGCACTTGGTAGTCTTATTGTTGCAACCTTCAATTTTGATAGAACTAGCGGCTTGGATGACTTATGTGTTCTGTCTGCAATTCTACTATATAGGCAGTTTTGCTCGGCAGAATATTTGTAGTAGTGTCGTTAACTTGTGATTTGGATATAATATAGCCTCTCCGGATAATGTGGATTTCTTGCATTACAATAATCTACAACTATCATTATCAATCCAAATGCCAGTGGTATAACAGCAACAAGAAGTAGAGACATTGACACAATCAATTCAAGGATGGCGTCTATTTTGGACCCAAGACGCTACACATTGACAACAAAGATGCTAGATATCGACAATAAAGATGTATATATATAAAGCTCTAGGTGTAGCCGTGTAGCTCTATGCATGTGCAGTACACAAGCTCATAAGAGGCAGCTACCACATCTAGAGAGACAGAGATCTCTTACTCCACAGTAACTACAGTTACGCAGAGCAGCTAGCATCTTTAACATTACACATACACCAGTCTCTCTGTTGCTGCCATGCCAACATCTCGAGAAGGTAGTGGACAAGAACCCCACCACCACCACACCATCATCCACCTTGACGCCGGCACTGGCGGCGCACCGAGGCAGGTGTGGGTGCCAGGCCCGGTGATCGTCGGAGCCGGCCCATCGGGTCTCGCGACGGCGGCGTGCCTGAAGGCGCGCGGCGCGCCATCACTGGTGCTCGAAAAGGACACCTGCGTGGCGTCGTCATGGCGGCACCGCACGTACGAGCGGCTCCGTCTCCACCTTCCCCGGAGCTTCTGCGAGCTCCCTCTCATGGCGTTCCCGCCGGGAACGCCACCGTACCCGACGCGGGACCAGTTCGTCGCCTACCTCGACGCCTACGCGCGCGCCTTCGGCATCGAGCCCCGCCTCGGCGTTCGCGTCCGGAGCGCCGCCTACGACGCCTCCATCGGGTTCTGGAGGGTCGTCGTCACCGTCGACGGCGAGGGAGACGGCGGCGCCGCCATGGCCGCCACGGAGTTCGTGTCGCGGTGGCTCGTGGTGGCCACCGGCGAGAATGCGGAGCCGGCGTGGCCGGAAGGCGTGGAGGGGATGGATGGCTACCGTGGTGTGGCTTTGCACACGAGTAGTTACAAGAAAGGGGACGAGTTCAGAGGCAAGAATGTGCTTGTTGTTGGATGTGGGAATTCTGGCATGGAGGTCAGCCTCGACCTCTGCAACAATGGCGCCAGGGCCTCCATGGTTGTCAGGGACAAGGTAACAATAAGTTTGTACTACCCTGACATACTGTAATGTGTAATGTAAATAAATTATAAGACTCGCTTGCACTGCTAATATAAGAGTCACATTAACCAAGTTACTATTAGCATGCCTTTTTTTTTTGAGGTAGTTACTATTAGCATGTCGTGCAATTACATTAGATGAGAATCCTATACGCATCATAAATTTATTACTGAATTCTATATGTTTTAACTAAATAATGGTACACTAGAAATTGGTGGTCAATGTTATATATGTTATATATATAGAGACAGTTCCCATGTCCAAAACAATATATATATTCGGCTTTTAATTCTGTGAACTGGTTTGCTTGAGTGGTCAATTCTGTGTAGTGCCACATAGGTTTCCTTCCTTTTTGCTCCCCTCGAATATAGGTTGTTGTCACTTTCACATGAAAAGGATGCTTATAATATATAAATAAATGTATGTATATTCATGAGGTTCAAAGAGGAACTATTACTACTATATTTTGAATAGATTGTCGTCGAAGCATTAAGAGTTCTGAAACTTTTTTCCTTGTAATTTATTATCTTCAACACGAACGGCGGTCTACAGAACAGTACATTGCATTATTGTAACTTGCTGTTACATATAGAAATTAGCTGACAAACTTCCTTATCCTGAAATATCGATCTTGTGAAGCATATGTTGTGCTACTTGTAACATGCTGTTTCATAGAAATGTGTACTGATGTGGTACTACAGTGACCCATAAGTTTCCTTTTCGTTATCTTGTATATACCTGCATGAGAGACACGGAAAGAACAAGAGAGAAGTGACGGAGAAAACAGACCAGAACTTCAGAACCCTCGAGACATGCCTTTTCTCTTCGTACATGTGGCAGCGTGTTTTTTTTCCCTGAAAGGAAACAAAATTATATAGAATTGGTAATGTTAGAAATAGAGTGGAGTTGGCTTACTATAGAATTGGCAGGAGAAATATCTCAGCTATAACAGTTCAAACGAAGAAATATCTAAACAAGAACTCTTCATACTTTTCAGTACAAAATGCATGAAGTTTTCACTTTGCAAATGGCTATATTTGATTTTTGAAGCAATATTTTTAGACAATCCACTCTACTACTTTGTTACTTGCTAGTCTGTATTCAATTAGTAGAAGCAATAAATTTATAACGGGAAAAACTATTTCAGAATTCTAAAAGGCAGGTATACATAATTGTCTTTTCAAAATAATGATTATTCTACATAATATTTATTAAAAATTAAGATAACTCTGAAGAATAGTTTTGAATGCAAATAGTAAAAGCTGAGAGATTAATTGACTGATTCTGTATCATATATGCTCCATATATATGATATTTAATTTTCCTTTTCAGCTTCATGTGTTGCCGAGGGAGATACTAGGCATTTCGACATTTGGCTTCTCCGTGTTCCTTCTGAGGTGGTTCTCTACAAAACGGGTTGATTCTTTACTGCTCTTCTTCTCAAGATTGATCCTTGGAGACACTGAAAAATATGGTCTCCCACGACCAAAGATGGGGCCACTTCAAATCAAGAGTTCAACTGGGAAAACACCTGTACTCGACATCGGAGCTTTGCGAAAGATAAAAAAGGGAGAAATAAAGGTAGTTAGTTTTTAATACCTCCTAAAATTATATGTGTAGTAATTTCATTAGAATTATGAAGTTAGTGTATATATAGTTAGTAGGTGTGATGTACTCTAAATATATATGGGACCTCTGTGGTACTAAGGGGAATAAAAACTGCAAAGATCTCGAAACAACACAAGAGTACCAGATTGTTGATATCTCTTGTCAGTACGTGTATTCAATGATACCCATAAGCATGCTGTCCCAACTAATGTATCTAGAGAGAGATTCTGCAGGTGGTCCCAGCAATCAACCGATTCACAGAGAACGGTGTAGAGTTCATAGATGGCCACAGAGAGGACTTCGATGCTGTCATCTTCGCAACCGGGTACAAAAGCAATGTGCCTTCATGGCTCAAGGTACATTATACATACAATACATTGAATGTGCTTGAATATATTATCTTGAAAAAGCACGAATGACCTTTTTGATATATATTGGTATATATAATGTGTCAGTCATCAATTCATCATAGTTACACAAGGTCGCTGCTCTCTGAAATATTCTTTAGTTTTCTCTAAATTATGTGGAAATTTAGAATATATGTGGCTAAACCTCAGGTGTTGAGAAACCGGTGTCACTAACCTTGACATCTACTTGTTTTGTGGACCCTTACCCATATCACTCTCTCTATGGATACCTTCACTTAGATACCAATATGGAGACCTACACTATACAAGAGGACTCAAATCTTTATTTACACACAAACGTGATATGAACATAGGTGGCTACCTATATTATGACTCACCATGGCACCTACACACTAGGGCTCCATGACAACATTGCCATGCTACCTAAGACAAGGACTCAAATGACACTTCAAGTTTCAACCATACTTTCCAATCTTCTAGAAGCTTCCTTCTTTGCCATAATGTTCATCCTCATGCATGAAAAAGTTCATATCTTTCACAACCTTCTAGAATGTCAGAAGTATGCATTGCAGATTCTCAACATCGGGTTTATTAATTCCAAATCTTTAGATGTTGGTCCTATAGAAGCCGTTGAGAGAAGTAACTACTAGGCTAGAAACCCTTTCACAAGTCTCGCATATTTCAATTTAAATCAATACACCTTGATACAAGTAGATATATGCATGCCCTTTATCAAACTTAGTCTCTCTCTCTCTCTCTGTCTCTCTCTGTCTCTCTCTCTCTGTCTCTCTCTCTCTCTCTCTCTGACACACACACACCAGGTTAATTAGAGGTAGATGTGAATGTGTATATATGTAGTCCTTATCCAATAATAAAGCAAGGTTCTAGATAGCAAGGCATGGGCAATGACAGCGACACGAAATTTGATCACCAATTAAATGACAATCTAGGGCAATGTTGATTGATGCGTGGCATATTAATCTGCTCAACTTTATTTGGGCTGAAAGTAATCAGTTTAGGTAGATAGTGAAAGGAATTGACACAAAGTTTAAAGGCCACATATGTGTTTGTTTTATATTATGGTCCTTTGTATGATAGCTACTGGTTTCTTTCTTAATTTCCTTTGTGTATATCTTCTTGCATGCATATATACTATATAGTTGCATATATCATTGCGTGTGTATGTGTGTATATATGTAGACAAGTATGGACGTTCATATGTGCAACTGTTGATGTCACGTCAGCATGTCAAAGTTTTGAACGTGCAAACTAGCTAGACCAAATTAAGGATGCAGAGTGCACTGCTGGCGGCGCTTGATCTTAGCTAGCACATGTAGCTTTCAAGCGTGTGCGTATTATGTTTCCATTTCTGTGTTTTTGTGCTTGTTTTTAGTATTATTGTAGGTCTATCAGTCCTGGTCAAATAGTAGAGCCCCCTACCACCATGGGCGTTAGAGCCTTATAACACAGTGACCACGGCGCAACAGATAAAAAGTTCTAATTTAGAAACATTGTGCTGCAACAAATAATTTGCAACACAAATATACCCATATTTACATTTCTACGAAAAAAATCTAGCTAGACAACAAAAGTTAGTTACGCTATCCATTCCTAGCTAGAGCTAAAGTTTTTTCACAATGTAAACAGCCAATGACCTACATTCATCAAAATTTGGCTTTGCTTTCATGTATTTTCAGTGGAACATGAAAACATGCCCTATATCTCCCACCAAACCATAAACGAAAACTTGAGAACATGGCAATTAAGTTTAAGCAACATTAAAGAAGGAGTTTTATGGTGGTAGAAGAAAATGAGAACAGTTGATTCCTAAAGATCTAGTGGTGGTAAAGTCAGCGGTACCGAGATGTACCAAAGAAAGTTACCATGAGGTACTTATTAAATAGATTTTTGTGTATTAAAGGAAATACTCAGCAAAATACTCAGCCGGATCAGTGGGTAGCATTAATCAGCCAAAAAGTACTATATGGTGTCGTCTAGTACCTTCCAACCAATGTATACCCCTCTAACTTTAGCAGCTTGCATTCACCTATATGTTGACAGCCTGACCCATTTGCACCTCCCTGCCACCATCAAGTGGGGAAATAAACAGCCCTATGGGATGAGAAAGAGATTGCGATTGCCAGAAACCCCATGCATGGGGTGAGAGTTAGATGATCGATGCACATGCACGAAGGCTGGCCCATAATGATTTTGTTGTGAGAGGTGAGGTCCACCTGGTCATCATCATGTGCTGCCCACTCTACCTTTTGTAGGGTGGCCCATCTAGATTGTTTGATGGATCTCATCGGTCTAACCAGATTTGATATGAAGGACTCTTGCAAGTGTGTTTGGCATGCTTTAAGATAGTTAATCAATCAATTAATTTTCAGTTGAGCATATGGTTGGAATTTGAGCATTGAATAAAAATGTGAACAATGTTTTACGAGTTTACCTTTAAAGAATGGTTTTGGAAGGCTATTAGTTCGTTAGTCAACCGTACCATTTGATTTATAGTTGCTAGCTGGTTTTGTTCCTTTTGAATATTTGTATTGGTTACATCGTGAACTGATTTAATTACCTGATAAATTAATTTTGTGCTGAGAAGTAGGGAATATGAATAAATACATATCATTCATCGAACCATATGTATTTTCAACTCAAAGAGAACTTCTACTTTCATATATATAGGAGGAGGAGTTCTTCAGTCATGCTGATGGGTTGCCGAAGAAGCCATTCCCACACAGCTGGAGGGGCAAGAATGGCCTCTACGCTGCTGGTTTCACCAGGAAGGGTCTCATGGGTACCTCCTACGATGCCATCAGAATTGCCGGTGATATTGCGGACCAGTGGACCGATGCCTTTGCTAGCCCCACTGCTGTCCACATAAGCAGTGACCATGGTGCTTGATACTGTGCGCATCATTATTATGGGTGCCGTGGGCAGATGCGCCTCCATAGCTGATAGGTGTTGCTTCCACTCTCTAGATTGGTTGTGTTTCTGATGTTTTAAATCTTGTGATCTTTATGTTTGCTTCCATTTTTCTTCTGGGAACTTGTGATTGGAGTACTTCATGTAACGGTAACCCTAGTAGTGCAATATATATATACTAGGCAAAGGCCCGTGCGTTGCTACGGGCAGAAAATATCATCTTTATACCCATATCTAAATTTACATGTGAAAAGATGCATTTCAACCCATACGTACCGGTACGTAGGAAATCACCTTTTGCAATTAGTCGCTAGGCTATCTACCCAATCTTTTAGTTACATGAAAATATAGTAATTAAACCATAAAAATGCATTACATTGATTCAATCCATGGTTTACCAACAAACCAAAAGTAATCATCAATGTACTGACATCTTTTATGTACAAATGATCATTAAGGCTCTGCAAGATCTATACAACACAATTATTTGTATTTATTATAAAAATAAATGAAAAAAGAAAATTAAAACATTGGACAATGATTTGAGACAGCGTGCACACCTTGCCGGCCCTGTACATTGACACAGGCGTCGGCGGCTGGCGTGCTCGACGGGCGTGGCCCACGAAGGATGGCGAACTCGGCGCACGGGCGAGATGCGCACATACGGGGCCCGCAGAGATGGCCGGTAAGCTCGTCGCCCGTGACTTCCGGCAGCGGCCAAGGCCCTTACCTGCGTGGCCGACGAGCTCCGGGTGCGAGCTGCACGGACAGCCGGCGGGAGGGGGAGGGGGGTGGGCACGCTGGTGTTGCGGCGGAGTGCTTGCTGTTTGGAGATAGGGAGAGTGGGGCCGTCTATCGAATCGTGGGGGTGGGCGCATGGTTCTGCCGCGGCAGGGGCATAGTAAAGGCAAAGCCACGGGGGAGTCGATGACACTACATTTCTAATAGTAGTGTGTGTGTGTGTGTGTATATATATATATATAAGATGAGCAGGTCCATTGTTCTGAAATTTCATTTTTTTTTTCATTTTCTGGACAAGATTGAAGATTATAACATGCATGGTATTGGTGGTGGGCTGAAATGGACCTTAATTCCATGGCTGAATGTTGTTTGGTGGGTTGCATATAATATGGATATCAAGATTACATGCCCATCTCAATTCGGGGGAGGGCACTGTTTATAGTGCTCAAATTTTTAACTTCATTTTCCAGACCGAATTTACCCTTAATACTTCTAATTCTCGTGCACTATTCACAACAAGGTATTTTTACATCGGTAGCAGAACGGAATCTTCCTACCCGGTCACATGTACATGCCTTATTTATACCACCTTGGCCTAAGAGCTTCACGGCCATCATCTTCAATCTTTGCCTACTCATGAAGCCTGCACTCAGAGCTCGTCATCCCAAAGGTCCTTAAACAGTTCCCGTTGGGCAGCTTGCTTTACTTGTGACCATCAGGCCTGACTTCACCCTCGAGTCCAGCACCCTAGCGTTCCTCTTTCGATGATCGTCGCGCCACGAAGGAAGCTTCCCAGGTGTATGCTGCAATACATCTGGAAAGCTTCCCAGTCCACCCCCAACAACATTCATACAAAATAAATACCATAATGTTCTTCATCAAATATATTTTATAATGTATCTATTTGGTGCCATTAACTTTTGTGGTCACCTCTATAATTTTGGTGAAACATAAAATATATATAGAAAATCAGAACCTAGGAAGCTTTCCAGATGTATGCTGCAATATAAATAGATTTGCCCACTACTTCAGTTCTCCATGAAAAGTTTCCTTCTCATAGGTTTTCATTCGGGCAAAATTACATTGCTAGACCCTAAGATATATACTTTGGTGACAAGAAAATTGTAGGAAGGATTTCTACTACAGAAATGATTTGTAGGAACACCTTATTGTTTTAGGGGAGAGTAAAAAAAACTCACGTATTTAAAAATAACGAACGACAATATAACAACCGCACCACCCCTAGAAATTCATTATTAAGGACGGGTCATGGCATGGCCCCTCCCCCCCCCCCCAAAAAAAATTCCACTACAGAAATGATTTTTAGGAGCACCTTATTGTTTTAAGGGAGAGTAAAACATTCACCCATTTTTAAAAGTCCCCTGAATCCCGAATGACAATGTAACCACTGGACTACCCCTAGAAATCGATCCCCTCCTCCCCCCACACGCTCGTCGAATTGATTGACCGCCCCTAAAATGTTTTGTAGAGGCATGCCATGTTAATAATTTTTTTATATGATCTCAGATGAAAACAAATTGTGCATGAAAATCATAGAGCTCAAAGACATCTGTAACTTTATAGCCTTTTGTTTTGCATGTGAGACCATTTACATCCCTAAATATTGTATCTAAGTTTTCGCTAAGGTAATAAAAAAGTATAGTACCTTATCTAGCCATGACATGGTGGTGTGGTACTAGGAAGCTCACGTGCGAGGCACATGTTAAGGGTTCAAACCACTATGGGGTGCATTCGGGCAAAACAATTTTATTATATGTGTTCAGTGCGAAATATGTGGTGTGTGACTGTGTGGGGTGGCTACTCGGGATTCATTTTTTTTTTGTATCTCGTTTCCTATTTTTAAAATTTTTAAAAGGATTAAAGGATTGCTTTAGTGTTGCCATGGTGAAAAAAATATATTTATATGGAGTATATAGGACCTTAGATACACGTATTATTATATATTTAGCAAGTTTGTGTATATGTCTACACATTTTGCTACTTGTTGGACTAAAATTATACAATCATACAAGATAGGGTGGGTGCAATTTATTCTATGTTAAAATACTTACAAATATTAGAGTTGTCATGAACATGGACATATTGAAATGATAAGACTATAAGAGTGAGTATCAAATGGTATCAATTGCCGATGATCGTGCAGGGCACCAGTTTGACGAACGTGCTGGCATGATTTAATTTGTATCAGAAGCGTATCATTAACTGGTTCCCGAAGGATGCTGTTAATTATTCAACGGATAAAAGATGCAAGCCAGTTAATTAGCGTAGCACGTGTGAAGCATGGATTCATATTGATGTTGTATGTATTTATTAATTAGACACAACAAGTGATTAGATTAATAATATCCAGCTGTTCATAAAGGGAAAAATGCATGGCAAGCACTTAGATCAACGTGCAGGGCTGAAACAAAACGCAGAAACACTCCGTACGATTGTGCAGTTTTCTAAGTGGTATTGGTTGCAACTGATCCAGTGTCATGGCTGCAATCCGTCTAGGTAATCGCACGGTTCCAACCACGAGGGATATTTTCAACGCTTCAGTTACGACACGAGGAAAGCTAATATACTTGGCTTTATTTATTGATCTACAACCAAATTAAAGCCTCGCCAAATATCCATTCGCGTCTATAAAAGGCTGTTTGGACGTACGATGCTAGTAGCAGGCACCCCCAATCTCACCTACAAGGCTACACCATTCCTCATTGTACACTGTAGAGGTAGCTAGCTCCCATAGGATCGGAATCGAAGCAGTGACGACGTTCAGTCCGTCCATGGCGACAGCTGCAAGCTCCTGATGTGCTGGCTGCTGGTGCTGGCCGTGTGCCTTGCCCTACCATCAAGCACCACCGTTGTGGCCGCCGGCGCCGCCACCGACCAAGGTCAGGACGTCGCCGTCGTGATCCCTGACGACGGCTTAGTCAGGACCTGTTCCGTTAATGACAATGGGAAAGCATTGCTAGACTGTGTAAAGAGCATCACCACCAACAAGACACAAATTAGGCCAGGGTGCTGTATTCGCTTGTGGAGGGGGATACGGATACTCACCCGGCCTGAAGCGGATGCGTGCATTTGTGGCGTAAGGGAGATGCTTGCCGGGAAGGGTATCAGCATAAAGATGGCAACGGGCGTCACACCCACGGATACTGCCACCTTACGCCCGCGTGTTGAATCTCATGCCCGCGCCCGCCACCCGCCACGGGCAGCAGATCATGCCTGCACCCTCCATCCGCGGGCATTTCGTGCCCGCGGGCAGACCCGCATGCCCGCCAAATCAGGACAGATTCATTATGATAATACTAATTGAACAAAATTGCAAACAATACAAGATACAGAATTACAGATTCACAAAATCGCAATAATGGAATAATGGTTCACAATGATAACATTAAACACAATCATTCAGTTCACATATTACTTGTTTCACACACAAGCAACAAACAAGAATACAAGATGCAACCATACAGTGTTCGACAACAATGACAAAGGATCGATAAGATGGCAAACAGAACAGCAAATAAACATAGATAAGCGATTAGTCGGAGTCCGCTGTTGTGATGCAAGATTCATCCTTCATGTCTTCTTCAATATCTTCAAGGCATGACCAGAAGCTGTTGGACCTTCCATCGGCACCATCTACAATAAATAATAAGCATTAGTTTCTGAATATGAACAATTTGAAAATGGTTCAATGTGAATGCACAATTGTTTACCTTTGAGGGTATGGCGAAGCCAACTTTGGCTACACATCAAAGCTTCCAACATTTTTGGAGTAAGACGGCTGCGATGCTCACTTAAAACCCTTCCACTAGTGCTGAAAGCTGCTTCGGATGCAACAGTAGTAATTGGAATAGCCAAGATGTCACGAGCAATCAGCCTCAAAGTAGGATAACGAGTTCCCTCTAATTTCCAACAACCCAAGATATCAAAGTAGTCATTATCATCATGAGGAAGAGCATCTTCCTCCAAATAGCGATCCAGCTCATTCTTAGTTTTAACAAAGCTAGTGGTCCTCTTATTTGCAGCAAGGGTTTTAAAAATTTCCAACACAGCAGCTGCACCAACTGATGACTGTGCACCACTAGATGATGTACCCACAAACTCTGGCTCTTTCAAATGGTAGTGTGTCATCAAATCAGTAAGCAATTGATGGGCCTCACTAACATATTTGCCAGCACCTTCTTGACCAAAAATGGCAATATAGCAAGCATGTAACATTGTCATCTTAGAGCGTGGATCAAGAATAACAGCAACAGCCATAAGACCATGGATATCAGTCCAATATTTGTCAAACTTTGCAATCATGGCAGCAGACATTGCCCTAATGGTTTCAGCTTCATCAAAACCCCATAAGTTGATTTTAAGCTTAATTTCACATACTTTAGGGAAGAAAAGATTAGCTGTCACATACTTTGTCCCAGAAAACAATTCGGTGAGGTCATAGAATAATTTCAGTTTCTCACAAACAGTATAAGCAAATTCCCAATCATCTTTTGATGGACAAACATAGTTCCTATCTAGCTGACCCAAGCGTTCAAAAACTGCACGATATGGTATAGCAATAGAGAGCATGACATAGGTCGAGTTCCATCTAGTTTTGCAATCTAGGTGTAACTTCTTGTCTAAATGCACATTTTCATCTCTAGCAGTTTTCTCAAACTTTTCATACCTCTTTGGTGTAGCAACCCAATAAGCAACACTCTCTCGGATGTTCGCAACCGATGATTCAATGACTTGCATGCCATCTTTGACAATGAGATTGAGAATGTGAGCACAACACCTCATATGCAACCATTTTCCTTTCACCAGCATATTAGATACCCCAAGCCTCGATTCCATTAAGCCAATCATGTTATCATTGGTAGTGCAATTGTCAAGGGTCACAGTTGACACCCTCCTATCAATATCCCAGCTCTGGAGACATTTGTGCAATGCATCACAGATAGCCTCTCCAGTATGTGGGCATGGCACATACATGAACCTATACAAAAAAATGCAATAATTCACAATTGAGACAATCTGGACAGCAAGAAATAAGTTAATAGAAAGGAACAAAAAAATAGATAATCACCTCAATATGCAATTCTTAAGCGTCCATGAATCATCTACAAAATGGCCAGTGACTGCCATATATCCTGTTTTTTGATTGTCAGCTGTCCACAGGTCAGTGGTAATAGCAACACGGCAATTGGTCCTTTGCAAGAATATCCTAGCTTTCCTTTTCTCTCCCTCATAGAAACTCATGATGTCCCTTCTAATAGTGTTCCTAGTTCCCATCTTAAATAAAGGTTGCAGTGCACTAACAAACTTACGAAAACCATGGTGATCAACAATGGACAGAGGGTACTCATGCAATACAATCATGGAATAAAGAGCTTTTCTAGCTACTTCTTGATCAAACACATAGTTCTCTACAGCTACTGTTCCCTTTTCAGTAGTACCAAATCTCAAATTACTCTGGATTTTATCTCCAGGCTTCTTGTTATTGTAGATGCAAGATTTCAAATGAGTTTTCAGATGTGTTGTACCGTTTCTTGATTTAGCTGACAGCTTCCTATTGCAGTGGTTGCACTTAGCCATCCATTTACCATCCTCCAACACGTCTGTGAAGTCATTCCACACCGCTGAAGTGCGCTTCCTCTTACTCCTAGTAGCAGCAGCCATTCCACCTTCATCTCCCCCCTCCGATACATCCACAACCTCTCTATCCTCAGTAGCACTTGAAGTCACAAGAGGAGCAGAAGCACCAGTCCCTTCCGAAGCTTCCACCCGGGAGCTCCTAGGGGTTGCCATCGCAGCTGCATGTCAACGAACAAATCAATACTCTAGCTTGCAAGAAAACTACTGAATCAAGTCTACAAAATAGAATCAGTGGCTGATATTACCTAGATCTGGCGGCCGGCTTTAGGACAGAGCGGTGGACGGGCAGGGGCGGTCGGCGCTTGGCGATCCTCCTCAGTCCTCGGCAGGGCGATGGCCAGGCAGGGCCGGAGAGAGCCAGGGACCAGGCAGCGGCGCAGCGCTTGGCGTTCCCTGACGAGCGGGACGGGGAGAGGAGAGCGGTGGGCGGTGGCCAGGCAGGGTGGAACTGCGGCAGGGACCAGGGCGGCGCCAAGCGCCGACGATGGCCCGCAGCGGCGCCAGCGGAGGCCTGAGGCCAGACGCGTGAGGGGGGCGGCGTGTGCGACTGGGAGGGGGGCGGCGGCGGCGTGTGCGGCTGGGCCGCTGGGAGGGGGCGGCAGTGCGGCACAGCCAGGGAAGAGACGGGGGATTTGAGAACCCTAACATTATGTATATATATGTGCTGACATGTGGGTCCCATATGTCATAGCGGGTTTGGCGGGTATGCGGGTACGGATAGCAGTTTTGTTTGCCCGCGAAGAAATATCCGTTGGGTTTCATTTTGTGCCCGCGCCCGCGCCCGCGGGCGGGGATCGACGCCCATATCCGCGCCCAACGGGTCTCATGCCGGCGGGTTTGCGGATTTTTCACGCCCGTTGCCATCTTTATATCAGCATAAAAAGTTTATGCCACGGTGATAGCTCTGTTATGGAAGAGGAGTGCAATGCTAAGGAGGCAAGGGTTCAAAGAGAAAACGAGGTGATGAACGCCGATCCCTGCACCAAGATCTTCTTGAAGCTCGCTGGCAACGAGAGGATCAGCGATGAAGAAGCCAGGGCCTGTGGCAAGGTGACCAATACGTGCGCGGCCACATGCCAGAAGCAGTGATCGATCTCACGTACACGCGCACCTAGCTATTTTGTTCTGATCAAGTCATCATGCATGCCCGTTCAACTTCCCGGCAGATTTATGTGCATGCAAGCAGACGAGTTCGATATGATCCTCCAGTACTGAGCGTTGTGTTTCTCAGTTATTTTGTTTCGATCTTCCAGGACGATTTGCGCTTGTGGTTGTATTCAATTTTCTAAATTAATTTGTCTGGTTATTCGGCTCTCTGCCCTCGGTGATTCGGTATGTCAATATGGTTGACACGATTGCCTTCCTTAACAAATTAGGACAGAGAGCCGAATGTCCTCGGGGATTCAATATGGTTGACAAATTAGGCGAATGTCAAAAACTGGATCATCCAATTTTGAAAGGAAAGGTGCATTATCATGTTGTATGTAAATTGGTTTGCCCATATCCTCTCTTTGCCATTTGGCTTGAATTGCCGGAAACACTTTGTTTATCAGGAAATCCGATCCCTAATCATAACTCTTGTGATCGAAGTTATAATTAGGGCCTATTTGATACTTGGAGCTAAACTTGAGCTCTGGCTTTTGATGCTAATTAGGAGCGAACATGTACTAATCATTAAAATAATGGGTGAGTAGAACCCATTGGTCCTAATAGTTCACTCATATTTATCTAGCTCCAAATGTGCTAATCCATGATGAAAATTCTTAAGTCTTCACAAACTGACGTTGGTCATTAACATCATTAAAAGTTCGTCGCGGACTAAGGGCATTTTTGGTTTGTTGCCAATATTTGCCTGACCAAAATTTTGGTGTTTCCTTGCAATTTGGGTTTCATTTGGATGAGCACCAAATGTTGGCACGCCAATACCTGCCAACAGAACTTTAGTTGTTGCCGCGGGCGAGAATTGGGCGGGCTAAATGCTCGCCAAAAAATTGGCAGCCACCATCAAAGAAAGAGGCAATGCGGCAGAAATTGTTTGGGTGCAGCTAAACCAAAGATAGCTGATTTGCTATACTAAAGCACTAATATCCCAGTAACGGAAGTAATTTAGAATCCATTTGCATATTAGTATTCCTTGCAATTAAATCTACAAAACAAGATATCACATAACTATATTTGGTATAAAATAATATAATAACATTTATACCCCACATGTCGTACTAAAGAGGGTGAATGAATTTGGTAGAATTGGCTAAGATTACAATCCAAACGTTATTTTACCAATGATTTGGTTATGCCCATGATTTGTTCATGATCAAAATTTGGTAGGGCTAGATGGGGCATAAACCAAACATACCCTAATCACGGATTTGGTATAGTGTTTTTGTTGTCGTGGAAAATATATATCTATATGGAGCAGATAGGAATGTACATATACATATTATTTGGCAAACTTGTATTTATTTACGTGTCTTGCTACTTGTTAGTCTAAAATAACACAACCATATATAAATTATTGTATGGTGGGTGGAATTTATTCTGTGCTATACCCAAACATTAGAGTTATCATTAACATGTACCTATACGGAAACGATAAGAGTATCAACTGCAATCAAATGGTATCAATTATCTCAATTTTAATCAATTGTCGTTGATCGTGCAGGGCACCAGTTTGATGAACGTGCTTGCAAGCTTTAGTTTGTATCAGAAGCGTATCATTAATTGGTGCCCAAAGGATGTTAATCAATTATCAAAGATGGAAGCCAAGCCAGTTAGTTAACGTAGCGCGAGTGAAGCATGGATGCGTACAGCAAGTCACTGGATTAAATAATATCCAGCTGCCCATAAAGGGAAAATGCATGGTAATCAGCTATGCACTTAGAAATCAACGTGCAGGGATGATTCAAGCACAAAGAAACACTCTGCATGAATTGATGAACGTGCAGTTTTCTAGTAGTGTCCGTTGCAACTTGCAATCGATCTGATCTGGTACTTTCCCTATGTAAAAACTGTGTTCATCTGCATTTTATGAGAAGATTTGTAGTATAACTTGTGAGTTGGTACATCGATCTGTCATGAAGCTAGTAGAAATGTGCTGTTGGTTGAAGCCATGAATGGACGGCGTAGAAGATGGACACATCTGAATATTGTACAGTATTTCTCCTCTACTACACGTCATTTCTTGTTCTTCAGACATCAACAGCTAGCGCTTCCTAAGAATTTGGTAAAATCCGACTGTTTATATGAAGAGCTTGCATTCGTAAGAACGAGGGCATAATTAAAATGCGCTATATGTGTTACCATTAGTCGGACGATCATTGGCTTCTCTAGTCTAGTGAATGTGCGGGTGTGTGTGTTTATATTTCTTCAAATTTATTAGTTAAACCTAATCAATTAGAGGTTTTTTTACAGCGCTTGGAAATCAATTATAACAGCTTGTTCCAGCTCTTGATCATGATCCATGCGCCAGCTTCACCACGCCGTATTCTACTACATTGAACCTCATGACCCTCGATCGACAGATTTCAACGCATGGTTCGGATATGAGCTAAACAAATGTTCCACGGGTGAAGCATGCTGGGTTCATTCTTTAACATTCAAGTAGGTGAAAAAGAATTGAGGAGGTCCACAAACAACACCCCTGCGTCCTGCCAGAAAGAACCCCACGCCTATATAAAAGGCTACAACAGCGAGGAGCAAGCAAAGGCATCTCAATCGCCGGCACTAGGGATGAAAACGGATCGGATATGGACGGATATGCCTGAATACGAATACATATATTTATTTTTTTGCCGGATCGGATTCGGATACGGACACCACAAAATATGTCGGATATGTATTGTGGCAGAACCACCCAATTTAAACTGGCTCAAGTGCGCACTTCAAACAATTTAAACTGGTGATCTGTTGAGTGTCCCTAGGACTCCTCGATAAACCACGTTACTTTTATCGTTACCATACAACAGGATCGTTTTCGGTAAGGAGAACACAACGAGCATTACCATTTTTACATAACATACCAAGATTCTTACTTATTACAAGCCAAGTTTTAAAGAGAACTTAAATGCAAAGTCAAGCCATTACTAGGAGTTTAATACAAACCACTCTAGGTAGTTCTATTCCACAAATATCTACAACCTCTGGCTCAACGCTAGAATCACCGGGACCATAGTGATCTAGGCCTTCGAAAACTTCTTTGCGCCTTCTTCAGGAGCCGCTTCTGAAAAACAACAACGAAGATCCCCTGAGTACGAAGGTACTCAGCAAGACTTACCCGCCTTACCAAAGAAAAAACTCTCAAGGAATATGATTGGACTTTATGTGGGTCTGGCTGACTCGACTCTTTTGCCAAAAAGCGTTACTAAAGCTTGATCCTTATTTTCTTTATTTTAGATCCGTTGAGTTGTTACTTATCTATCTAGGTTATAAAATATTTTGCATACATGTGGTACTAAGCTCAACCAGCATTTATGGATCAAACTTATCTTGTTCCACTTGTTTCCTCTACGACGTTTAACACCTGATCAAGTGCACTCATAACCAAGAGTTGTTTCGATCCGGATCAATGTACATCCTGCAGGAGATACCTAGCCCCCAGTCACGCACAGTCGATCATACTTACGCAACAACCTTTCAATCAGCTGGGCCAACGACCGGAAATATCCTTACTCGAACTCGGGAACACACCCCCACGTGGGCCCCACGTCTGGCGACCACCCCGTGAGTTACAGGCTACGGCCCTACCTTTCTCCGACCCAGCAAGCACGGGTAAGCGATATTTCCAATCATTGAACCAACTAATCTAATTGGCTTTACTGGTCTCATAACCCAGTAAGAATCAGGTAGAATCACTTGATCAATCAATTAAACAACGGATCGGTCCTTAGTCACTTAAGCAAGTAGGCAGAACTAAGGATCGAGCTTACCTCAATCCCTCCTACCAACTCTTGCCCACTATCTTTCAACTCAAGCCTTTCATGATTCATATAAGATTGGTGATAGCCTAGATCGGTAGTTTTTAACTTAACCTTACTATGCATAGCCAATGTAGACATTGCTATTCAAGTTTCTTAACTAACCAAGGATAGTTCTACCAAGGATTATTTTATGCATCAAAGGGTTTCAATCAATCCCTAACCTAATGCACATTAAAGCATAAGATTTGGACTCATGAATATTATGAAATAAATGGGTGATTCAAAGATGCTCCGGGACTTGCCTGGAATCACAAGCAAGTTAGATCCTTCCGCGATATGAGATTCCGGGGCGACGACGATCACTTCCTTGAATTGTCGCTGCTCCTCCGAGAGTCCAACGAGCCCGTACTCCGAATCTTGAGATACTAAGACGTAATGCAAGTTAGTGAGATATGATATGCCATGTTTTTCAAAGAAGCTATGCAACTTTCCCTTCTCGATAAAGTTGCAAGCCAACTCAAGCTACCCCAAGATTTTTAAAGACAAGCCTATACTTTTCTTTTAATAAAACTTGCCCTAAATTATTTTTAGTTTATTTTTAATGATTTATAATCATTTTCTAAATGGATAAAGCATTTAAATAAATACATAAACCAATTTATAAATCATTTCTAATTACAAAAGAATTATTCAGAATTTTAGCATTTTTAGTCATTATTAAGCATTTATTAACTAAATCTAAACAAAGGAATTAAATTAATTGTCTATACTTGATTACTTAGCATTTTTAATGGATGACAAACTTTAAAACAAGATTAACAAAATTGATTTCAGCATTTTTAGACTTTCCTATGATTTTCTATGAATTAAAAGGTGAAAAACCGAAAATTAAATCTATTTCAAAAACCTAAAAGGACATTTTGCAGAAAACCCCCTACAAACCTCCTCCTTCTCCCCCGACGCCCTTCCCTCTGTTTAAAACAGAGGGCGCGCTGACCGGCGCCCCCGCCGGCCTGACCGACAGCGTCTCGCCGGCGACGAGCTCAACCGGCCACGGGGGGCACCTACAGCACCCTCACGTCCCGGCGCACCTACTCCCCCCTCTTCTCCCCCGATTCCTGCTCGGAGACCTACCCGCGACGGAGCAGGCGGCGGCGCAAGGCAGAGCCTCGCCGGCCGGCTCAACGACGACGAGAACTCGACCTCCTATAAGCCAAAAAGTAACACAGAACCCAGGCGATACCCATGCACACGCTAGCTTGGCTGGAGACGACACGCACAGAGCCGGCCACAAGAGCCAGCAATGGCGGTGGCGCGCCCCCGACGACGAGCATCGTTCCCAGACTGCCCGAGCCTCTCTCGCCCAACCGATTCCTTCTACACCATCTACAGCTCAAGCACAACCCTGAACCATGCTCACATCTCGACCAAACCCACCACACAAACAACTTCAACGGAGGCCGACCTTATTGAACCGAGCTCGACGAAGACACTGAGGAAGATGGCGGCGCAGCGGCTCTAGGGGTGACGAGGGTGAACAAGAGTTGGTATGGGAGATTGAAGAGGTCAAGGCGAAGCTATAAGCGAGAGGAATCGAGCGGCGATGGTCGGATGGTGGCGCGCGACGGCGAGCCCAGCCGGCGGCCGAGAACAAGGTGAAGTCAGCGAGGAGAGAAAAAGAATTAGAACGGAGGAGGATGAAGTCTTTGTAGACGAAGCCACCGCCTCAAACCAGTGCCAGCACACTGCATGCCTTGCCGGAGCTGTCCTCGCGGCACACGGGCGCGTGGCACAGTGGCAACCGCCATTGCCATCGTCGGCGAGCAGGCAAGCAGACTGCACCTTCTATTCCCAAAACTCCTTCCAAATCGTGAGATTGCAGATTCATCTCCTCCCAAAACTTCATCTAAACATGTAAAGCTCCAAGAAGAAAACTTGTAGAGGGATCCAAGCACTACAACTTTCGTTGATCGATTCGAGTAACAACCAGCCCAAAATCCGAGCTCCAATGTCGGACGAATATTATCCCCATTTTCAGACTCCGAATTGAATTTCTTAAATTACTTCCAATTTCGTATTCAAACTCTATTTGATTCCAAAATCAAAGTTGTAGGGTAACACTTAAATTGTACTTTCTCTTTTTGAACCACAGCGAGATTCTCAACCAATGGCTGGAAATCAAACTCTGAAAGACTATTGGTAGAAAGTGTTCCTCCAAAAGGGAACCCTAGATGCAGTCCGAACATCAAACTGAAATTACTTCCAAAATTTGAATAGAACTTGACCTTTCCCGAAAAACTAAAGTTCTTTGCCCTAACTTGAATTTCATTTCCTATTTTTGGACCTCTGTCAATTTCTCAACGGTTTGAGCTCAATTTTAAGCTGAAGTTTTCAGCCTTTTAACCCTTGAAATCTGAATCTTATTTAAGATTCGATTTTTGACTCTGAATTTCTCCAAGTTCGACTCCAAATTTTGGCTCAGTCCAAACATGAAAGTTGGCCATCAGATTTCAAAGAACATTTCCCTTGTTCGTACCTTCCTCAGAAAACCATTGGTTTGCTCATAATTTTCCCTCAAAGTTGGCTGTTCATAATGCTCAAAATCCCCAAATCCGAAAACAGCTAAGTGTTGTTTTCAGACCAGGAATAGTGCCATTCTTCTATTTCCTTCTTTTATTTAATTGAGGTATTTCCAAGTGATTATTGTCCCAAATTCTTGGACAATTAAGTTCCATTGGTTATAAACTTAATTTAGAGGTTATTGTCCCCCAACTTATCCAAAATTTCCTCACAAATTTGACTTTGGTCAACCTTTACTCAAATTTCTCTTTTACCCCTATTATTTCCTTAAGCCACATAGGACTTGAATCATGTCAAAAAGCTGGGATGTCACATGTATCGGATATTAATATACATTACATATCTGCGACAGACATTCAAATTTTGTTAAGCGGATACGGATACGGTCGGATATTGATTTTTCGGTTCCGGATACGGTCTGTACCATTTAAGGTCTGAGAGCCTTCGGTCGGTCGGACGGGAAATATCCATACCACTTTCATCCCTAGCCGGCACCATATATACATACATGCGCACACACACTGCACTACACACACATGGCAAGCAGTGGTCTTCTCCTGCTGGTGGCTGCGCTGGTCGTCGTCGGCCTTGCGCTGCCAGGCGGCGCCGCTGCGCAGGGCCAGCAAGGTCAGGCCGGTACCAATGGCGTCGTCGTGGTCCCTGCGGACGTCAGCGCAGCCTGTGTGACCAGCTTCACCCTCGGATCATTGAGTGGACAACTGCTGAAATGTGCATCGGAGGACGAGCAAGTTGTTCGAGATAGTTGCTGCGATGCCCTGAGGTTCGCGGACGAATCTGGAGGCCACTGCGGCTGTGGCATTATCAAGTTCGTAACCCAGGGTCGGGGCATTAACCTCGACAACGTCTACAAGGGCAAGGCTACTGGAATTGGGATAGGGTGCCAAGCTCGGGCGGAGCAAGCGCGCAGAGATGCAGAGAAGGCGGCGGAAGAAGAGAGAGCGGTGCAGGACAGAGAAAAGGCGCTGAGCAAGCTCCTGCCCTGCGAGCGCTTCTTCGAGCGGATGGCTGACAAGGATCTCTCCAAGCTCGACCCGGCAGATGCTAGGGCATGTATCCAGGCGACAATATGAATACGTGCCCGGCCAGCTGCAAGAGTTAAATAATTAAGCAGCGGCCTTTATTCGATACTTCGCTCCATGGTTTATTCGATCCTTTTATCATTTGGATTTTACACATTTACATTATGTTTTTTTTTACAGATATACCATTTAATTTGCTGTTTTAATATGCTACCCATGTAAAGGTGTGTTTGGTTGGTTGTATCATTCCATTCTTCTATGAAATGAAATAATGTAAAATAATAATGATTCTTTTGTTTGGTTAGGTCAATCGTGTCCCAACTGATACGGTCATACACTAATCTCCGCATGCTGGTAACACTATGGTATGCTGCCAGTTAGCTCGGCTGCTATCTTTGTTAATCAGTGACCTCACACTTAATTCGATCACCCATACCAATCTGCCGGCATCACAACCTCCTCAGCAAAGGGCGCGTCACCATACATGTTATATGCACGTCTCTGTCCAACCGAGTCGTCAAAGATAGCTATGCTATTTATTTTTCCGACGGCAGCTATCTAACCAGCCCTCTAACTTTGCATTCTGATCTGGCCCATTTTCTGTCCATTGGCACTACACGTGCATCTTCTGTATGACTATTGCTACTCAATTGCTGCATTGACTGTTGCTAAGCTGCCACTGCATATACTTTCATCAGCAAGGGGCTGCTTCATCACGGCCACCCCTCTCTGCATCCACAACTAACAGGGGCTGCCATTGCTAATCACCAGGGAGCCTACACGCATCTGTGTGTTAGGTATGTAACATGCACACATGCATGATAACATAAGCATTGACTGAGTTATAGTTTGTTGTAAGTAATTGTAGGAGGCTGTAACTCAGTCAATCCTTAGCCGATGCTTATCACTATCACGCAACAACGTGTAAACCATGCAAGGGGTGATTCCTTGCCCAATGTAACACGAAGTCGCCAGCCAGTGAGAGGTACGGTTTCCACCTATTCCTATCGCGCCTCTGAGTTCCATCACTGTGCTGCTGTCATCTACCACTCTTTTTACTAGTGCATCTAGCCTACACTCTAGCAGGCCTGTGTCATGCACGTGAGTTTGCTTGCATTGCTTTTTTTTATCTCTGAACATCACGGCTAGGCATCTTCTTTCCCTCTTGCTGCTCATCACTCCGTACATGTCTGACACATGAACTGCACAACTGCCACCATTTTTGCATCTAAAACCACGTCTGGGTAGGAGTACTACTGATACACCATAACAGATTTCTTTTCGTGACTGTCACTACTCTTGTATACACAGATAACACACCTACACATCTTGATGAACAAAGAATCCTTGATCTGAACTAAACCTGTATATTTGCAACAAACTCAAGCCCACTGATTTGCCGCAAACACCATGTCCTTCTTTCGCAACACTAACCTCTCCCTTCTCTGACCTTTCAACTTCAAGGCACACGTGTGCACACCAGGGTTCTGAGATTCAAAATAGAAAAAAATTCGGAGCCCACCGAATTGGGCGAATTTCGGAAATTTGAGAAAATTCGGACCGGGATTCAAGTGAATTGACCAGTCAAACCATTCATATTTTGAACGAATTTTGCCAAAATATGATGAATTTCAACCGAAATTTTGACAAAAATATAAAAACCTGTTATTTCAGTAATAACCATCAAACAAACGATAATACAAGCATGAAGTGCCATGGCACTGCATCTCATGGCGCATCATCACTCATCAGTTCATCGCCAATTTTGAAATTGCATCGGCTTGACTGTCGGCCCTGCTGCTGCCGCCCCGCCTACAAGGTACACGGCCGCTGACCACCTGACTCCCCGAGGCCTCCATGAGCCCAACCAGCTGCAGAACACGATGTAGCAACCACGATTCAAAGCAATACATACCCAATATCTAAAAGTATTCCATCAGACAAAGATCAAGGCAGCTTCATACCAACGGTTGGAGAGGAGACAACACAGGGGAATAGGATGAGATGTTGGTGCCGGAACAAGAGAATGAGAGGAGCTGATTGGGACAATGACGACCAAAGATCTGTGTTGGGTTGTTGCTGTGGGGCTCTACTTCCTCCGTGCCTTTGGGACGGGAGAGCTGCCGCCGCCGGCACCAGGGAGAGAAGAGGAAAAATAAAACTCTAGGGTTTCCAAGGTCCAACTCAGTCTTATATACCGTGGGAAGGGATATTTGGGCCGCGAAAGTGAAACAGGTGGGCTAAAAATTCAAACTGGGCCGTAATTATTTGGCTGGTTTTAATTTGTCTCGGGCCCAACCGAAATGGACGAATTTCGGTGAAATTCGGCCCATTCGGCCCGAATCCCAAATCCCTGGTGCACACCTTAATTATTACACTACAAATCGAGGCTTGCAGATCGACAATGGACCCCACGACTGAATTTTTTTTGCAACACACAAAACTTTCCATACTAGATCCTCTCCTTTCTCTAACCTTCCCAACCTCGGCCACCATGCAGAACCCGGCAAAGTGAGCCATCATGGAGCCTCACCTTCCCACGCGGCCATGGCGACTTCCGGCGGCGCGACGACTGCTCGTGTGTGTGCGTGTAGTAATGGCCCTAATGGCAGCATGACACCGGCTGGCGGCGTGTGAGTGCAGCACGGCACCGGGCGTGATGGGAGTGCGTGTGTTGGTGTGTCGTGCACAGGAGACCCAGCAGGGCCTCGGCCTCCTCTCCCTTGTGTGTGTGCGCGCCATGGACGGTGACAGCCTAGTGATGCGATGAGGGTCGTCCGGGGACCCTGGCTTGTTGATGGAAGCCGAGGAATTTTTGTAGGCAAGGAGTAGGGTTGAGAGATTTGAGAGTAGGAGTAGCGTCTGGAGTCAAGCGCCGCCACGATACTGTTGGTGAGCGACCGCTTCTATCGGGCGGCTCCGAGGATGACAGACGACCGTGCAGCTGCGAGCCTGTGATAAGCTCGTGGATTTATCCTTTGATGGTCTGGAACTTAGCTTCTGAGCTTGTCAAACAGCAGTAGGAGGACTGTAAAGAGAGACCTGTGCAGCCCTGTCCTCGATGTGAGCCACCTGTCCACCCAGCAGATCGGGCGGCAGAATCTGTTGGGAAACAATGATCACAGTGACACACCCAAAACAATCACACACAAACACACGCGATATTGGAACTGGTTTTTGTTCAGAGGTCAGAGCTATTTTCCTCTGAATATGGTTTATGAACTGGTACAGACGATGTGCTTTCTCGCACTAAAAAAAATGGACTAAGCACTACTTATCTCGTAGTGTTTTCAGGAAAACAAATGCTAACACTTAGCTAAGATCCTAATAAAACGGAGCTACATGCAACCGCATGAATTATTCGCTAACTAAACTTCGTGCTTCCGTGATGCCAGGCACCATCTCCACCAGAGCCATTTCCGGTGCCTGAAGAAACGCTCGCCTGAAGACTCGCTGCATCCAACGCTTCTGTTGTTCCAGCATGCGCATGCACATGCAGGATTAAGTCCAACAATCTCCCCTCTAATCCTGACATGTGCTAAGATCTCTAACACCCAACAAGTGCCTCATTGCCTGCAGCTTTCCTGCTGCCAATGCCTTCGTCAGAACATCTGCTCTCTGCTCTTCAGTGCAAATCCAATGTACTGAAATATCACCTTTGCGAACATAGTCTCGTATGAAATGGTACCTCATATCAATATGCTTGCATCGACCATGGAACACCGGATTTTTCATCAAAGCAATTGCTGAGTTATTGTCAACATACAGCTTCACACACCCTTGCTTTTCTCCTGTTAGTTCTTCAAGCACTGATTTCAACCACAGTGCTTGACAGGCTGCTGCTGCTGCTGCTATAAACTCAGCTTCACAGGATGACAATGCCACCGTTTTCTGCTTCTGAGAAGTCCATGACACTAGATTGTTGTTCAGATAAAATGCCATTCCTCCTGTGCTCTTCCTATCATCCAGATCTCCCCCCAAATCACTATCTGTGAATCCTGTCAGCACCTCCTTTCCTGTCCCTTGGACATAAACCAATCCAAGATCAATTGTACCCTTTAGGTACCTAAGCATCTGCTTCACTAATTTCTGATGCAAGACAGTAGGCCTTTTCATATGCCTGCTGGCCACCCCAACTGCATATGAAAGATCTGGTCTGGTATGAAGTAAATATCTCAGACAACCCACAACTCTTCTGTATTCAGTGGCATCGACTGGCTGGCCATCTGAATCTTTATGCACTTGAGCCTTGTGTTCCATGGGATACTTAGTTGGGTTACAATCCTCCATTCCAAACTGCTTCAGTACCTTCCTGGCATAAGCTGATTGCTTGAGTGTCACACTGCCTTCCTGCTGTGACACTTCAATCCCAAGATAGAATGAAAGTAACCCCAAATCACTCATTTCGAATTCTGCTGTCATTTGCTTCTTGAATGCAACTATCTCACTTGTCTTGGCTCCTGTGACAATGAGATCATCTACATATGCACCAACAATGACTGCAGCTCCACCTTTTCCTCTTGTGTACATAGCCTGCTCTTGTGCACACCTCCTGAAACCCAATTTTTTCAGACTTTTATCAAGCTTAATATTCCAAGCACGTGGTGCCTGCCTCAAACCATACAGAGCTTTACTGAGTTTCAGGACTTGCTTCTCTTTCCCCTTAACTGAATATCCCTCAGGTTGAGCTACGTATACTTCTTCCTCCAGCTCACCATTCAGAAAGGCTGTTTTAACATCCAAGTGATGCACTTGCCAAGCCCTATGTGCAGCGACTGCAAGTATCACCCTTACAGTATCCATCCTGGCAACGGGTGCAAACACTTCTTCAAAATCAATTCCCTGACGCTGCACGTAACCTTTGGCAACCAGCCTGGCTTTGTACTTGATCACATCTCCTTCAGAGTTCTTCTTCAGTTTATAAACCCATTTCAGACCTATGGGTTTCTGTCCTGCTGGCAAAGTAGTGAGCTCCCAAGTGCCATTTCTCTCTATTGATTCCATCTCACTGTTCATAGCTGCCACCCACTCAGAATGTTCCACAGCTTCTCTAAAACTTAATGGCTCCTCCATCTCCGCGAGGAATGCTTCACCATCCGGGTCAGAATTCTGCTCTTCATCATCTGAATCAGAATTCAGTTCAACTTGATGAGTTCTCTGATAGACATCTTCTAAACTCCTGAAACGATAAGATTCCTCTTCTGAATCTTCATCTCCACTTGACCCTGGTGATTGCTGCACTTGCATTGGGCTCATTGTCTCAGCTGTCAGTGGTGTAAAATCCATCTGTACTGCTGGGGAGGGCGGAGTATCTGCAGCTGAGCCTGCTGCTGCCACGTCTTCACTTGTGCTCCACACAGGTGGATCCGTCACAATACCAACTCCTTCTTCATGGAACTCAACTGAGCCCCACTCATTTGTGTCACTACTCCACTTCCATGGCACATTCTCTTCGAATTTCACATCACGATTTACAATGATTTTCCCTCGGAGTGGATCAAACAGACGGTGTGCCTTGCATCCTTCCTCAACTCCGAGATACACCAGTTGCTGACTCCGGTCATCCAGCTTCTTCAGATGTGGTGTGACTACCTTCGCATGTGCTAGGCAACCGAACACACGAAGGTGTTCAAGGTGAGGTTTCTTCCCTGTCCATGCTTCAAATGGGGTTCGCTCCCCCATTGCCTTCGTTGGCAAACGGTTCAGCAAATAGACCGCGTGCCGCACTGCTTCGCCCCAGAATTTTCCTGGAACATTCATGCTCTTCAACATGGAACGAGCCATCTCAACCACTGTCCTATTTCTGCGCTCGACAACGCCATTGTGTTGTGGTGTGTAGGGTGCAGTAAAGTGCCGCTGGATCCCAGCCTGGTTGCACACATCTGCGAATGCCGCACTTAGGAACTCGCCGCCACGATCAGAACGTAGTGTCTTGATGCGCCGTCCGCAGGAGTTCTCCACCAGGGCCTTGTACTTCACAAATTCCGCACAAGCCTGATCCTTGCTCTTCAACACATACACGTGCATCCATCTTGAATAATCATCAACAAGCAATATGAAATAGCAATTACCGGCGCTTGTCAACGGTGTGATTGGCCCACAAATGTCGACATGAATCAGCTCGAGTGGTTCCTCCGCTCTGTACAGTGCCTTTGATGGAAATGCCCCACGTGTCTGCTTTCCTACCAAACAGCCGTGGCACAGTTGGTCCGGATGTGAGATCGGCGGCACACCAGCCGCCATGTCCTTGTCAACGAGGAACTTCAGTGCCTTGAAGTTGACATGGCCAAGGCGCCCATGCCAGAGCCATGCTGGATCTTCCATCTTTGTGAGAAGGCACGCAGGACTCGCCCGTGTCAGCTCGATGTGGTACAGCCTGTTCGATGAACGTTGCACCTTCATGACCAACTGCCTCGTCGACTTCTCGATCACCTCGAGCTCGCCTTCATCCAGTACCACTCGATAGCCTATCTCTGTCAGCTGTCCAAGACTGATGAGGTTGCTACACAAACGAGGAATGTAATACACATCTCGGAGAGCCCACTGATCCCCATTCTTGCAATCAAACAAAATTGATCCTTTTCCCATAATCTGTACAGTGGAGCCATCACCAAACCTGACATTGCCGGTGATCGCCTCATCTAGCTCCTGGAAATTCTCCCTGTTACCTGACATATGATTGCTAGCGCCGTTGTCAAGGTACCATGTGTTCCTGGTACTTTTGCCCTTTCCTGCCAGGTACAGCTCGGGGAGGATCTTCTCTTCTGTAAGGAACACAGCCTCCTGCTGCTCCCCTTGCATCTGCTCGAGTGGTGTCAGCTCCTCCGACACCGCGAGTAGGAGTGCTTGTTCCACATCATCGGTGCGGGCGTGATGCGCCTCTTCTCCCTTCTTCGCCTGCTTGCACTGGTTGGCGTAGTGGCCATAATCTCGACAGTTGAAACACTGTATGTGACTCTTGTCACGAGCAGCGCCACCAGTCGCCTCCTTGCCCGCTGAGTTTCCGTGCCCACCGCGCCCGCTGCGCCCACGGCCTGTGCCACGGCCGCGCCCTCGGCCACGTGCACCCACGTCCGGCGATCTCCCCTTGCCGGATCCTTCACCAGGCGCTTTCTTCTGGCGCGCCTCCCACTCCGCCTGAGTGAGGAGAAGCTGCCCGTCTGCAGTCGCACCACTCATGGGACGACTTGTTCGCTCCTCGAACGCCTTGAGTCGACTCACCGCCTCCTCGAACGCCAGGGTGGAGAGGTCGTAGAACTGCTTGATGCCGGCGATGACGGTGATGAAGCTGTGAGGTACTGTGTCGAACAACTTCTTCACGAGGGCAGCATCGTTGAGAGTGCTACCCAGGTTACTGTACCTGACCGACATGGCCGACAGTCTCCCGGCGTACTGATCTACCGACTCGTCCTCCTTCATGCGCATCCTGTCGAAGTCACTCTTCAACGTCTGTAGCCGCGCATCCCTCACACGATCAGTACCGACGAACCTCGTCTTGAGGCAGTCCCAAATCTCCCTCGCCGTGTTCTTGTTAGCCACCTGCATGAGAAGATCCTCTGGCAAACACTGGATCAGATGAGATTTCGCCTTCCTGTCCTTCCTGACATCAACAGCCACACCGGCCGTCGGCTCGATCACCTCCCAGACCTCCTGGTCCTCCATCATTGCCTTGACTCGAATCTTCCAGCTGGTGTAGTTCGTCGCGGTGAGCTGTGGGTAAACATACCGTTCGCCGCCGCCGCCGCCGCGAGAACCTTCTCCCCTGGTGACGATTGACATGGAGTCAAACCGGGGATATTTGGGCATGCACTGAACCGGCTCTGATACCAAATGTTGGGAAACAATGATCACAGTGACACACCCAAAACAATCACACACAAACACACGCGATATTGGAACTGGTTTTTGTTCAGAGGTCAGAGCTATTTTCCTCTGAATATGGTTTATGAACTGGTACAGACGATGTGCTTTCTCGCACTAAAAAAACTGGACTAAGCACTACTTATCTCGTAGTGTTTTCAGGAAAACAAATGCTAACACTTAGCTAAGATCCTAATAAAACGGAGCTACATGCAACCGCATGAATTATTCGCTAACTAAACTTCGTGCTTCCGTGATGCCAGGCACCATCTCCACCAGAGCTATTTCCGGTGCCTGAAGAAACGCTCGCCTGAAGACTCGCTGCATCCAACGCTTCTGTTGTTCCAGCATGCATGCAGGATTAAGTCCAACAGAATCACGGCTCGGCTGAGCCCAAGGATGCGGCTTGGTGAATTCCACCGCTCCCCAAGTCCCAAACTCGCGATCCGCGGTGCCATCGCCACCACCACCGCGGCGTCCTCCCCGTCCCCGCCCAGGAGTCCTGGCCAGTGGCCTTTTCTCTGCCACTGCCCGACGCAGCATCCACAGATATCGATCTCACACTGTAGGACAGACCCACCGCATGCACTGACTTCCGCTCCGACCCTCTTTTCCAGCTTTTATCAGAAGTAACAGGTCTAGATGCTCAACACAGGTCTGTGATAATCAGCCAGCCACAAAGTTAAGGCATTTCATCGTTGATCTACCACACCATTTGAATACGGTTCAGCCGTTCAGGTCGGGATACCCCCCAACCATCTCTACTACTAAAAAAATGAAACTAGGTATTCTTCAACTGCTCGCGAACGCCTCCATCCTCCGTCCGCGACCGCTCCTCGCGTGCCCTTCCGTCGCGACCGCGGTCTCGCGTCTACCCCCACGACAGCGATGCAACGCCCTGCCCTCGCAACCTCATTCGCGAACGACATCCCTCGCGAGCCCCCGCGACGTCACCGCGCCTCCCTCGTGACCTCGCCCTCACCCTCCGATCCGTTGCTTGAGCCCGTTTTCTTCCTAACGACACCACCCTCCAGATGTTGAAGCCAAAAATTAAACCAATGCCCTCTTCTCGCCTCCCTGATTTTGAAAACACCCGGCGATCGTGAATCACACGAAACCCTCGGCCCTCTTTCCAGTCGTGCAGTGCGCCGGGCGATCGAACGCCCTGCTCCAATCATGTGAAACCCTCCTTCCGTGTGACTGTGCCGAGATTTGAGAGGAAGGCCAAAGGGAGAGGAGGTAGGTGTGTCCATGTGGGGCGCTTCTGGTTGAGGCAGTCGGTGGATTGGTGGGCTTGTGTTCGGCTCGTGGAGCTCGCAAGCAGCTCGAGCTCGGTAACCTTTTTTTTTTAAGACGAATCGCTCGCTCTAACTTAAACAAGGTAAAATGCTAGCTCGGCTTGTAGACAATATAAGCGACCCGGGTCAAGCCAAAGGAGCTAACGAGCCACGTGCGTTTCGTCCAACACCCTAACGGTGAGCAGATCAGGACGAGCCGTGGTGGTTCAGATCGCTCGATCGGGCCGTGCCTGAGCAGCTGAGCTGCTGGAGCTCTTCCAATCCCCTGCCGAAACCACACAGACACAGATCCTCCAATCCCCGTGCAGATCTCGGAACGCCCGTAGCCATGCATGAACAGCGCATCTAGATCGGCGCCTCCCATCCCATCAGTCGCCGACGTGCTTTTGGAATCATAGCTGAGTACCGCCCCAGCTAGCTGTGTTTGTTTAATCTAAGATTCTAGAATCTAGACACAGTCGGCTAAGCCTGCACGGGGCTAGCTGGCTTCATGGCGTGTCTATTGATTAATTAATTAATTAGCTTGGTCCTGGATTGATATATATATTTCAACAACGCACCGAGTGAGTGAGATGTAAATTAAAAAGAGGCCGGCGGGGGGTGCGGCACGACCTGGCTTCCCAGCTCGCTGTCAGTCCAGATCACATCTCGATCAAATTGGTATCATCTCAGCAGGTCGTGAAGAATGTGCTGCGTATATTAGCTTGACTAGTTTGAGGAACGTTGATCTATTAACATTGTTAGTAGCTTCTAGCTTGTTGTCATGTTTGAGTCAACGTGCAGGAGTGGTTAACAGGTACTATATCGAATCAAAACAATGAATCTTAACAATTTATAACAGGCCTAACAGCGTGTGATCGACAGCTCCATCCTGAGTCCTTGACGACATTTTTTCTTGTCTAAAAGGAACAGCACTTGTAAATTAAAATTGGATGCTCAGGCTCTTCTAGGGGATGGACCGGACGGAGATCAAGATCCACGTTTGATCAGCTGGCTTCACGTACGCTCCGTCTACCTTGGAAAAGATTATCATCGTACCTAACATGTGTATTTTCACTAGTTTGTATTAAATTTATTATGTGATCTCACTCTCGCTCTTCGTCTGTCCCTTCCCTCCAGATTTGATGTGATGCCTGGGGCATATGACACCAAGGGCACACCGCACACGGGTCAGGCCAGGCATAGTTGTCTCACAGTTTCTCTAGATCTGTGGAGAGGCCCTGCTGGCCCCGAGAGGACACGACTTTAAGCTAATCGTGTTACATTGCATCGAAGAACATAACAGCAATGGTGATGACCGATGTCGACATTCTACTCCTTGCACTGGGAGAAATTAAAAAGATGGACGTGCTGGGTTAGTTACCTGCAATGTGATTCTGGAGAGATTTTCAACGCATACGGATGAAGTAAAGAATGGGATCACGGTACGTGTTGCATGTGCTAGGAGTATATTACCATTAAGGCGCCAGTTGAAACTTGGAGTGTCGCGCGAGGCCGGCCTGCCAGCGCGAAGTCTATGCCAAGGTCATGTGTCAAGACTCAAGTGGTGCAGATGTAAACAATAACAGTAAAAAGCTTCTTATTTTGCGACAATAATGCCCAACATGTTGAGAATTCAAAATGCTGTCAACAAAGCCTTGAGGGGCCACCTAGGTGGCTATACATATATAAAGTACTCCAATAGGTCTCGTGTCTCTGCGACGGGTGAAACGTCAGACCCAACGGCGACTCCGACCCCTCGATTCCAATCTATAGCTTCTTTAATTTTTTTTCGTGTACGACCAGGGATTGCATTACGTATGTATAGAGATCACATGATCACCGGCAATCATAGACGAGATCGCCGCCTGCCAGCGACTCGAGCGTTCAACGGACTCTGACTCGAGCGTGCACACACCGCCCAGTTTATCGCATGTCCTTGTCTTCATCGGTATCTTGTCTTGTCTGAAATCGTATATGGAAGCTGCCATGCTGCATGGATCTCTGACACATCCATGGTTTTTAATTTGTAGCACACGTTAAAGCAGGTGAGAAAAAAATAATCCATATGCAGTGAAAGAAGAAAGAAAAGGAAGCTAGAAGATGAGTTTAGAGTCACAAAGATGAAGCCCTACATTTCTTTTATGAGATTGATATGATACCATTGAGATACTGTTGCATTAGCGGATAAAACTTTTATAATCAAGGTTATTGACGAACCATTTAAGGTCCAAAATGTCTCAAGGTAAAATGGTTTAGCCATGCGATATATCGACAAGAAATTATTGGATGAAATTGATATTGGTATCGTTATCACCATTTCCCGTCTAGAACTATCGTCGAAGCTTTTAAGATAACATATATAAATTGCTTACATTTTACACATACATGATTTATTATTAATATTATTATAGTTAATGTCATTAAAGGGTCTCTTATCAGAGTTCCGTCTCAAGCCCGAAAAATCTTAGGACCGGCCGTACTTCTACATCACGAAAATGTTGCCCGTGTTGAGGGCGTGGCATTGGCTTCGAAAAGTGCTTCTATCTCCTCGAGGCTCCTCCCCTTGGTCTCCGGCAGGCACTAACACCCACACCCACCACCATGAACGCGGCTTGGGTGTTTAGTTCACCAATTTTCTTTTGGCAACTTCTCTAACTAAACAGGCTCTAAGCTCATCAATTCATAACAGCTTGATGCAGGATGACACACTCTCTGCTCCTTGAAAGAAAACGATGGACTCTCTGGGCTACATGGGACATGATTCTGGACAGATATTCAACACAAGGACGTTGGACCAAGTAAACAAAGGAGCACGGGTACGCGCGTGTTGCATGTGGTATTACCATAAGGCGCCAGTTGAGTGTTGCGGGAGGCCTGCCCCTGGCATCGCGAAGTTCGACGATGTCATTGGTCACAAGTGGTATGTGCGGTGCAGAAGTAATAAACAAGGGGCGTGTTTGGATGTTTTGGCTCCAAAGCCAATTGTGTTCACTGTTCACTTGCTACAGTACGGACGCCAATTTACTTTGGCACCTCATGTTTGGATCAGAGCTAAAGCATATGCCAATTTACTTTGGGCTACCACCTGCACTCGTGGGCCCGCGTGCCATCCCGCTCGCGCCGAGGCTGTATGGTGGCGAAGAACGGCGCTGCGGCAGCTCGACGGCGAGCAGAGAGGAGGCCGGAGTAGAGACGAGCGGAGGCCGCCGTTGTGCCCTTCTCCGCCTCCGCGAGCCGAGAAGCCCAGAAGTCCGGCGGGGAGGCGAGAAGGCCTGGCTGCTCCCGTGCCCGTGCCACCTCCGCCCGCTCGTCGCCGGATCCCGCCGCTCCCGCGCCGCGCCGTCACTCGGTGTCGGTGTCGAGCCGCGCCCACCAGGGGAGCCGCCGCCGCTGCCTCATCTTCCGGCTCCTCCAGATCTCCTCCGATGTGAGAGAACGGCGCCACGCGGGGATGGGACACAGCGTCCACTCGGCAACACGCCGGCGAGGCTTCTAGACGCCGGGGATGGGGCTTCAAGCGGTGGTGGAGGCGCGGTCGACAGGCGGGCGGACGGGGAAGGCGGAGTCGGGGTCGGGATAGGCGTCGGAATATTCTTTTAGGGGCACTGAGAATCCCAGCCTAGGGTTGGAGTACTAACCATGCGGGTCCCATGCGCAAATTGGCCCAATTGGAGCCTGTTGGGCTGACCACAACTTTTAGGGGGGGCCAATTCAATTTGGCACACATTTGGCCCCTATGTTTGGCTCCCATGTGCCAAATTTGAGGCCAAATGGGAGGGCCAATGTTTGGGACCCCTCATCCAAACAGGGCCAAGAACAATATTGACACAATGTCTGATATGTTCAGATTTTAAAATGTTGTCAAATCCTAGGGGCCCCACCTACGTACCTACTACATATATACTACCTCAGTCCCAAAATTATAGTCTTTCTCACTTTCCGAGAAAATACTATGGCCAATTATATATAAAAATATAATAAACTTTATGGTACACTATAGATATCACTAGATAGATATTAAGGTCTAATTTTTTATAAAAAATATTTGAAGATATAAATATTACACATATTTTATACAAATATAGTCAAACTCATGGCACGAACACCCAAAACGACTATAATTTTGGGATGGAGGGAGTAGGTTAGTCGAGTGGAGTGTAGGTTTCTAATATGTGACATGTAAAACGTCAGACCCAGCGGGGCCGATGTATAGCTTCTCTTTTAACTTTTTTCACGTACCAGCGCAGATTGCATTACGTATGTGTAGGGATTGCATGATCAATCAACGGTAATCACTCTCGGAGATTGTCGCTTGCCAGCACCTCAATGGTGTGCCCACCATCCAGATTATCGCCAGTCCGTGTCTTTCTTGGTGTCCCCATGAGCCGTGAGGTCAGTTCATGACTTGATTACTTTTTGTTATTAGTCTGAAGTCTGAACTCGATTACCGATCGGTCCTACATATATGGCTATATCGCATGCTGCCATGCTGCATGGATCTCTGATATATGCATTCATTTTTTTTAAATTGTAGAACACGGCAATGCAGGAGAGGGAAAAAAAAATGTCTACAGTGAGTAAAAGAAAGAAGAGGAAGCGGGAGAAGATGATCTTTGGCGAGACAGATATTGATACCATCGACACTTTGGCATTAGCGGACAAAAGCTTTTTGAAGTTGAAGTTACTGACGTCTCATGTAATGTCTAAAAATGTCTTTCAAGGTTAAATATGTTTGGTAATTCTATGCATCGAGAAGGGATTATTGGATGAGATTGATGTTGATATATTGAAATGTTGGAAGAAACTTTTAACATAATAAATACAATAAATTGCATACATTTATACATAGGTGATTTATTATAAAAATTTTCATAATTACTGTTATAAAAGGGCTTCTTCCGTTGGTGCCCTAAACATCTCAGGATCAACCCTGTCTAGATCAAGACTGTGTAGCCTGTGACGACGGCGCGGCACCAGCGTCGAAAAGCGCTTCTATCTCCTCGAGGTTCCTCCCCTTGGTCTCCGGCAGGCACGCGTACACGAACACGCACGCCGCCACCGTGAACGCCGCGAAGATGAAGAAGCTATTAGCCATGCCAACCGCCTTGTACATCGAGATGAACGTCGTGCCCACGGCGGCGCTCATCACCCGGTTCACCGCCGTCCCCATGCCGGTGCCCTGCGCGCGCAGCCGCAGCGGGAGGATCTCCGACACGTACATCCACACCACCGCCCCGAACCCCAGCGAGAACGTCCCCATGAACACCGCCGCCGCCGCGACGCACGTCGGCACGGCCCACCACGAGGCCGTAGCCAGGGGCGCCCACAACGACACGCCGAGGACAAGGAGCGACACGGCCATGCCGCCGGCGCTTGTGAGCAGCATCGGCCGGCGACCGAGACGGTCGGAGAGGAAGAGAGGGATCACGATCGCCACCGTCTTGACGGCGCCGAGGAAGACGGTGGCGCCCAGCACGGCGCGCTCCGAGTTGATCCCGGCGTGGCTGAACACCCGTGGCGCGTAGAGCAGCAGCGCTGACACGCCGGACGCCTGCTGGAACACCTGGAGGCCGACGATGACGAGCACCACGCGGCGCACGGCCGGAGTTGGCCGGAGCAGCATCTCGCTCCACACGCCTTTCGATGACTCGCCGGGTTGCTGCTTCGATGCCTCCTGGACGGACGTCGAGATCTCCTGGAGGTGGCGGTCGGCTTGCCCGGCGGTGCGCGCCAGCACGCGGCGAGCTTCGTCGGTGTGGCCGTGGAGGACGAGCCAGCGTGGGGTCTCCGGCATGGCGAGCATCGCGGCGGCCGCGAGGAAGAAGGGTGGCACGGCGCCGATGCCGATCATGAGGCGCCAGTTGATCGTCTTTGGGAGGCCGGCGAGCGCGAAGTCGGCGATGTAGCTCAGCAGGATGCCCGAGTTCATGGCGATCTGACGTGGCACGTGAAAACAACATTAAAAAAATTGTAGAAAGATATCGTATCATTTGCTTTGATCTACATCATGGTGAATTGGTAAGTCGTTCGTCAAATGAAATTTTTAAATTCTGTTAGGTTTTTTCTGTCAGACGGCCAGACCTCAACTAACACGTTGTACCACAAGATCTTCTGCAGCAATAAATATTCGTGCATCGCGGCGTGCATAGCATATTAAGCAGTAACGTGGTACAAACAACTCCCATTTGATTTTAAATTTAAAACTGCAGATCTGTCCAAATATGGCTTTCATTAAATAAAGTTGTAGATCTGTCCAAATATGCCTTTGATTTAAAACTACACCCAAAGTACTAATGTACTCACTCTGTCCTAACATAACTTTCATTTTGGTTTTCTAGGTACATAACTTTATTATGTATTTCTACGTTACATATCTAGCTAGGTGCATATCAGAAACTATATATCTAGTAGAAAACGTAAAACTAGTATTTTGGAACAAAAAGAGCAGTCATGGATGAGCTTGTCTAAGATTCCAAATCGTAGTTACCCCTTCCATTCCACATATTGATGTTTTTACCCACTTCCCTTTAACTTAATCACATCTCCGCAGTTAGCAATAATCTCCCGTACCCTAATTAAAACTAATCACGACCACCACGCACAAGGAACACAACGTACGGCCGCCATGCACGAGTTCGATATGTCTGGTGTCCCTTATTACTGAAAAATTGATAGTATTATTACAAGAAATGTGTCTAGTAGTGAACAACACCGCCGCGCGGCAGCCGTCGCCGTACCATACCTCGGGGATGGAGGAGAGCAAGCCGCGCGAGCTCGGCGGCGCGATCTCGGTGATGTAGACGGGCGCGACGACGAGGCCGAACCCGCAGGCGATGCCGGCGACGAACTGGCCCGCCATGAGCGTGGCGTAGCCGTTGGCGGCGGCGGTGATGGCGGAGCCGGCGAGGAACATGGCGGCAGAGAGCGCGACGGCGCGGCGGCGGCCGGCGAGGTCGCACGTCCAGCCCGCCGCCAGCGAGCCGACGAGCGAGTAGACGCTGGTGGCGCCGATGAGCACCTCCAGCTGGCCGTCGCTGACGCCCAGGTCTGACTGCACGAACTCCTGCGCCCCACTAAACACGCCGCGATCTGCCACGTACGTACACGAGAGGTCAGGGAGGTAAAGAAATGGCACGCCGTGGCCAGTTCGGTATAGAAGAAAGAAATTAAAGAGCAAGTTTGTAAGTAGAGGTGCTTACTGTAGCCGTAGATGATGGAGGTGAAAGAGGCGAGGAGGGCGCAGACGAGGGCGTACGAGCTGCCCTTCTTGGCGTCCTCCGGCGCCGGCTTGCCGTCTACGACGGCCAGAAGCGGCGACTCAACGTCCTGCATCTTCATTACGGCCTGCAGGACGCCGCTTGTTTTGCCACCTAGCTAAATTGTATGCGACGCAAGCTAAGCTCTGCTTCTGGCAATTATACAGGTCGACGGCTACCTATATATATAGTAGCACACGGCTCCGGTGTGTGGGTCTCCAATGGAATAATCGTGCCCCCATGTCATGGAGAACGTGGCACATTCCTCAGTCCTGGGAACGTCGTTCCAGCTTGCTGTACTACCAGGAATATGGGAACAGTTTCGCCCCCTTAGTATTAAAATTATTTTCAAATGATGTACCATGTTGTGTATTCCACGATTCTCAGATCCATTGATTCGAGAAGTTTTGTGACCATATATGGTTGGTACCGTTAATAATAGCACAACCGCTGCCTCCAGAAGTTGTCTACCTTCATGTATATGTTAATTAGACAACCCAGGTTATCTTTCTGTTCATGCTATTCTCTGAGATTAATTAACCATCAATAAGAACGCATCAGATCATATTGTCACGAGATCACTACAAACTTTATGGCAAATTTAATCAGTCTCGGGATTAAAATGTTCCATAAATTGGCTAGATTTCTAACAGAGACCATAGATTAGGTCTTGAATCAAAAGCTCATGTCTTAGGATTAGCCCACTGGACTCTCACTCACTCTCTGAAAACCAAGCATGCATCTACAACAGACTGTATATATGGATCGGAGTAGGAAAAAACAGATGTAGCCATTCCGCTTGATATCCACGTCAAATAACAATAGTGATGTGCCTGGCAAGTAACGCCCTAATCAGGCCTTTATCTTTCCAGTCAAAATTGCAACATTATACAACATAAAAAAATACAAGCGGATGATCGACCTTTAGTACCTGTCCGAAAACCCGGTATTGCTCCTCTGGTACTAAATAAATATCATTTAGTACCGGATCATCACACTAGTAAAATGTAAACCGATCAGCGCACGCGTAACTTTTCACTCATAAATGTACTTTCGCGGTGCATGGATTCGAACCCATGGCCTGTTCGCGGTGCATGGATTCGAACCCATGGCCTCTAGTCTCACGTGAACCTCCTCACCACCCGAGTGGGAGATGATTTCCTTTTGAACAAATCCATGTATGATCATTTAGTACCGGGCCATAATACCACCTAGAAGTAAATGTCATCTGTTAGTATTGGATGCATGACATTTTCACTTAATACAAAAAAAAAACCTCTAGGGACTGGGGCCATCAAAATGTTTACCCAGTACTACTAATATCAGCACTAGTACCGGTCTAAATCTGGCTGGTACTAACACCATCGACGAATGCTTAGTTTATAGTTGTGAGTCAAGATTTGTTACTTGCCATAGTTAAGGCCTTAAGGGTAGAGAGTTAAACTTGACAGCATTTTGAATTCTCAACATGTCAGGCATTGTCGCATATAGAGGCTACTTTTATTGTGCACTAGTACTTGTTGAGACTAGCTAGGCTACTTTTACTGTGCAAATTAAGAGGCTACTTTTTTATTGTTTACCTGTGCACTACTTGAGTCTTACACATGACATCATAGACTTCTCGCTGGCTGGCTTCCCGCAACACTCAACTGGTGCCCTATGGTAATCTAGAACATGCCACAAGTATAGTACCCGCGCTCCCTTTGTTTTCTTCATTCATTCATGCGTTGAAGATCCATCCAGAACCATGTTGCAGGTAGCACGGCACGTCATCATGATGCTCTTGTGGAGTGATGAGCTTACATTTCTTTTATTTTATTTTGACGCAATGTACAATGATTAGCTATATTAATATTGGTTGGTGTAATTGGACACGATTTTTATTGTACTGTCACGCGCCACATCATGTGCAATGGCATCACTGCGCCACACTGCCCTGTATGCCGACCATTCTGCCCCGCACTGACGTTGTCCAAGTACAGTCTCTCGCTTCCTTTCCTCTGCGCCAGCGAGCGCCTTCACAGATCTCTAGAGAGGCTGTGATATGTTGCCAGGCCGGATCTTGGAGAAGGCATCTGCCAGACCTGTGCGCCCTTGGCATCTTGCATTCTTGCCTGCTATTGATTGTGTCATGTTACCGGTACCACATCGGATATTCTGGAGAAAGGAAAGAAACAGACGAATAGCAAGACTGAAATCACATTATAATTTTAATGCAAACCAGTGGAAATGCATATGTAAGGCTTGATTCATTGTTACCCCGCCTGTTAGGCTGTATGAACAATGATTCCTTTAATTTCAGAGTCAACCCGCAGTTGAATCTAGGACACATCACATATGTAAACTATGGAACCTCTGAGTAAATTTGGATCATTGGTTTCACCTCGTTCTCTCTCCTTCTATCGTTCGTGTTTGCTAGCTCTTGCTTTGGCCCAAAAGTTTTCATAGCATTATATTTCTTCGTTTCATTTGGTTTGTTGCCATTATGTGTTCCACATTCTACTAGGGAACCGACCACCGTTAGTACTGGTCGAGAAACCCATTTAGTATCGGTTTTTCAACCTCTACAGTCTCTCCAATATTCTAAATGCAAGTCATTGAACGCGTGTCTGTTTTGTGTGCTCTGACCATGCGTGTGTACTATATTCAGAAATGTAGCTTTTGATGAACAGGGAGCGTGCAATTCTCTCGCGGTCGACTGATTGCCGGAGGCCGGAGCTTGCTCATCATTCAGTTAAGGATATTTTTTTAGAGAAAAAAAAACTGATTGGCGTAAGTGCTGCTGACTGCTGACACAGATGAAAATGATCGGGTAAACAGAGTATGTAGCTCTCGCAAAGCCAAAACGTAAACATGCAATACTAACTTAAATCACTCTTGCTTCTGGCAGCTGACCGTTCACTTCTTGATGGCCTGGTTGCAGGCCCTGGCGTCTGCTGGGTCAATCTTGGTCAGATCCTTGTCAGACATCCGTTCGAACAAGCGGTCGCAGCTATGGGTCGAGCGTGCTCAGCGCGTCCCTCCCGGCGAAGCTCTCTCCTTTTCCATCCTAGCCTGCCACACTTTCCAATACCAGTAACCAGACCCTTGGTTAGTACCTTGAGAGGTGGCTTCCAATACTCTCTTGTCTTGTCTAGGCTTGTAGCAAGCAAGGCATACATGGCGCACCCAAGGCAAATCACTCCCGAACGTTGACTCCACGTACCAACAAGCTAACAATTTTAATAGATCAACGTTCCTCAAACTAATATGCAGCACATTCCTCTTGAGATAGCAACATATGGGATGTGATCTGTTCTAACAGTGATCTGGCCGGCCTCTTGTTAATTTACATCTCACTGATCACTCGGTGCGTTGAAATATCAATTCAGGATCAAGTTAATTAGTTAACTAATAGCGCCGTGAAGCAAGCTATAATTATGTGGCTTAAACAAAACTCTGACGATTCAAATGTGACTAGCTTGCTGATGTGTCTAGATCAAACAATTAAAAACAACATAAGCATCCATGCTTCACTCGCGACACGCGTGCTACATTATATATAGTATTAATTAGTAAGCTTAATTACCATTCCTCTGAACAGTTGAAGATGTAGCATTTTCTCCTTCAAGGACTATTCTCAGAATTTCGGGTGTAGTTTACATGTGAAATCTGTTGGTGCACATTTGTTTTTACCATGGATACTTCTTTTACCAAATAGGTATGACTTTGAAGTACCCACTGATATCCCCCCTGATGAAAGCATGCTATATATATCCAACATTTGGAAAGAACTCGTAGGCTTGTTACTATGCCACGTGATCAACAAAAAGGGAGAGTTTCATTCTATCAATCCGGCTTCCATGGCCAGCATATGAACTTGTATGCTTGGCTGTGTGAACTATATGAACTTGTATGCTTCCATGGCCTAATGCATATGACTTTGGGTTACAAACATGTATGCATGACTAGCTTGAACTAAACCTTGATGTTGTGACTCGGTGTTAAACTTTGCTGTTGTGGCTTGGCTGTGAAGTGTGTGATTGTGGTGTGGTTGTCTTTTCTATAACATGTTCCATAAATTATATGAACTATTGTGGATGTGATTTTTCTATTTGTGTAGGCCTATGAACTAAGACATGTTTCTCAATAAAATGTCACTAATGTAAAAAAAAAAGGTCTACATGAACTCATTAGTGATGCGGGTAGACTAACCTCTGTCGCTATTCCTATCCATCATGCGCCGTCACTATTTGTGCACATAAGTGATGGGGGTAGACTAACGCCAGTCTCAATGTTGGTTTCATCGGCAATTAATAAGGTGCCACATAGGCACCTCAGCTGGCATGGCACCAGTTTAATTAGGAGACAAGATCACGGTGTCATGGTGATGAAATGCTATGTTGCTCCAGTTACCAAGACCTCGTGAACTGGACAACACTCCACTGAGAGAGGGGTCGTTTCATCTTAGGATCCTATTGCGTCGGCTTCGTCCTGCTGATCTTCCCATGCTGCAATCTCCTGTGCAATGAATCAATCTTGCTAACCTTTGGCCGCTGATTCGTTGCGGTTGTCTTCTCCTAGAATGAGTCACCGCCACCCCCAAGAATCTCCAAGCCAAGCCACACCTGCACCCCCTTCCACTATCTTCGATTTTGTCACCAGAAGACCGACGAGTTGCCTCTGCCGGGTTGATTTTTCCGGCTGCCACTGCTCGTGCCCGCGCGCGTTGAGCACTCGGGATCATATCGCCCGCCTCCTCCTTGGATTCCCCCACTCAATCACAACTTTACTTCAGCAGAGCGCCATTGATTTGAACCTCATGAACTTCTGACTGCCATGGCTGCGTATGGTTGTGTGTTCTTGAAGGTTTTGTATTTGGATCCCTAAGGAATAGGGTATCGACTAAATGGTTTCTCTAGTCTATGCTAGTTTATAGAAACCCCCCTTCAAAGAATAAAAGTTAGCAATCCAGTCCCACCAAGACTTGTTTTTGCATGGTATTAATCATTATGTTTTATATGGAAAATAATATTTATTTACCATAAACAATTATACTCATATTCATTTAGATACAATTACAAAAGGGCTATAGAGTACTCATGGCACATTTGATCACAAATTAATGTACAAATTAAATGGTGTACATTGTCTTTGAAATTGTCTCATGAAACTTTGCACTGAAAGTGACAGTTTCATCCCACGGAAAGCTGATATGGCTGTCTTGGTAACAATGTCCATAAAACTGCCATTGAGATTGGCCTAATCTCTGGCCCGTCGCTGTTTGTACTCATAAATGACATGTGTAGACCTGTCACAATCTTGTCTATCAATGGCATGGGTATACCAGGTCCATCATCATTTTCACAAGCATGCATGACGTAATTATTATACTAGGAACCATCACTATTATACCTTATCATGACACGTATTGGTCCACAGCCATCACTAATTAGTCCTCATTAGTGACGGAATTTTTGCACTCACCAATGTCATTCACATCAGTGATGAAAATTCTATGTCGCTGGTGGGCTTTGCCGTGACTAATATATTGTTTCTCACATAATGTATCCTGTTAATATTGATAAGCTTCTTATATAAATAAATTAATTAATTAACTAAAGAAATCGGTGCATGCAGTATCGCACATCAGAGTTCTTAAAAGCAGCAGCCCTTTTCTTGCAACTCTGCGTTTCACGGCCCCGCTCACCTCACTATCAGGGCGCCCGAGAGTAGTAGAGCGTTGTGGGCTGCATCTGTTGTAGTTGATTCGAAAGTTAGAAAGGTCCATGCACTGAACCATGATGGGGCCATGTGTTTGCCTCGACGCTTCGTTCACATGGATCGAGCCCAGCCAGCTCCCCAGGGGCGGACGGTTTGAAATTGGAAACTGGGCCCACCTGACCTTATCCTCTCGTCTACTCTTTCGCCTCTCTCTCGAAATGCAGCAACGGCGGCAGCTGTGCGTCGTGGTCTCTTGGCGAAGGAAAGGATGGTGGAGACGCCGACTCACATCAAAGGAATCTGACTCCAAGTTTGCATCAACCTGTGCTAGGCAACCCTCCCCCGACAGGCCGGCAACACTCAGGCACCACCCGGCGAGGTGAATAGGTGTGCGTACCACTAGACCCTCTCGTTGGTGGGGCAGGTGCATGCACGTGAAATACAAGCGCTGCCAGCGGACGACACTCAATGGTAGCAGCACCTGCTTAAGCTACTCCAGCTCGAGACAGTGGTCAATGAGCAGTATACCTCTGAGAAGGGAGAAGGCGAGGGGCATGTGGATGACAGCGGGAGAAAGAAGAGGAGACACTGGAGGGAAAGGTAGAGGAGCGAGGCGCTACTGACCTGGGGGACATAGTTCTGGCATACATTGGCGTGGCCGGCCTCCCTTCATGATTCTCGCTTGACCACCCCTGATCTCCCCTTGCCTTCTTTGAAGTGGCAATCGATCGCTAGTACAATGCGCAAGAAATAGGCAAGTGATTTCCCCTAATCCTCACCCCTCCCATGAAATTTTATTGGTCCTAGCAGTGAATGCTCAATTGCTGAGTGATTTCCCCCAGTACTGGTACAATTCCACATAATCACATCCCCCCTCGCTCTCCATTATCATGTCACATGTTGTTGTAAGTAGATCTATTGATGTTCATATGCCCATCTCATTTTTTTCTCTCAAATATTTGTAGGCTTGGATCTACGTACTGCTCCATTTCTTCACCAATGAACTTTTGCTGCTCATAAAGTAACGAGAAATAGGCCCCTCAATCTCCTCTTTTTTAGCTTGTGTTTTGGAGTATTTTTTTTTCCAGTGAGGAGGGGTTGCCTTGGAGTTGAGATCCGTTACGGCGGGTTGAGTTGTTTTTGTAATTATTTGTTTCCTCTTCTAATAAAAGATTAGCAAAACTCTTGACGTCCTTTCTAAAACAAATCTCCTCTTTTTTCACTTAATACATATATCTGATGATTTTATTTTCTTTTTGCATATATATGGCCTGATTTTGCTTGTTTTGGTAGTTGCTCTTCAAATGTTGATATGCCTAACGACATAAGCACAATTGCCATTGCTTGCAGTCTCTACTATTAATTTGAGAATATTTTCATGGGCCGCCTACCTAATTCATTTAATTTCGCTTGGCCCTTTGATGACCACATAGTACAAACATTATAAATCCATCAACATTTTATATTGCCGAAGCAAAAATACAACACTAGTCATCACAAACACTACGATTACAAACACTGCACTATTTTTTATGATTACTTTTTTATATAATTAGAGGACTAAGTGTTTTTGCACTATTGTTTTCTCCATAACTAGAGCATTAAAACTAGGCTTAGATGAAAATTACTTCTATCATTGATAAATTGCTATCCTCCAGATTACTCATGTTTTGGACTACTAATTAAGTCCTTACTAGCAACTGTTTGAATGAAATAGGCAGCACGACAAATTTAGTATTGTGTGATCTCAAATTCATCTCTATTGGGATCAACTTAGCTTTTAACTCGATAAAACAAGCCATGGTCATTTAGAACTAACTAATGAGATATGACATGTTGCCCTTTCAATTTTGTTCTAAAAATACAATTACTCCAATGCTTGTTTGCATAAAGTTTATGCTTATTTAGTGATACTACCAATTTCAGATAACGCTATTATGTTCAGATTGCTGGTCAGAGATTCTAACCGTGGTAACATTTTTAGGTTCAAAAAAGGCACGGGGAGAAAGGTGGCTAATTTTTTTGCAGCGAAACAATTCTGCTACTGATTTTGTGCTAATTTTCAGTGAGGCAAGCTTGATCTCTCTTTTTCCTACCTCTTACACAAGTTTTTGTTTACTCTAAAACTATGTACAGCGATAAATATTTTATACTCTATCTATTTAAATTTTAGATGGATTTTAGATGCATTAGTTTGTGTGCTACCAAACCTAGTGATACGGTAACACGCGAAGGTCCGCTAATGCGGGATATGTTATATCCCCCTCTTCCTCGACCCATCCAGGATATATCCTCCTTATATACTTCAGGGGACAAGATTACATAGAAAATATCCTAACCATTTTTACAATGTCAGAGTTCTAACTTGAAGGTCCAAAAATATCCAAGAGCTTTGGACTTATTAATTAGAATAATTAGCTTGAAGATTCAGACACTAGAAAAACTTGAGTCATGTTTTAGGCAAGTTCATTTGGGTGTAGCACTAGCACCCGAGTCTTAAGTTCAGGGTCATAGAGGTTTGTCTTTCACCTTAAATAATAACAATGCAATGCACTGTATATGTACACCTATTATTTAAGCCTAAAATAATACTTATCGTATAATTTAACCCGTGGCCGTTGACATATAAATGATGTCGTTGCGAGAGATACATATCCATCTACCGAATCACGGAGGACAAAGAACCAAATAGAAGATGTAGACAAAGCATCGAAAGCGATTTAATACAAACACAAGCGAAAAATCGATCGGCCTGGACGGTCTAGAAAACATAAATTAAGACAAGTATTGATCATTGAGTTGGACATGGCCAAATGGGGGCCCGACACAGTACTCCAATAGTAATATTTGTCTCAGCACTATTAGCCACTATGGCTAATTAATCATGCCGTGCCATCGTGCCGATCGCCCAGACATGATGGCTAAGCCTATGCATGCACTTGTAGTTCTATGCCGGCACTATAAGCACTATGCCACGTCAGGTTAAGCCTATGCATACGCTTGTCCAACTCGAAATTCGTCACAAATTTATATGAATATGCTTCTATTTCAATAAAAATACTAATTTGATCATAATTAAACATATAAATATAGAACAACTTGATCAAATAATTTTATATGTATTTCTTCGGAGTAATATCAAGTTCTTTTAGACAATAATATTGAGTTAATCGTGCCATATAATGGCTAGACCAAAATCATGTCGTACTTAGGCTGGCATCCCGGCCCAAACATGACCCAAGCATTGGGCCAGGCCAGACGAGGCTGTGGTAGTGCCCTGTTTTTTAGGGTGGTGCCTCGTGCCACCCATTTGGTCTGGCCATTTGGCCATCTAACTCTGCATGTATGCATAGAAATCAGCCCAAGAGATGATACTTACTCCGTTCTAAATTATTAGTCATTCTGGATGTCATTTTAGGTGTCTAGATTCATTACATTTTATATGAACCTGGACAAGTTCTTGTCTAGATTCATAGCATCTTCAATGAACCTGGTAAAAAGCCAGAATAACTAATAATTTGGAACTGAGATAGTATTATTATTGTTGTCTATATATATGGTGATTAGCTAGTGGAAAAAATCCGAACTCCGGTTTGCAACAGTACTGAAATCCTATAGTTTGCCATGTGTCTATGCATATGCCAATGGTCCAAATACATATGGCAAAGTCTTTACCCTGCGCAAAAGTCTTTACCCTGCGCACTCCACGTCAAAGCCCCAATGGTAAAGATGGCTTTGTGGTATGTCTTTTCTTTTGGGCACACAACAATCTTTTCGTCGTGTGTTATTAATGACACATGGCGAAAAAAATAACAGACCGCGCGGGACCATGACTTTCACGTATGCCCATCCATCATGCACACGACAAACACCATTTTTTTAAAAAAAATATATCCGAAAAAATAGAAAAAATATTTTTCTATCGGGAGAGCCCACCAAGACAGTGGTGGATTTTTTTATCAGGAGAGCACCACAACCACACCACAAGTTACGCGTACCGGTGTGATTCAAACCTATGATCTCTCTCACACGTAACCTCCTCTACCACTACACCACACTCTACTTCATCCATAATCGGTTTTGAATCCCCGTGTACTATACTCAACCGAGTGTAACTTGCTTGTTTGAGGTCCTAAACTAATTCAAATGTAAAAACTATCAACTATAAAGCTTCATAACTTCTCGAAATCTATAACTTAATTTATGAATATTTCTCCATCTGAGGTCATTTAAAAAAATGAATTCCAAATTTAGGAAATTCAAACATAGTTTTCGTTTTCCGGCAAAAAACAACATAGTTTTGGATGACATGATTTCAAATTAAACAGTTATCAACAACAACTACAATGTTTCCTATCTTGTTGAAATCTACAACTTTCACCCATCCGAGGTCGTTTGAAAACACTCAATTTTAAAATTTAAGAAACTCAAACCTAATTTTTGTTTGCAATATTAGTTCAAATAAAAATGAGTTCAACTACATTGTTTAATAACTTCTAAATTTCTACAACTTTTATTATGGTCATTTGCCATATGACGTTGTTAGCTACACGGTAAACAAGGTATTTATTGTGTGCCATTGTTAGGCACGTGACAAACACTAACGATCGACGCTCCGCACGACCATTAGGTGGCTTGACTGGCGTTAAAGATTTGCCATGGGTTCCACAAAATACATACGGCAAACATAATTTTTGTCTTGTGTTTGGCCTTGGACACTCCACATTTAATTGTAAGACACAATCCAACATGTAAATAGTGTATATCAGGTTTCATCCGGATGAAACTCTCTCCATCTCTCCGTTATTTAGAACATTTTCATGTCATCCAATTTGCTTTTATGTCACCAGCATGAGACTCTCAATAAACTCCCACTAAACATAAATGCAAAAGTACACAAAGTTAAACATAATTAGACACGGATTGGGTCTTGAATCCTAAGATTGTGAAAATTAGAGTTAAATACATCAGCAGCACTTGAACTTGTTCCGATGTGCCACTTAGGTTCATAAACTTGAAAAATCGAAATCCGACACGCTAAACTTATTAAACTGTGTGACCTAGGTCCATACCCTCTGGATAATGTGCCACGTGGGATGAATATATGCAAAACAACCCTTAAATTTTATCATATAGGTCGACCTCACGGTGGCGCGATGCGCTACGCGGTGTCACGCTTGCACTCCGCCATGTCCGACGAGGATGACCATCACAGAAGCTATAGCGTGCCACACGATGTGGTGGCATGATGTCGTTGTGCCTCCGGCCGACGTTGCCGCCAGCACTTGGCAAAGCCGATCCCGACGCAGCTCGTCCGGAGCTTTGGCTAGCCGCCGTGCAGCTCGCGCGCACGGAGTCGCCGCTGCGGATGGAGACCGTGCACCCTGCTCTACGCGTTCGCCCGTGGCCGTAGAGGCCTACGACGCCTGCACGGGCAACAGAGCACCGTATCCTCCTCATGCTGGTGGTGGTCCACCGTAGAGGCCTGGCACCCTGCTCTGCTCTACTCGAGCGCTGTCACTCGTACATGATCTGCTCTGTGTTGTCTCCACCACGAGAATGTTAGGCCCCTGCTGCGCTCCGCCGTGCTTCTTGCTCCGCCCCATGCTGGCCTAGGCTGCAGTAAACGGCGCATGCTAAGGGCGGAGGGCCCCCGAGCTCAACATCGACGCCGACGCATGGCCTCCTCTCCCCTTGTCTCCCCCTCAATTTGGAAGGATGCTAAGGTAGAAGATGACAAATTTGGAGGGCTTTTTTGCATAAATTTATCCCACGTCACACCACATCATGGAGTATGAATCTAAGTGGCCCAACTTAACAAGTTTGGGGTGCTAGATGTTGATTTTGCGAGTTCGTGGACCTAAGTGACACCTCGAGACAAGTTCAAGGGCTACGGATGTATTTAACTCCTAAAATTATTAGTAATGTCGTTGCCCAGTCACACCCTAATCAGGCATTTTATCTGTCTTCGAGCAGGAAAGGAACACCATATGCACTCCCAAAAAAACAAACCAATCCAATCAAAATTGCAAAATTCTATGTACTCATATACTGTACTAGCAAACGTTAATTATGCTAGCCCACCCCTAACCATCTCTTTAGCAAGTCTTACACCCTTGATGACTCAATTGCCTTCTGCTTCTTCCCCCAGGTTGGCATACATCCTTGCTATCGCCGTACACGTCAAGATGACGACAGCGTCGCCCGTGGCGAGGGCGCCGCACCGGCGTCGAAGAGCGCCTCAATCTCCTCGAGGCTCTTCCCCTTGGTCTCCGGCAGGTACACATAGACGAACACCCACGCCGCCGCCGAGAACGCCCCAAAGATGTAGAAGCTATTGGCCATGCCGACCGCCTCGTACATCGAGATGAACGTCATCCCCACGAAGGCGCTCATCACCCGGTTCACCGCCGTGCCAACGCCGACGCCCTGCGCGCGCAGCCGCAGCGGGAGGATCTCCGAACCATACATCCAGACCACCGCCCCGAACCCCAGCGAGAAGGTCGCCATGTACGCCGCCGCCGCCGCGACGCACGTCGGCGCGGCCCACCACAAGGCCGCCGCTGGTGCGCTCATCGAGACGCCCATGACGAGGAGCGACGCGGCCAACCCGCCGGCGCTGGCGAGCAGCATCGGCCGGCGGCCGAGGCGGTCGGCGAGGAAGAGAGGGATCACGATGGCCACCGTCTTGACGACGCCGAGGAGGACGGTGGCGCCAAGCACGGCGTTCTCCGATCTGATCCCGACATGGCTGAACACACGCGGCGCGTAGAGGACCATGGCCGCCACGCCGCAAGCTTGCTGGGAGACCTGGAGGCCAACGATGGCGAGCATCACGCGCCGCACGGCCGGAGTCGGGCGGAGGAGGATCTCGCTCCACACGCTCGTCGAGAACGACTTGCCGCTGCGGCGGCCGGCCATCTCCGTCGCCTCCCGGATGGACGTCTCGATCTCCTGGAGGCGAAGGTCGGCGTCGCCGGCGGTGCGCGCCAGGACGCGGCGGGCCTCGTCGGTGTGGCCGTGGAGGACCAGCCAGCGTGGGGTCTCTGGCATCACCAGCGTTGCGGCGGCCGCGAGGAAGAAGGGTGGTATGGCGCCGATGCCGATCATGAGGCGCCAGTTTGTCGTCTTCGGGAGACCGGAGAGGGCGTAGTCGGCGATGTAGCTGAGGAGGATGCCCGAGTTGCAGGCGATCTGACGTGTACACATGTAAATAAAAATTAACAAGGTTGTTAAAAAAATATCGTTGTATCGTTTTCACTGATCTGCAGCATAGTCAATTGGTAAATCGCTCGTCAACGTGAAGTGAAAATTTCGTCTTGGTAAACTTAACGGTCAAAATTCCGTTTGGTTTCTGGTGTCAGAAGGTCAGACCTCAAGGATCCGTGTGCCACCTCGAGGAATGGTAAATGTTTGGTTTTAAGATTGTAGATCTGTCCAACTTGACTTTCGTTTCACTAAAATTGTAGATCCGTCCACAACTCTGACTTTGATTTCAAATTCCAGCTGATGCCTTTGTTTATAATTAGAAAACCACAGGTACTGATCTAGTCATCAAGCTTGTCTAAGATTCCAGACCTTACCGCTTCTATTATTCAACCAATCTAATGTTTTTACCTACTCCGAATTAACTTGATAATCACCACAATAAGCAATTTCTGATGGCATCGTATCTTTTAGAAATCAACCTCTCCGTGGAAATGAAAATTTCAATCTGGGCCATACTAGGAAAACTTCAACCAAGAGGGTGCTCAGGGGAAAGGGAGGAGTTGCAAATCACTCCTCCCACCTTACAAATCACCTCTCCCTGAGCGGTCCTTTGGATCAATATCACATGACTTTAGATTGAAGTTTCCATAGCTTTCACGAAAATGTTGGTTTCCACGTGATATGGGTCATACCCTAGTTAGCAATCGAGACCACCCAATTTTTCGAGGACAACGGCAGCCATGCACGAATCACGAATGGGCACGGAGCAACAAACACCGTCGCCATTACCGTACCTCGGGGATGGAGGCGAGGAACCCTCTCGAGCTCGGCGGCGCGATCTCAGCAATGTAGACTGGCGCGACGACGAGGCCAAACCCACAGGCAACGCCAGCGACAAGCTGGCCGGCCATGAGCGCGGCATAGCCATTGGCGGCCGCAGTGACGGCGGAGCCGGCGAGGAACATGGCGGCGGAGAGCGCGACGGCGCGGCGGCGGCCGGCGCGGTCACAGGTCCAGCCCGCCGCCAGCGAGCCGACGAGCGAGTAGACGCTGGTGGCGCCGATGAGGAGCTCCAGCTGTCCGTCGGTGACGCCGAGGTCCGCCTGCACGAACTCCTGCGCCCCGCTCAACACGCCGCGATCTGCAAATACATACGCGAGGGAGAGGTCAGCTCCGGGAAGAAACGTCGAAGCACGGCGCCATGACCATTCCGATGATAGCAGAAAAGGAAAAGCTGACCAACACCGGGATATAACTATATAAGCGAGGGTGGTGGTGGTGGCGCATACTGTAGCCGTAGATGATGGAGGTGAGAGAGGCGAGGAGGGCGCAGACGAGCGCGTAGGAGCTGCCATTCTTGGCGTCCGCCGGCGCCGCCGGCTTGCCGTCGTTGGCCAGCAGCAGCTGTGACTCGAGGTCCTCCTTCGTCTTCATCGCCGGCGACCGGCCGGGTCTCGCCTGCGCACCGAACCGCCGCTTCTTGCCGCCTAGCTAGACTTGTAGTGTCGCAAACTAAGCTCAGCTGATGATGATTAATTACCCAGGTCGATGGTTAACTATATATACTAGTAAGCTAAGCACAAGGTGACACGATACGCTGCTCTCCGCCGCGGGTGGTGTTCACTGTAATAATAATGGTGGGCGTGGCCGCGTGGGCAGCGTGGGAGCCGACTTCCATCATTTGGCAGAAAACAAATCAAACGTGAAAATTTAAAGTTGAGGCTTTCACTTTTGTCTTCACCCAATAAATATATGAAAAACATGGAAATTTCGCCACAATTTCATGAATCTGGAGGTGGGCAACAACATAATGATGAACATAAGAAAAGCTGCAAAAAAAAATCTCCGGACTGAAAACCCAATAATCAAGCACGGCTAAAATATAGCTAGTCTCTCGCCCTTAAATATACATAGTTTAGGAGGAGCAAATTAGATCACTTTTAACTAATTAGCCTATCCTAGAAAATATATATTTAAAAATAGAGGAGTACGAAATTAAGATGTAACTGTGAACATACGTATTGAATCTTTTTTTTACAAGTAATATCTACAAAAGATAAAGTCTTTGCACTCGATTTGAAAATTTGTCTGGAATTGGAAAACTTAAAATCCATTGTGTTCCTACCCCAGATTTGTTAGGGAATCATCTTGGAGTTTTTCTAACTACTGAACATAGAATCCAATGTACTCGTGGCCCCAGATTTGTTAGGGAAATCATGTTGGAATTCTTCTAGCTACCCTCATAAATATGTGCTCTAATACTGCCAAATAGAGGGTCAATAGTTATCCCACTGATCTGGCTCGGGACAAGCGGGGTGATTAGGTTCTTGGGAGCTCTTACGTCAATGCGACTGTTCTGTCTTCTTCCTCGATGATGGTGAACAACTACTTCAAAGAGAGGCATGTCTCTTCAACGATCACGAACGACTACTTCCAGGAGGCGATTTTAGGGACTGCACTGCACCATCATATCGTCTATGCTTCAACCTGGTGGCTGCATCAACAGATATCAACTAAAACAAGCATAGCTCCTCTAGTTGATAATGGTGCAACCGTTGTCTCCGGTAATGGTTCCGCTTCAACATATATGTCAGACCATCTGATTTATCTTTCTGCTCATATACTCATATAGTTGTATATATACTGTATTTCCCCTAAACTTTCTTTCTCAAATACGCAGGAGAGCTGTGTATCTTTGTATTAATAGAGAGAATAAACCAGCCCCTTACAAATTAGCACACCTCACTCCGAGCCGAGCAATGAGGGGCTAATGTACAAAAATATATTGGATTTAGACAAAACGCCAAGGCAAACTAAACCCAAGACCACAAAAGTGAACTAGACTCTAGCCTATATTTCCCCTTATCTAAAATGTAGTTCATTAAACTTTTCTTCTCCAAAGTTTATGCAAAATTTGCTTATTCAAAAGTTGTGCAAAATTTTATACTTTTTTATTATGGCTTGCTTTATTAATCAAAGTTCTTAAAAATGACTTAAATTTGACTATCATTCTATAGTTTTTTTGTTAAGACGAGCTGTTAAAGTTAAGATAAAAAAGTTAAATGACCTATAATTTGAAACGGAGGTAATATCTAGTAACAGTTAATTCTAGAATTAACCATGCATTTAACCTGTCTTACACCCACTTAATTACGTGCTGCTGCTGCTTCCTGGGCGAAGAGCACCACGCCGACGTCGAAGAGCACCTCCATCTGCTCGAGGCTTCCCCTTGGTCTTCGGCAGGCACGTGAACACGAACAGCCACGCCCGCAGCAATTAAGAAATATCCAGTTGCAGCATGATGTGTAACATCGTACAAATCCAATTTGATTCCTCTCACAATTAATTTTGCACAAGTTGTAGATCCATCCAACTCAAATATAATAACTTTCATTTTCAACTCCAACAGAATCATTTGACTTTCATTGTTTTTTTTTTCATCAGAAAAGCACACGTAGTAGTAGGCATCTAGCAATTGGTTTCTAGGTAGGCTGAGATAGCTATAGCCGGATATAGGCCCTGCTAAGTGCTAACCACCTTTAGCGGTATTGTAAATACCAGGCAAGAATTAGTGAATTGTTGTGCTTATAAACACTGAATCGGGAAAAATTTGTAGATGGAAACTAGTGCAAACACAAAATTTGGTAGAAAAGGACTAATTTTAGTGGGAAAATACTGTAAGTATGTAAGAGAAATATAGAACAGATCGACACCCGTGAGAACAGGAGAAACAATTTCTTTGCTTGTCCGTATTATTCCTGAGCAGTCGCTAGACAAGATGTCAGGACGTTGATGTTCGTCTTTCTCAGTAACCAGCCTGTCGTTCATAGCAGAAATGCTGTAGTTTGCCGGTTTTCAGGGTGTGTTTAGACTAGGAAAAGATTCCTCGAAAATACGCTGTTTACAAAAAAACATTGTAGATGAATAGTATTCTGTGAGTGGGAGGGGTGGGATGAATAGGGAAAAGTTACATAAATAGTGTTTTTTTGGGAAGAATATGGAAAACTAAACGCAGCCTCAGCAGCACTTGGTTGCCAAAAGCTGCCGGTCGCAGTCAGGAGGTTTCCCACATATATGGGCCACAACCCCTGCTCTGCTGTTGGTCTGTGCGACCACACACCTAGGGCCAGGCCATGAAAACATTAGCTGGGCCATAAAAAATTGTAGGGAGTATAAAAGCTATTTGGGCCATGTCTATGGCCGTGGCTCTAGTGGCCCTAGGCCCAAACCCACTCTCGTATATGTTACGGAGTAGAAACCCCGACAGCTTTTGCCCAAGACGTGCGGGCAGTGTCGGTCATGAGGTTTGAGGACTTTTATATATGCTATCTTAATTTCCTTTTAATCTTTATTAGACGTGAATAAATCCATTGATGATGGCATCGATAACTCAATGTGATCCATCAAAGTTTAAGTTAATAGTTTCGAGATGTGAATCCTTAATGATGGTCTTGATTTTGTTTTTTTAAACAGTATTCACTCTTGTGCAACGATACAATAGTACTAAATCAACAAGAAAGGCCTAAACTAAAAAATCAGTATTAAATATTTGTGCAACATACAATTGTGTTAAACCAAGAAGAAAATCTGAGCTATCACCCAAGAACTAGCAAGTCATAATGTTATCTATATGTTAGTAAATCAAGGATAAATCCATCATGTATTACTCGTGTATACATTACAAGCAGGCTCAAGGCTGTAACCTGGTTACCTGAATTTCATGTGTCTAGTGATCAGCTTGCGTCCAGGTTTCGGCTCACGTGGACGCAAAGCTCCCGCACGTGTCTCGTCTCTAGTGGTCTGCTCCTTGTTGTCGTAATCCAGCTCCAGGTCTACGCGTAGAGAACGGATAACGGCGCGTACACATACTATGGGGATGGGGGCCCATGCTGTCGGGGGCCCAGGCCAGCCGCCCCCCCCCCCCCCCCCCCCCCCCGGGCCGGGCCCGGGTTCATCATCATCTTAGGGCTCAAACCATCAACTCATCGTCTTATTTTTTTTTTAAAAAAAAGTGGGCTTCATTTGTTCCACCATGATTGCCCAACCCTCATGGATGCATTCATGAGGATTGAGACAGCTAAACACAATGCAAAGACAAATGAACACTCCACCAAGGGTACACTTTCTATGGCTTTTTCCAAAAAAAAAAGTTGCTAATCAGAGAATGTGGAAAGAAGAAAGCCAATATAAAATGGCTGCTGTCATTTTTGTAGTGGGAAGGAGGTCAGTCTACATCTTTGCTTTAATTGTGGTAGCCAAACAAATGTGGATCTACATATCTGATGTCTTAGAAATTAATTGTGTAATGATGGGCTTTCGCAATATCTTTGGTCTCTATTGATGGAATTCATGTATTGATTCAAAGGATATACTCGAAGATTAAGGATGATGAAAGACACTTAGATTAGTTTAGGGTTTTGTTTTCTTTTGGCCATACTATAAAGAAGGGCTAACTAGTTTGACCTAGATGAGCCTAGAGTTTAGGTGTGGTGTACACTTGTGAAATTTAGTACTAGATAGCTCAAATGGAAGCTTGGTGAAGGTTGAAAACTCAAAGGATTTAATTTTTTAAAAGTCTAATTCATCCTTCTCTTAGACATTGATCCTTTCATGTCTACTAGTGGAAGAGGATCCAGAGTCGGAGGATTTGACGCATCTGCTGCTGAAAAATGATGGCAACCTGATGGTCAGACGGACGTGATGTGTTTTGATGGAGATGATAAACAAGAATTGTAATAGGATGTAATGAACTCTGCTGAAAACTTGTTTCCCTTTCTTCCTCCTATTGCTCAGTAGGGAGTTTCTTGCGCTGTACAGCAGTTCAGGTAACACGTTTAAAGAAAAAACCGAGGTCCCTCCCTTTAAATAAGACTGGGCTCCGCCCTTTTAACTCTAAAGAAAAAAGGTCACTACGACCGCTAGCTTGGCATTGTCCTCTGCATGTGCGCGCGGCGTACCAACAAGCATGCATGCCATTTGTAATTAGGGCAAAAAGCGGACGGACGGACGTAAACGAGCTGACGATTAGATGCTTGCTGGGCCCACACGTCCGATCCAAGTCCGGTCCTTCGGTAGTGCACTGCGTGTGCGCGAGCCGCGAGACTGTCGGCCTCGTGGACGTAGACGCGCGCATGCAGGTGGTGATTATTGCGGCCACTACGTGCACATCAACAGGAACAAACAACCTCATCAAAGAGGTTGCACCGATCTATGTTGGATCTCGATTTACTTTCTAGTTATTGTATCATGACCGGCAGGTTAATTAGGAAAAAGAAATCATCCAAGTTGGTTCTAGATTCTCTTTTGTATTATGTAGTTATTGTATCACGATCCGGTTAGGAAAGAAAAACTTCCATCCACGTGAGTACATATCATGTGCAACCGCGAATACTAAACACGGTAGGTCCTAAACTAGGGCATATAAAATCCATCCAAACATGTGAATAGATAGATCTACCATCATACAAATTTTGAGGTTATAAAAAATTTGTGCAAAAAAGATATAAAAAAAAGAAATCAGGACTTGAGTGGTAGTGGATTGCGGATCTGCTGTGAACTCCAGCACCCGTAACTGTTTAAGTGCATATTCCTCTTTTTTTATGATATTGCACAAATGTGTGTACAACCTCAAACTTTGTATGATTGTAGATGTTTTCGTACACTGTCCACCCATATTTTTAGATGGATTTAGATGCACCAGTTCTGGTGCTACCACGGTTGGTAACATGGTACCAACTAAACGAGTGGTAGCGCAGATCATTCTTTGCGCGCATCCACACGTTGCAGTTATTGCAAGAAGACCGGCTTTGAAGAAAGAAATATTTCACCTTATCCTAACTATTTTACGACAGAGGCAAATGGCTTTTGCTACAGTTGCACCACAATGATTAACATAGACTTGCACAGGGAATCTGTAGTTGCACCTTGAAACTTGTGCTTCGACTTTGCAGGTCCTCAAACTTGGCACCCATTTGCACAAAAGTAAACTGCTAAAAGGCTGACATCATGCTGGCATGGAACTTCTGGTACCTACTTGCGGGTGTTTATACAACCTGGTTGTTTTGGAGTGGGGCTAGCACCAGATTTTGGACCATCGAATTTAGAAATGGATAGATAGCTCAGATCTTCACCTTTTCTCTACTCTTTTCTTTCTCTCTCCTCTCTATCCTCTTCTTATCCACCACCCACTACTAACGGACCCCATAAGCTGCTTTTATAGGGGGATTTTAGATGGAGAGAGAAGATGAATCTGAGCCATCCAATATTTTCAAAATTTGGATGCTAGCCCCCTTACAGACACCCAGGTTTTGTCAAGCTTTTCCCTACCTAAATTGTTAGTGATGTGCCCATGTGACATTCTCCTTCTCTTGCAGGACATCCTAATTAACTGAGTGATCTACATGGTAATATGCTATGACACAAATAGGTGAAAAAGAAAACCAGCAATTGGCAATTACACATAGGACCGGGTTATCCCGTGACCCGTCACGCTATTAGGAATCGCGCGACCCATTGTGTTGTTTACGCGTGTCCCGAAAAGCATCATCAGATAGTGCGTGATGCAACCAGCGGTTACATGCATGCTGTTTAAGATGATGTCATGCAGGTGCGTTAGCTTTTAAAGCTCCATAACTTTTGAATCGAGTCTCCGTTTCTGATTTCGTTTTCATAGTTGTGTTCTATGCATCAAGACAAACAAAACTATATCTCAGTTGCATATGTTTTGACAATTTTTTGTTTATAGCAACTTATGTGTAAATGTGTGGTTGGAAATTATCAAAGGAGTTGCTACATTATCAAAGGAATTGTTACCATGTATATACTAAAGTTGCCACCCCACATGTATACAACTCACGATATATAGTTAGTATCAATTTGTGAGAGATAGATAACAACTTATTGTGGACAGATTTAATAGCAACTTGCGGAGTAAGTAACAACTTATGTTAAGAATTGTATCACAACTTGTGTGCAAACAGTAAAAATTTATGTAGCAAGTGTTAACATATAAGTAAATATAAGCTGTCGCAATGTAAATAATATTCCAAAATAAGTCCAACATGGGTCTTGTTTTGTAGATCTTGTCGTAAAAAACACGATGGTGCAAACAAAATTGAAAATAAACGCTTCAAACGAAAATTATCACATTTTTTAGTTGAAGTGAAGAAGAAAAAGAGAGTGGACCCAACAGAGAAGAACATTGTGGCATAGTTACGTACAGAAACATGGAGGAAGAAGGCCGCACGTGGACCATAGGCCGTGGTTGCGCGGTCGCACGGCGCGTGGGCTGGACCAGTCGCGCGGTGACCATCGGGGCGACCGGTCGCTCGATAGCTTTTTCGTTACACATTTGTAAGGCTTGAGGGCATTACGCCATCATGGTCGACCATTTGAGCGTGAGGCAATTACACATGTGTTGTTGCCAGACGAGACGATAGGCTGAGCAGTGTGTCGCGGGCCCAGCGGGCAGTGCCGGGCCTCTTAGGAAAATATAAGACGTTATCATTGAATAGGAACACCAAAAAGCAAAGACGGGTTAGTATTCCTCCCTCCACAAGCTATTTCACCGCCCCTGCTCTCGATTGATAGTGCTCACATCGCTGGATCCTTGCTGGCTACCAAGGGTTGTGACAGTTGATATCAGATTCGTGGATCCTCAGCTCCCTCGTCTACGAACCATCACAGTACACCATCGGTCGTGACTCGTGAGTCCTCAATCGTGTGCTCTGGGGATTTTGAGTTGGGTCCGATTCGGCTGCAATTCTATATTCCCCTGTAATTCCTACGCTCCACAAACTGTTTGCCAATGAGCAGACAATGGGCTTTTAGCCCTAGACTTATCTAGGTTTTAAGCAAATAAAAATTTTACGTAACGTAAAGATGCTCATGATGACATGCTTAGGTTAAACTAGTTGCTGGGCTGTTACACATACCCTAAAGCGCGACCACTACGAGGCAACAGTTGCGTTGCGCTCGCTGTTATCAACTGAACAATGCATTTTGGCACAAGAAAAAAACTAAATCATGCATCTATGCTATTCGGTTGTCCTTAATTAGTTCATTTAGTTGTACAGGGTTAAAGCAGAGAAGAGTCAGCACAGTGAAGTCCCTCAAACGGCCTTAGAAGTAGTTGTTCATCGTCGAGGAAGAAGACAGGCCTCCTGGAAATAGTTGTTCGATATTGAGAAAGAAGACAAAATCATCACGTACACGTACATTCTCTAAAAACTTAATCGCCGGTCTATCCCGAACAAAATCTCATCGGTGGGACAACTATTGACCCTCTACTTAGCCGTTTTAGAACGTATTTCTCTACTCCTAAAAGGAACCCAAGGGGTACAAATTTTGGTGTCACTTTCGTCGTCCGTCGTCCACCACCGCGGCGTCTCAATTTCGTCGTCCGTCGTCGCCCACCAAAGCCGAAAATCCACCTGTCCGCCCGGGCCTTTCGCCACCCGCGTGTACGTCGCCCTTCCCGTTCCCGTCTGGCGCCCCTCCTCTCCTTCCAAATTAGCGGCTCTCCTTCCAATCGTAGTTCCACTAGCTTCTTGTGATCCTGCTACGTTTCCACGCCACCACCAAATCACGCTGCTTCCCTTCCGCGTCTTCCCGGCCGCACGCAGCCTCCGCGTCCTCTCACGTATCGCTGCCGATCGGACGCCCTCGTGGAGGACACAACCGACATTGCCGTCGTCTCGACGTCTCCTGATCAACCACCGGCGCCGCCTTCCTCCCCTCCGCAGAGTCTCGCCACCTCCACCGTTGTGCGACAAGGATGGCCAAACACCGCTGTGCAATACGGGCACTGACACGTCCACCAGCGCAGCACAAACACCATTGCAGGCATCGTTGGAACACTAGGTGAGCTCTCCATCCCGAGGGCTTTCCGTTTCGCTACCTTTGGTTGATTTCTATGGAGCGTAGGCCGATCTAGGGTTGTATCAGGGAGCTTCCATGGAGTTGTCTTTGTTCATCGTGTCTCTGTTGGCGATAGGAAGAAGATGATGCAGCAGCCTTTGGATCCAAAACCGATGGTGTAGATTAGATTGAAACTTACCCCGTCGTGTGGACTTGGTTCACCATGAACTATAGGTCATTCTTCTTTGGTCCACAAGTGACAAATTCATAAACCGAGTTCACAGCACAATACAAATACAATCCACGCCAATGCTTCCTGTGTGCACTGCTATTTTTTTGCACTGCAGCCCTGTCCTTGTTGCTAATCACGGCACCAGTTCAATTTGTCATCTTTTTGTCGCAGCACCAGTTCAATTTGTCATCTTTTTAGTCTATTCTAATCCTTGAAACACATGTTAATTGCTGTTTCAGCACATACTTTGTCCCGTACATGTCACTCGTTAATCCTTTGCTAATTTGTCATCTTTGCTAATTCTGGTTGTTTATCCAGTTTCACAGTCCTCGCACGTCATCGATCGTCGTCCTCGCCCATCAACGCCCTCTTGTCGGCAGTCGTCGACCTCGCCCCCTCGCCCCTCATCGATCCGCGCAGCCCATCCATTTGTCCTCGCATGTCGTCAATCGGCGCAGCCGTTCGTCCTCGCACGTCGTCGATTGGCGCAGGTGTTAGGATTGTTTTTTATTCACTAAAATACTAAAACAGAATTGTAGTGTAGCACTCCCAAATAAGTGAAATAAAACCTTTTTGGAGCTAATCAATTGATAGAATCTTTCCCGTACGTTGCTACAGGCATCCAAATATTTACATAGCAATACACAAAACATCAATTAAATTATATTATGAATAAAAGTACAAGTATTTAAAAAAAATTATTTCTTTGTGCAATGCAAATCATTATAGTACTCTGAGTATATGAACCGAATGCAAAATAAATTGAGAGAAAACAACCGATTCGTCATAACAGGCTACAATTGATTAAATATATATGTGGCAGATGTTACCTGCAATGAAGCACACACATCGTTTTATGTGGCAGATGTTACATGCAATGAAGCACACATATTGTTTTATGTGGCATATGTTCGACATTTGCAATTGCATCTTGCAAAAGCAAGTGCTCTATGCATCGAATAATACTCCTAACACCTGGATTTGTTGTTTGAGCAAATGGCCACATATTTTTGGATCAATAAGGCTCTTGATGTCCCTAAAATAGTGCATTCAAACTATCTTTTGTCGTCCGTAGCAACGTAATAGTGCATATAGATTATCTTTCGTCACCCGTAGCAACGCACGAGCACAAAGCTATATAAGATACTTACGCATGTATTCCTCATGTTTACAGGATCCGACCGTAATACGGCATAATTTCGTCACTGATGTCTTGCCGAATGAAGCAAATATATATCGAAAGACGCTTCCAGAAGATATAAAAAAATATCTTAATCGCATCTTCGATTTAATTTTTTAATAGAGTAAATTGTTTTGTTTTTACAACAATAAACTTGTATTGTCTTCTGGAATGTTCAATGTGATTTCTTATACAATTGTTGTCGTCCCGTAGCAACGCACGGGCACGAAGCTAGTATGAGGCTAAAATTCCAGGATAAGATTCTATAAAAAAAATCTGGGCCAATAGCACATTGGATTAATTTTAATTTTTAAGTTCCAAAAACACTAATCTTTTCAGTCAAATTTACAAAAATCTTTTTTGTACACATCGTTTGGTAAAGATTCAATATGCATGTGCGGAGCTACATCTAAGTTTCGTACTCTGTCGATTCTCAAATATACATATTGTTTAGGATAAGATAACTGGGTGGAAACTGGACAAAAAAAAACAGCCGCTCGCGTCGCCTCCTCCCAGGCGACTCGGGCGGACTCCCGCTCGCCGCCGCCGCTCGTCGCCACCCCTCCTTCGCGCCTCGCCGCCGCCCGAGCTTCACACCGGAAGTCCGGTGCCTGGCCAGGAAGGTGGCGGCGGGGCTGACTCGACGCCTACTCGTGTCTCGCGCAGATCTGGGAGGGGAAGCGCGACATCAAGGCGGTGCGAGATCTGCCTGCTCGGCCTCAGCTGGTGGCTGCGCAGACAGTGGTGGTCGTATGGCAGCGGTCCGGGGCAGAGGCTGCTGCTACTCCGGCTGGGAACGAGCGCGAATAGGACGGGACCGAAACCCTAGCCGCACCGGAGTGGCCGTCGGATGACCTTGCAGCCGCAAGGACGGCTGTGGCAGGGCTCCTCCATGATGCTCCACGTCCTCCCACCCCTCTCCTCCACTTCGAGCTCGACTGCCATGGCGCCGACGCGGACGACGAGCTGGCGCGGGCCTCTCCCTTCCCCAGGCTCCATCGTGCAGATCCGGCGGCGGCAGGTCCCACTTCCTCATCTATTCCCCACCTCGCCGCTGGTGAAGTGCAGCGCCGGAACACTGGCTGGGCCCTGAGAAGGCGACGGTGGCTCACTTGGTTGTGGTGGCATTCGGCTTTGGAATCGTGCAGCGAAAGCGTCGTGCCCTGTGCACGAGCAGGTGTTCCACCTTCGCGCGAAGGCCAAGTCCATCAACACCAGCTACATGCCGCATCGTTCCTGCTTCATGGATCGGTTTGTGCTTTGTGTTCCTCCTCCTATACATCATTGCGAAGCTTAAATGTCACTGTTGGCGCCTCTACTTCGTCGGCGCTCTCCTTGTTGGTGAAGATATCAACCAAATGCTGGGTGTTGCTTTGCCGGCCATCCCACCTTCGTGGATTTCTCCCCTCGAAGGGCGTTGGATGGAGGCAGGCAGTGTCCGGATGTTCTTTAATTTGGTGTTGGACCCAACTTGAAGGGAGGTCGTCGTTTCTGGGAATACTTTGGCCCAAAACGCTTCACCCACCATTAGCCCCCATCCTGTTTGTAAACCCTCCCAAATCGTTGGAGGGTGGCAACTGGGCGGCATAGCTGCGAGGGGTGGTGTGGGCTCTTGGGCTCGAGTGTACCTGGTAAGCAAGTTGCTCGGCCGTGGTCATCTCCGACAATCGATGGATTGCTATGCGGCTCAATTGGATGGAAGTTCTATTTATTGACTGCTGGTCATGGGTGCTATGCTGGCGCCTCTACTTCGTCGACAGTCTCCTTGCTGATGGAGATGCTTTTATATGCTGGACGCCGTTGTTACCGGCCATCCCTCCTTTGGGGCTTCCTCCCCCTGAAGGACGTTGGATGGAGGTTAGTGGTGCCCAGATGTGCCTCTTTTGGTGTAGCCTCAGCTTTAAGGGAGGTCGTCGTTTCCGGCGACGTTTTGGTCCAAGTGCTTCGCCCACCATTAGCCCCCATCCTATTGCAAGCCCTCTCAAGTCGTTGGAGGGTGGCAATAGGGCGGCGTAGCTGCGAAGAGTGGTGTGGACACTTCGGCTCGGGTGAACCTGGCAAGCACGCCGCTCGGTTGTGGCTCCTTCGACGTAGACAGTCACAGCATGTTATCTAGATGTATGGGAGTTGTAATTCATTGTCTTTCTCTATGCTCTTTGTTCACTCTGTACCTGATGGTTGAGCTTGTACGGCTCTAGGTTTCTTTCTTAGAGACCTCTGTTTTTCTCTTCTGTATCTGTCTCTCGCATGGCTGAGAACTCATGTACTCTCTTCCTGGTATGCCAGGACTCAGACTTGTATTGTGCTATCTTTCTTTCGATCAATGAAAGCAAGTAGGTGGGGATCCTCCCCCCGAAGTTGTTCGGAAAAAAAAATATTGTTTAAGATAATTAGTTTAACATGAACAACTTTACTCATGTTATAAATGAGTAAATGACATATATTTATGAAAAAGGAGGCAGAGTATTTTAGCCGTGTTTGCTTTGGGTTTCAAGTTCGGAAATTAATTTGCAGATTTTCTTAACTTCGTCGTTATGTTGTCGCCCAGATCGTGATCCCTGAAATTTTGGTGAAATTTTTATGTTCTTTTATATATCTTTCGGGTGAAAATGAAGGTGGAAGCCTCAACTTTAAATTTCACTGTGTTTATTAGAAGTTTGTTTGATTGGTCTTGTGTGCCAAATCATGGACGCCGGTAATGCCCCACGATTATTCAATTAGTCGCCCGTGCCAGAACACCGTGTTACTACTGTACTTATATAGGTAGCCGTCTGACTTGTGTAGTTGTCAGCAGCAGCGCTTAGCTTTCGACGCATCCCAATTCTAGCTAGCTAAGTAGGTGGCAACAAGCGGCGATGAAGGAGGAGGACCTCGAGTCGCCGCTGCTGCTGGCCGATGAAGCCAAGAATGGCAGCTCGTACGCTCTCGTCTGCACCCTCCTCGCCTCCCTCACCTCCATCATCTACGGCTACAGTAAGCTCCATGCTTCTTTCTTCCATCGGAATGCCACCCATGGCGTGCCAGCAGCTGAACTCTCTCTGTCGCAGACCGCGGCGTGATGAGCGGGGCGCAGGAATTCGTTCAGGCGGACCTTGGCATCACCGACGGCCAGCTGGAGGTGCTCATCGGCGCCACCAGCGTCTACTCGCTCGTCGGCTCGCTGGCGGCGGGCTGGACCTGCGACCGCGCCGGCCGCCGCCGCGTCGTCGCGCTCTCCGCCGCCATGTTCCTCGCCGGCTCCACACTCACCGCCGCCGCCAACGGTTACGCCACGCTCATGGCCGGCCAGCTCGTCGCCGGCGTCGCCTGCGGGTTCGGCCTCGTCGTTGCGCCCGTCTACATCGCCGAGATCGCGCCGCCGAGCTCGCGCGGGTTGCTCTCCTCCATTCCCGAGGTATGCTACGGGGACGGCGCTGTAGCATATGATTTTTATTTACAACTTTTTTAATGTTGTTTTCACGTGCCATGTCAGATCGCATGCAACTCAGGCATCCTGCTGAGCTACATCGCCGACTTCGCCCTCGCCGGCCTCCCGAGGACGATCAACTGGCGCCTCATGATCGGCATCGGCGCCGTGCCGCCCTTCTTCCTCGCGGCCGCCGCGACGCTGGCCATGCCGGAGACCCCACGCTGGCTCGTCCTCCACGGCCACACCGAGGACGCCCGCCGCGTGCTCGCGCGCACCGCCGGAGACGCCGATCGCCGGCTCCAGGAGATCTTGACGTCCGTCCAGGAGGCAACGAAGCAAGCCGACGAGTCGTCGAAAGGCGTGTGGAGCGAGATGCTGCTCCGGCCGACACCGGCTGTACGCCGCGTGATGCTCGCCATCGTCGGCCTCCAGGTCTCCCAGCAGGCGTGCGGCGTGGCGGCCATGGTCCTCTACGCGCCGCGGGTGTTCAGCCACCTCGGGATCAGATCGGAGAACGCCGTGCTCGGCGCCACCGTCCTCCTCGGCGTCGTCAAGACGGTGGCCATCGTGATCCCTCTCGTCCTCGCCGACCGCCTCGGCCGCCGGCCGATGCTGCTCGCCAGCGCAGGCGGCATGGCTGCGTCGCTCCTGGTCCTGGGCATCTCGATGCGTGCGCCAGCGGGCACGGCCTCGGCATCATGGTGGGCCGCGCCGACGTGTGTCGCGGCGGCGGCGGCGTACATGGCGACGTTCTCGCTGGGGTTTGGAGCGGTGATATGGATGTACGGGTCGGAGATCCTTCCGCTGCGGCTGCGCGCGCAGGGCGTCGGCGTCGGGACGGCGGTGAACCGGGTGATGAGCGCCGCCGTGGGGATGACGTTCATCTCGATGTACGAGGCGGTGGGCATGGCCAACAGCTTCTACATCTTCGCTGTGTTCACCGTCGCGGCGTGGGTGTTTGTGTACACGTGCCTGCCGGAGACCAAGGGGAGGAGCCTCGAGGAGATGGAGGCGCTCTTTGATGCTGGCGCGGTGCCCTCGCCACGGGCGACGCTGTCGTGATCATGCCCAGGTGGGGGGTGGGGGGTGGGGGGAAGCAGCAGGCAATTAAGTTATCAAGAATGAAGAAGGATGTAAGGCCGGTTGAACGCATAGTTTGGTGTGGTCTAGAGTAATTAAAGGTTACTAATACAATATTACCGGCGTTTTTAAATTTAGATCATTTGAGTTTTTTAACCTCCAATTTGGGCACCCATTTTATTCAAAATTTTATACAAACATAGTTAAATTTAAGTCATTTTAAGCACTTTGATTAATAAAGCAATATACAATGTAGGATTTCAAATGTCGAGGCCATACACACCACATGCACCCTTTCTTGCACATGACACACATGACATCAAATCTCAGGTTCATGTCAGAGTGAGTTCACTCAAAGGCCTATGGAACATATCTGCATAGTGGCACCAAGAAAAACTTAGCTCCTCTTTTTTTTTTGTCAGAAAAACTTAACTCCTCAGTACTCTTGAACTTCACTCCCTTCTTAATCACTGGATTCTCACTGCACAACACCCCTTCTGAACTCACCAAAGAAGTTTCATGTATGGCTTTGTGTACCATGCTTATGTCCTTAGCATTGGGAATGGATGAGTGTTGAACATGACATTCCTTCAGCAAAACTATTGCTCATTAAAAAGTATATACGCTTCTGATAATCGCATGAGTCAAAATTTATATTTTCCTGTTCACCTAGAAGAAATAGATTAACCCTAGGATAGTTTTTTTTCTTTTTTTTTTGGTTTGAACATTAACTGACTATAGAGTTTAAATTGCAAAAAAAAGACTGCTTTTCCTGTCAGAGCATATATAGAACTAATCCCAGACTCCTTTTTATTAATCTATTCTTATTGTATACCTTTTAAACGAATTTACCTAGAAAGTAGGGGATAATCTGTGAATTAACCTAACCCTCACCTATAAAAAATCCTATGAAAGCATAACAGAAAAGTAGTAAAGAATCTTTCATATGATCTAGTTATACTCGAAGAGTATATTGATAATAGTTCATGTTACAGAGCAAGACAGTTCACCCTGAGTACTTTTGTCGACCAAAAGGCTGGCTAGATTTATGTTCAATGCCGACAAAGTTCGACGGGCATTGAACATAATTCCACTAACTCATACATATTCTAAAACTCTCCATTCTCTATCACAATCCCACCGTGACATCTACAAAATACAAAGGCTTTCACCTACCAAATATAACTAATTTTCTATGGACAACAACAGGAAACTACATCTATTATGCATGCGGGTAGACACCACTGACTGCGTATGAACTAAGCATTCATTTCAACCATTGCTACTTGCAAATCCTTAAAAAAAAATAAAAAACTACTACTAACCCTAGCTAATCGAAATAGAACTAGATTAACCCTAGGATAGGATCCTTTTTTCTTTAGACTCATTTTTATTAATTTATTCCTATTATATACCCTTTAAATTATAGATCGATTCAATTTTTTTGCCTCCACTTTGAGCGTCCATCTTATTCAAAATTTTGTGCAAACATAGTCAAATTTAAGTCTTTTTTTAAGAACTTTGATTAATAAAGCAAGTTATTACAAAAAAAAGATATTTTACACAATTTTTTGTCAGAGTGAACTACAATGAAAGGCCTATGGAACATAACTGCATAGTGCACCAAGAAAAAGTTGAACTCCTCAATACTCTTGAACTTCACTCCCTTCTTAATCACTGGATTCTCAATGTACAACATCCCTTCTGAACTCACCAAAGAAGATTCATATATGGCTTTGTGTACCATGCTTATGTCCTTAGCATTGGGAATGGAGAGAGTTCGACATGATATTCCTTCAACAACAATAGCTCATTAGGGGTGTAAAACATATAGTCGTCCACACGTCCAATATCCTGAACGTCATGCGCAGCGGTCATGATGGCTTGCGGTCTACCCTTTATAGATGATGACTTCTCATCAAATTCATGTTTATCATCCTCAAGCTGTGATTCCTAGTCCTGACATTCATGCCCATATTCAGAACCTTGAGATATAACATCATTATTTATCTGTTCTTCCTCCCGCTCGAACCTTGAGATATATCACCATGTTGTGAGATTGTTGACTCTTGGATACCATTCGCAACCACTAAGCGGACTTCATCTCTCGGGGCAACATAAGCGCTAGGACTATGACAAGTTTCAACTGCTACATCCAAACATACAACATTTGCCAAATTCTATACCCTTTAAACGAATGTACTTAAAAATTAGAGGATAATCTGTGAATTAACCTAGCACTCACCTACTAAAATCCTATAAAAGTATAACAGAAAAAGTAGTAAAGAATCTTTCCTATGATCTAGTTATACCCGAAGAGTATATTGATAATATCTCATGTTACAAAGCAAGACAGTTCACCCTGAGTACTTTTGTCGACAAAAAGGCTGGCTAGATTTGCTACGGCGGGCCATGGTTGCTTTTACTCCCGTGGACGCACATGCATGCGTGGAGTGTTCATTTGGCTTCACTTTTTTCTTCAGCTTTTGACTTGAATAATACGTAGAACAATCAGTAGTCATACATGATAGATTCAGATTCAACGGCACGCTACTGCCTGCTGCCTGGTGCCCTTCAGCGTCTCTGCTTCGCTGCCGCGGCAAAAGAAGTAATAACGCTAGCAACTATACAAACAAGCCCAGCAACGCTGCGCGGTACGCGGGCCATTTTCAGGCCAGCGGGCCTATTGGGCAGCGGCAGGTTTGGCAGGTGAGGACGGCCCAAGCGCTGGTGGTCGGGCAGGCTTCGGTCTTGTTTACCATCAAAAAAAAAAAAAACGTGCAAGACAGCCAAATAGAGGTATAGTAATCCAAATGGGCGGCCCGGCCCTAGCCCGGCCCGAGCCCTATCTGGCCCGGCACTATGCGGCCCGGCACTATGCGGCCCGGCTCCACCATAGTGCCGTGCCGTTCCGTGCTGTCGTGCCTGACCAGCGGCCCAAGCACGGAACGAAGGCCTGTTTTTCGGGCCGGGCCGGCACTAAGCCCTAAAAGCACTATGACAAGGCCCGGCCCTATAAAAGCACTAAACCCTTCAAACATCTTCAAATTTCCCAAGAAATCCAAATTTAACAGAAATATATTTCAAATATTTCAATATCATCCAGAGAGCACAAATCACAAAGAGAGCACAAATCTTCAAAAGTTTGAGCTTGTGCAATGGCTGCCTCATTAAAAACCTATCTAGGTAAAACTCACACCTCGTGAGAAACCCTAGATAGGAAAAAAAGAGTGCAGCCAGCTCAATTAATTCAAATATAGTTCAATAGTAGCTTATTACAGACCATATTGAATTACAAAAATCAAGTTTCAGAAGCAGAAGGGCCATCTAGATATAACTCCGAGTAACATTCCTCTTCAAGTGCTTTGTCCTCCACCAGTTGCTGAAGCCTTGCATCTGCAGCTTCCCAATCCTTGGTGCAGGTGAGAATCTCCACCATATCCGGGCTCAATCGTCGCCGTCGCTCCTCAATGATCCTGCCAATAGTACTAAAAACAGACTCTGAAGATACGGTAGAAACAGGTACAGTCAAAACATCTCTAGCTAAGATTGAAAGGACAGGATAAGTAAGTTTATGTTCATGCCACCAGCTGATGATGCTAAAATTATCACCAAATTCAGTGACAGTGTCACTGTCCAAGTAGGTAGTCAGTTCATTACCAATACCCAAAGAAGCTCCAGCTGATGCACTAGTGGTTGCTGCTTGCAGCAAGGAACCAACACTAGTTCTTCTAGATAGAGAGAGAGGAGTAGACAAAGAGTTACCACTTCCAGGAGTAGAAAAAATATCAGATTCACCTTCATCATCAGCATAAATGTCATCCCAAGCACTTTTTTTCTTACCAGCAGTGGGGGGTTGAGTAGGTGTTCTCATTTTAACTGCACCAAACTTGTCATCGTATCTCTTAAACATGGTATTAAGTTGAGCCCTTACCTCAGTCAAGTAACAATAATAATCAACACCAAGAAGCTTACCTAGCAACTTGAGAACACCATTGAAACCCTTCAATTTAGCTCTAGGATCCAAGATGAAAGCAAAAGAATAAAGCATAGGAATGTCCTTCCAGTACTTAATATAAACATCTTTCATGCGAGTAACAACAGGCCTAAGCAACGAATCATTCTCATTGCTCTTGAAGTGCTTGCATATCAAAATCATATGATGCAACATAAGAGGAGAGGTAGGGTAATAAACACCAGAAAGTGCAATGGTGGCGTCATAAAACAAATCAAGGAATTCAAACATTTTCTCAGCAACGATCCAGTGATCATCTGTTAAAAGTCTAGACTCATTCTCAGCTCTAGGATAGTTGCTGTTAATGAAGACAGAAAAATTTTGCTTATAAGGGAGCAAATGCTTAAGCATGAGATATGTTGAGTTCCACCTCACATCCATATCCAAACCAAACTTTCTAGGACGAGCATTAACAGCAATACAAAACCTCTTAAAGTTTGCAATGCGCTGGTTTGAAGAATTCAAAAAATAAACAGCAGAGCGAATGTCCTCAAGATAGCTCTTAATCACATCCAGAGCACTTTTAACCATTAGGTTCAGTATGTGACATGCGCAACGCTGATGCAAGAAGAGTGTGCCAATATAACCAGAAAGTTTAGGAGCTAAAGATTCAATGGTGCCTTCATAGGAACCAACATAACAAGACAGTTCAGGAGCTAATTTTTCCATAGCTTTGGTATTAGAAGAAGCATTGTCCAAAGTAACAGAAAAGACCTTAGGAGTTAAACCATACTCCTCTAAAACAGCAGAAACACGCTCTGCAATGTTCTCGCCAGAATGAGATTCATCAATCAACCTAAACCCAATTACCCTCTTCTCCAATTGCCAATCAGAATTAACATAGTGAGCAACAACACTAAGGTAATCCTCCTTAGCATTGCCAGACCAAATATCAGAAGTGAGAGCAACAGATGAAACACCAACCAAATTTTCAATAAGCTTAACACGCAAACCATTAAAGTACTTGATTAAATCTCTAGCTGTGGTTTGTGCAGAGACATGATTAAATCTAGGATTATGAGCACGCTTTATATACTCCTCAAAAGCAGAAGATGCACCAAAACAGAGAGGAAGATCCAATCTAGCAATCAAACGACATAACTCAGTACGAGCTACTTCAGTACTATACTCCCAGTGACGAACACTACCATCAGAACTAAACGAAAGCAGAGACTGAGATTGGCGAATGCTTGCCTTTCTAGCATCACAAACCTTAACATGCCGCAAGAGATGGCCAGTACCAATAGTAGAACGACCAGCATAAACATGGCCACAATGAAAGCATTTGGCACCGGTTCTTACCCTCTTACCATTGATGACCTCGAAGAGCTTCTCGAAGTCATTCCAAGCGTCGGAGGTAAGCTTCCGTTTCCTCCTGCCTTCGCCGTCGACAGGAGGGACGCCTTGGCCGACGGCGGTACCGCCATCGCCATCACCGACCTCGATTGGAACACTAGCAGATCCAAAGAGCTCTTCCCGATCCGCTTCGAGGTCACTCTCGTCATCGCCACGCAGGCCTTGCATATGAAGGTCATCGTTGATGGAGTGACCTTGGTCCTCGTCGTCGCTAGCCATCGCCAAGACGGAGCACCAGAGTGGCCGGCGACCCCCTGGTTCCTCAACGCCTTCACGACGACCGGCGACGACCTGCAGCAACAAGAAATCAAGAAGAACATGTTAGCAAACAATCAAACGGGACGAGATCTAGGGTTAGGGTTCGAGGACCAAGGGCTTACCGACGATGACGAGCACGGCCGGCCACGAGATCTAGGGTTAGGGTTTGAGGACCAAGCAGGTGGGAGATGAAGAGATCGGCCACCGATTCGGCAAAGCAGCTGGATCTATCCAGAGAGGAAGGGAGAGGATCAGAGGAGAGATCGAGAAGAACTCGAGATCTAGATCGAGACTCGAGAGACGGAGAGAGCCAGAGAGAGAGGAGGCGGCCGCCGGCCTCGGGAGAAATGAGAGGGAGGGAGGGAGGAACGACGGGTTAGGGTTTCCTAACCCGTCGTCGGTGGCTTATATAGCCCCTCCCAACAGTCGGATCCAACGGTAGGATCCGACGGCTGGGAGCGGCTGTCGGGGGAGAACGGGAGGTGGGCTGTTGGGCCGCTCGGGAAGAGATTAGATAGCGGGCCGTTGTCGGGCCAGCCCATCATCGTGCCGTGCCTCGGGCCGGCACTATGGGCCGGAGGGGCGGCCCAAGCACTAACCTCCCATCGGCCGGGCCAGCCCGTGGCCCGATCCATCGTGCCTAGGGCCGGGCTCGGGCCGGGCTTTTTAGGGCCGGGCCTCGGGCCGCCCGTCGTGCCCGGCCCATTTGGAATACTATAAATAGAGGCTCAATAGTTTGCCAAAATGGAGCTCCAAAATAACAAGCAACACAATAGTACTTGCAGAAATGCAAAATCCCACAAAAGAGCCTTGAATCATAAGATCATGCATGGCAGCTAGGTGTGACCCAACGTACTCTCCCTCGCCCTCGCCGGAAACCAAGAACGGGCGACAGAGTGCATGGTTCGGATCGGATTAAAAAAAACGGACGTGGCCTTGCCGCTTGAAGTCCACGTCACTGAAAATTAGTGATGTGGCTGCCATGTCCCACACTCTAATCGGGCCTCTATCAACCTTGGAGCAGGAACACCATATGCACTCCCAATAAACCAATCATTCCATCAAAATTGCAAAGTTATACATCATACATAATAGAAAAAAAATATATGTACATATATATCATACCAGTAACATTTAATTCTTCTAGACCACCCCTAACCATGCGTTTAACCAGTCTTACACCCTTGATACTACCTGCTGGCTGCTGCTCGCCTGCTTCTTCCCGGCGTGGGCATGCCTACTCCATGTCACTGTCTAGATCAGGACGGCATTGCCCGTGGCGAGGACACCGCGCCGCTGTCGAAGAGCGCCTCCATCTCCTCGAGGCTCCTCCCCTTGGTCTCCGGCAGGCACGCGTACACGAACACCCACGCCGCCGCGGAGAACGCCGCGAAGATGTAGAAGCTGTTGGCCATGCCGACCGCCTCGTACATCGAGATGAACGTCATCCCCACGGCGGCGCTCATCACCCGGTTCACCGCCGTGCCGACGCCGACGCCCTGCGCGCGCAGCCGCAGCGGGAGGATCTCCGACCCGTACATCCATATCACTGGCCCGAACCCCACCGAGAAGGTCGCCATGAACGCCACCGCCGCCGCGACGCACGTCGCCGCGGCCCACCACGACGCCGCGCCCGAGCCCATGGGCGCGCGCATCGAGATGCCGAGGACTAGGAGTGACGTGGCCATGCCGCCGGCGCTGGCGAGCAGCATCGGCCGGCGCCCGAGGCGGTCTGCGAGGAAGAGAGGCATCACGATGGCCACCGTCTTGACGGCGCCGAGGAGGACGGTGGCGCCAAGCACGGCGTTCTCCGACTTGATCCCGGCGTGGCTGAACACACGCGGCGCGTAGAGGACCAGCGCCGCCACGCCGCAGGCTTGCTGGAACACCTGAAGGCCGACGATGGCGAGCATGACGCGGCGCACCGCCGGCGTTGGGCGGAGGAGGATCTCGCGCCACACGCTCGTCGAGGAGCTCCCGGCGGCGACGGCCTGCTTGGTCGCCTCCCGGACGGACGTCTCGATCTCCTGGATGCGGCGGTCGGCGTCCCCGGCGGTGCGCGACAGCACGCGGCGGGCTTCCTCGGTGTGGCCGTGGAGGACGAGCCAGCGTGGGGTCTCCGGCATGGCCAGCATCGCGGCGGCCGCGAGAAAGAACGGCGGCACGGCGCCGATGCCGATCATGAGGCGCCAGTTGATCGTTGTTGGGAGGCCGGCGAGCGCGAAGTCGGCGATGTAGCTGAGGAGGATGCCCGAGTTGCCGGCGATCTGGTGACGTGGCAGACAGATGCATTAATTCATCACGTACAGAAATTGTTCAAAAAATATCTTAGCATTTTACTACCCCATTAATATCACAGTAAATCGTTTGTCAAAGGGAAATTTCGTCTTGGTAATTGGAACATTCAAAATTATAAATTTTCTGCTGGGTCAGACATCAACTAACGCTGTACCACACGATCTCTGTCTGCAGCAATTTATAAATTTCCATTGCAGCATGGGTACATCGTACAAATCCGAGTTGATTCCTCTCACAATTACACAAGTTGTAGATCCATCGAACTAGAATGATTCCATTTTCAGGTCCCATAGATTCGTTTGACTTTCATTTTTTTTATTAGAAGAGCGCACGTAGTACGATATTGTCATCAAGCTTGTTTAGCATTTCAAATCTTACCGCTTCCACTTATCTTTGTACTCACCCACTTGCAGTTAATATTTCTAACTAATCTCCAGTTGTCCACAATTAATTAAGTACTATAATTACCAGTCCCCTGTATACCCTAATTAGCAATGAGGACACCATGGCATTTCGAAGAAACGGCGGCGGCGGCGGCGCCACCGCACCATACATACCTCGGGGATGGAGGCGAGGAACCCTCTCGAGCTCGGCGGCGCGATCTCGGCGATGTAGACGGGCGCGACGACGAGTCCAAACCCGCATGCGACGCCGGCGACGAGCTGCCCCGCCATGAGCGCGGCGTAGCCGTTGGCGGCGGCGGTGACGGCGGAGCCGGCGAGGAACATGGCGGCGGCGAGCGCGACGGCGCGGCGGCGCCCCGCGCGGTCGCACGTCCAGCCCGCCGCCAGTGAGCCGACGAGCGAGTAGACGCTGGTCGCGCCGATGAGCACCTCCAGCTGGCCGTCGGTGACGCCGAGATCCGCCTGCACGAACTCCTGGGCCCCACTCATCACGCCGCGGTCTGAGAGAGAGAGACAGAGGTCAGGTGAGCTGGCACGCCATGGCCATTCGTCCATTCCGATAGAAGGAAGAAGAAAAAGGTTGCAGCTGGCGGCGCTTACTGTAGCCGTAGATGATGGAGGTGAGGGAGGCGAGGAGGGCGCAGACGAGGGCGTACGTGCTGCCCTTGGTGTCCGCCGGCTCCGGCTCGCCGTCAACGGCGGCGGCCAGCAGCGGCGACTCGAGGTCCTCGTCCTTCTTCATCGTCGCCGGCTGGCCGGCTATCGAAGCTCTAAGCTCTGCTGCTGCGTGCTGGATGATTACTAATCTTGGGAACGTCTCACCGCGCGTGACACATAGATCGACGGCTTGCTATTTAAGCACACGAGTCACGACACATCGCGGCGCGTTCGCTCCAGCGCCGGCGCGGATGTCCAATGGAAAAACCGTGGCGCGCGTGAGCCGGGTGGGACGAGAGGCTGGCACGACCTGGTTTTCTTTCTTGCCAGAGCAGAGCCTCTGCTCCAACTATAGGCCGTCGTATATCTCTCCCGAGTTGGGATTGGGACGCCAGAAAACCTTTTGTCCTTTCGGTCATCCTTGCAAAAGAATTAATCTTTCCGAGTCTTGTCAGCACGATAATCAGCTTTGACTTTAAGATCTTGAATCTCAAATTAATCTTTTTCTGACATAGTGCTTGAGGAGCTGTTTAGTTCCTAGCTTTTCGTTCCACTAAAAACCGTGATTCCCCTCGCAAACATTTGCTACAAAAAATGTTTTGCTACAGGAAATCTCTTCCAGTGTCCACGAACTAAACAATCTCTGAGACATCTTTCCAGAGCGAACTAGAAGTTTTCCTTACTTTAGTGATGTAATTGTATGTTATGTTTTTTTTTTAGAGTTAGTGCTAGCCTGATTGTTCGTGTTTGACCTAGAGCTTATTCTACACAAAAACCGACGAAAGATTTTGTACCGCACAGGCGCGCTCATCACCTCTCTCTCTCTCCTCTCCAATGAAAGTGGGCTCCACCCACCCATCTGGGCATGCCGGCTAGCTGTGGCGCCACGGCGCTGTACGACGCGCGGGCACAGCCGTTGGGTGCGCCGCCGGCGTTCCGTCATGGACCAGCTTGCTCGTCTCCGATCTACCTCGGCGTAATGAGCTTGCATGGCAGCGACGTGTATGTTGCCCCATTCGCTTCGCTGATGTGTCATTGCTTGGCACGCAGCGACGTGTATGCAGCAGCAATCCTAGTTAGCTTTCTTCTCGCGTCTAGTCGTGTCCAGGCAAGACGCATTAAGTGCATGCAACCAGATCGGCAGCTCCTATTGGTGGTAGTGATCAATATAATTGCAGGACAACTTCGTGTCCACCCTTTTGTTTCTATTCCTTTCCTCCTAATCGTCCTGCCAATCATGATGAAATATGGAGATGCGTGTGTCGATCGTGATCATAAGTGCTTCGTTTTGCTTCGTCTTCCCCTTCACAATTTGTTTCCGTGTGTTCTCTCTCACTGTGAATGACGTGTGCTGACGCTGTGGGTCTACATGCTTTCAAAGACTGGCACGGCAAATAATGCTGATACATATATGCTTCAAAATCAGATAGGATTTGGGCATTCCGCTACTCTTCAAGTACTCCCTCGGTTCATTTTTGTAGCTAGTTCAACCTTTATTAATTTCACTGTGGAAAATAAAGTCCACCTTGTAACTATAAAAGCTCTTTTTACGGCGTGTTATATATAGCAGTGCTTGCGAAATCATAATCATTAGCAAGTGCGTTTTTTTTACTATATATGGATTACAGTATCAATATAATTTCGTGCACACAGATCGCATATTATTGGAACAATTGTTTGTTCAATTGAAAAATTTTAGCACTGAAACCAACAACACATAAATATGAACAAATAGAGTACACTAGCCCAGAAACGATTTGTAATCACACCTTGTTTTTCTTTTTTTTTTGTGCTGGTGCATGGCACACCCACCCGCCAGCACAAATGGGAGCATTTGACCTGACGGGTATAATAACCCCCCGGCCCCCGCTTGGCCGCCAGCACATATGAGCATTTGACCTGACGCGTATCATTACACTTATCCTCATCCTAAAATACAGTGCACACATATGATGCTTTCCATGCTTAGCCGCAGCACATATGAGCATTTGTGTTCGCATATGGTTGCTGGCGGCTGCTGGATCCGCCAACACATGATCTATTTTTAACTGCCGGCAAAAATTGTTTCTATCCTAGTGGTACAAATTAGAAGATAGTCTTTGAAAAATCCATGCACGTGCAAATTACGGAGAAATGTCTTTAAATTGAATCTAAACGTGCAAAGAGAATTAACGGCAGAAATAATTTCAGTCATTTGTTTCGTGCTCAAGTGAACAGCAGGAGGAAGCAAAAAGCCAGAGAGAACACAATCCACTGTACCACATGGGTACTACGGGCCTATTTGTTTTTCTCCTATATTATACTATAACTATAACTACTAGCCTAAGCCAATATGGTAAAAAAACACCCTAGTGGACCACAACAATAATCTGAGATAACCTTGCACAAAAAAAAAATCTGAAATAAACTGTCCTATACTAGAGATTATATGTTTTAGTGCCCGAGCTAATCTTTTACTATGCTACCTTTGGACCATAAGTTTAGTGTACATATAATCTAGAAGCTAAGCATATGTGCATGATGAGTTTGCGCAATAGCAATTCATGTACGACAAGAGCATAATCTGTGTCAGTCCATCAAGTTCAAGTATCAACATTCAGATCTGACAGCAGCTTCGGTAGTTCTTGTTGCTCGAAGAAGCTAGTTACGTATGGAACTCTCCCGTAGTGGACAAGAATGAAAGATAACCTGCGCGCCCTCGGCCAATAAAAACTTGTCTCCATCCTCCAATGCAACGAACATACATACGCTCGGTCGACATCGCACAGGAGGCTCATCCAGTCCGCACACCTCGATCGTTCTGACCTGGAATCTATCTCGGCCACTTTTCTTGTCCACTCTACCGTAGTGGACAAGAATGAAAGATAACACTAGATAAAAAGCTGAAAAAGTGCATGGCGTCCCGGCAATCGGCATCGGTCGATCGATCGGCCATGCCCAGGAGTAGGGTTGGAGAGCGGCGACCAGCCAAGGAATCTCGATCCAACAATGTATGCACTGGCTGTGTCCACATACTCCTATAGTCCTATCCTACACTGGAAGTCATCTGGAAGGGGAGGGAACTAGTTTGTCCTGTTGCGTCCTCGTTGGCATGTGTACGTGCTGACTAGGCGGCCAGGCTGAATTAATGGTCGAGTTGATGGACCACGCGGACCAATTGGCATAGAGGTAATAACCTGATTGAGTACTGCCAAGGCTGATGATTACTTTACAGCTTCATGGCTATCAGTCCCGGAGAAAGGATGGGATCGGAGCTAGGATAGTAAGGATAATGCGTTTTCTCTTTTTCACTCAAGGGAGATACTTGGGCCCTGTGTCATCATTTAATTAGACTAGGTTTATGCTTATGCGGTATATATGGGGCAAAAACAGGAGGGATTATGGGGCTTTAGCCCAAGCCTCTCCAGTATTTTTTAGCCATGAAGAAGAAAAATAGGAGGAGAAAGAAAAGAAAGAGAGAGAAAGGAAGAAGGGAAGTTCAGCCACCCCTTTCTGGTACCCTAGTTTCTCCACTGGGCATAAGATTTTTCACGTAATACACAGAGCATGGAGCTATATGATCTTCAACTTTGCAACATATATAATATTGGAAAAAGTCCATATTACTCCCCTGAACTAGGAGCAAAGTCTATATAACCCCCTAAACTATCTTTTGGTTTATTTTACCCCCTAAACTATGTAACTTGGTCTATTCTACCCCATAATACAAATTTTCTTTTTTATTTCTCCATACACAAGTTGAATTTTAATTTGAAATTTTGCTTGATTGTAGTAAACATCATAGTGTATATGAAAAAAATATATTATAAATTTTTTGTTATTAGTTTTTGTATAATTTTGCATCTTAAGGATTAATTAATTATCAAATATATTACTCTATCAAAATAATGACAAAAAATAATTTTATATTTTTCTACCATGCATTATGATGTCTACTATCATCTTACAAAATTTGAACGTAATATGACACTTCTACATGGAAAAATAAAAAAAGACAAATTGTGTTAGGGGGTATAATAGGCTAAATGACATAGTTTAGGGGGTAAAATAAACCAAAAGATAGTTTAGGGGGTTATGTAGACTTTGCTTATAGTTCAGGGTAGTAATTTGGACTTTTTCTATAATATTTTGATGCAAACTGAGATTTCACAAGCATAAAAATGCATGATTATTATGGTGCTACTGTAGCAACAGCCATTTGATTCTCTCGTTAGAATAAATTAGGAGCCTGTAAAATCATTCTGTTGGGTCGTGATGCAATAATTAAAAAGGGAATCGATCAGGAACCAACTTGAATGATGTTTTTTAACCGGGTCATGATACAACAACCCGAGAGACCTTGCAGTTGTAGGGATCATCATCCATGATGAAGTTGGAAGAGTTATCCCATCAGCTTGGAGAGTTATTTTTGATGCAATATTTGTAGAGGAGGTAGAGTTGATAGCTTGCAAGGAAGGTATTATATTAGCGGTAGAATGGTGTGGAGAAAAGGCAATTCTTGAGTCTAATTGCTCAGGAGTGATCAAACCTTTGTCGATGGGTGCAAAAAGAAAATTCTCATTTGTTTTGTGATTAGAGAGACCTTGCAAGCTAGTACTAGTTTGCTGGAAATTTGTTTTCAAGTAGTGCTCATGAACTTTGGCGAAATGTACTGTACATAATGCAGTATGGCACACAGGTTCCCTGTGTGTCAGGTCTGTAATTACTCAGGACTGTACCTTTGTTCCTGAGTAATGAATGGATTTCTCTTTTTCTAAAAAAATGATATAATAACTACAAGTGAATGTTAATCTACAACCAACGTGGATGATTTTTTTTTTAAAAAAAATTCTAACAGAGTCCTGATACAATAGCTACAAAGTGATGAGTAGAGAATGTGGAATTTGGTAAAACTTATTTAGCAATTCGGTAGAGTTTTAAAAAAAATATCCAACAATCCGGTACATAACTGCGTGTTCGAGAAAAAAAATAGCCATGAAAGTCTTGACTACATCATCTTCATTCACATCTTCCAAAATGCCTCTCTCAATAAACATGACAAGGCAATCATCGAAGCGACTAAATAATGTCCATTCAACACTTGCCCTCGCCACCAGCAGTAGAAGCACACTTGTAAAGAAGAGCTCAATAATCCCTGTTCCTAACCCCCTTTAGTCCCAGTTACAAAATCGGGACTAAAGACCCGATGTCTAATTTCTACAAATGGGACTAAATATCCGTTCGACACTTACCCTCGCCACCGCCCACCGATAGAAGCACTAGTAGAGAAGAGAGCTCAATAATCCCGGTTCCTAGCCCGGTAAAGGAGGGATTATAGAGCCGATGATTAGCCCCAATTTCTACAATGGGGGCTAAAGATCTATGCAAAATAAAAATATTACTCCTCTGAAGCCAGGACTAAAGACCCGATGATTAGTTCTAATTTCTACAACGGGGACTAAAGATCTATGCAAAATAAAAAAAAATACTCCACACTTGGAATTTGAACTAAGACTTCCTGCCTCACATATAGTTTTTTTTGCCACCCCACCTACACACCACATGCTTGCTGGTTGTGTGTGCATTACATGTGGTGCCGACAGTCTCGCACGCACTCAGCAGCAGTGCACTACCGACCCCGGCCATACATGAGTTGGATCGGACCCACTCGAAGACTGTGTGAGCCCAGCAAGCATGTGAGGCAGACACAGCTAAACGTATGCAAAGACAAATGAACACTGCACATGCATGAATGCATCCATGAGGGAAGCCCAATCATGGCTGCAAATAATCGAGCCCGCTTTTTTTTTTCAAAATAAGACGATGGCTTGATGGTTTCAGATTTTCAGCCCCAAGATGAAGATGAACCGGGATCTCGGGTGAGCTGTCTTGGTTTTTAACAAATCATGGATGGTCATCGGTTATCCAGATTCGTTTTGGTGTCCATTTTCAATTTCTTCATGTGTCATGTGGGAAGTTAAACCAAAATTTACCCAATGGGCTGCTGGCCCGCATGACGGCCTTGCTGGCTTTGTTGCATGGTCAAGAAGAAGTTGCAAGCGTTACCCTTTTCGGCCCAGTGTTCAGGCCCTGGGCGCATCGGAGACCAATCTATTTTCCAGGCCGTGGCCCGCCCCAAGAGGTGTGGAAAAAAAAAACAAACAGCAGCACAAAAATCTACTGGAGGAGTGATTCGAAAAGGAAAAATAAAAGGAGGGAGTCCGTTGCAAAAGAATCCATCATGGATGTTTGGTGTGTGTTACTGTATACATGTACACGTGTCTCAAACTCTCAACTCTCAAGAGCCTAATCGATCATGACGACTGATCGAAGAAGGGGAACGATAGGTGGGATGAACTCAGTTGAGAAGGCTGCCTGAATGCCTTAACTGAACTATGTGATAATAATAATAATAATAATAATAATAATAATAATAATAATAATAATAATAATAATATGGAAAGAGGAACCTTCTGAAGTTCAAGGGGGATCTGGAATAGAAGCTGAAATGAGTACATCAACCTCATCTTAGTTCTAGTGAGTTAAGATGTGAGAACTCAGTTATCAAGTTGTTCCTATGCAAGGAGTAGATACCACAGTTTCACTGATGACTGCCGATCAGGATATGCTACTAGCCACAATGGCTCGTTTGGGAATAAATGCAGCAGAGATTGGCATTTATCCCTATGGTGGTTAAGTACATGACAGAAGGAAGCAGTGTAAGACTGGGGAAAACATAGTCAGTGTCATGCTTTGTAAATTAATGGTCATGGCTGATGGTACTTAACTTCTGGGAAGAGTTGTAAATGTTGTGCTCATCTTTCAGTATCTTGGACTGCTGTTGTAACTAAACAAATGATGTAATATTTCAGTGGTTTGTAGATATGTGAGTTCGAATGATTTTCTCTGGTAAGATTCAATGGCAAATTTGACATCTGTGAACTAGGATAGGTGGAGAAGATTTTTGGGTTTGTGCAGGCTTCAGATTCAATATTTTATATCTTAATCTGGAGGGGAAGTAAACTAGGTTGGACTGTTTTCAGCAAGGTTGATGGACTGAATAACGTTACCTGGTAAAAGCTCAATGGATTTCAGTTTTGGGATATATTCAGTTGAAAAGCATCTCAGTTCAAATGGTTAGTGTGTGAGATAAATTACTGTTACAGGTCTGAAATGATTAATTATTTGTAACAGCTGCCATATTTAAAGGTGTGTCATGTGTCCCAATTTAGGAAACACTTACGAGTGTCTGAAGAAAAATTTTCAGAAGAACAAGAGCTTGATTTAGCCTCAGAGCTGATGTATAAAGCAAAGTCTATGAAAATTTTATTTGGATGAGGTTATAAAGGAAATAGGAAAAACCACTTGGTGTCAGGTATTACCAAATAATTGAATGAGTTGTCGAGCTTGTGTTGGATTTGGACAATAGCCCAGGCGCCACTTCAGTTCTCTTGATGAAATTTCTTTAGAATTTCAGATGTGGCACGTTATACTTTTCATTGTTGAAGTGAAGCCATGAATTCTTTGGGAATCTCGGGGCGAGATTCTTTTAAGGGGGAATGACCGTAACACCCCGTGTTTTTGCAAAAATGATTAGCAGTTAGTAAGGATGATGCAGTAATTTTCAGCTTTGAAAAGTGAGGCAATGAGTAAAAGTTGATGTTGGACAGAATTTGACCAAAAGTCAATTAATTGGTAAAGCACAGAATTTCATTGGATCAAATATGAAACTGTCTAGTTGGAGACAAATGGGACTTAATGAAATAAAGACTTAAAAAAAATAAGTAGGGGGACACCAGAACTCAAATGGTTGCCTGTTATTAATTCAAATATGAAAAACTTGGAGTTCTGAAGGCAACAAGAAGTTGTGTTGGAGTTGTGATTATGGAAGAAAGTGTGTGGCAAGGTTTGAGAACTTGACTTAAATAAACCAGCTTATGTGGAGAAGGATGAGTAATTGTCAAGGTCCAATCAAAATATTTTTCTATGTAAAACAGATTTAAAGTATGGCAAAGTGAGGCTGTTTCAGTGGGTCATTTCTGGAATTTAAAAAATTGAATGGGAAGTTAAGTGGAGTGCTTCTACAGTCATGTTCAAGCCTGACATTTTAAATGATCAAAGACATGCCACAACTAAGAAAAATCAGAAAGTGGTCAAGAATGAACTCAGCTAGGATAAAGTTCTGCATAGAGATATGAAGAGGCCTTAACTTAATTAAACTTGGATATGGGAAGGATAGAATGGGGTTTGAGAAGTGTAAATTTATGCCAAATTAACCTATGTTGAATGTGAGGGCAAAATATGAGTTATAGCACCGAAATGAAAAGAGTTGAAACAGAAGAGATGAGCAAAGGTCTAGAATGGTGAAACATTTGACTAAAGTCAAATATTTTGGCAAAACTCAGATTTCGTCAAAAATAAGTATGAGCATTGTGAGTTCTTGGCAAATGGAATATAGTTCACTTGAGTATGAGAACAAGCTCAGTGCTTAAACACTTTACTTGGAAAGGGCAAAAATGAAGAAAAGAGGGTTACTATACAGAATCTGAAATTTAGAAGTGAAATTCAGTTTTTGGGGAAAACTGCAGCTAAGGTTCAGAGTTAAATTATGGTAAATTGATTGGGCTGATGGTCAAAGTGTTTTAACAAGAATTAAAGTTAAAGTACAACCTACAACTTCTATTAAAGGTCTGAGTCGAGTTGAGGGTTGGATGCTTGAGAAAAAAAAATAATTTCACTTTCAGACAGCAAAGGGGTAATATAAAGTTCAAAGGTGGCTGAAAGTTCAGAGTTGATGTTGCTTGAACTGTTGATGTTTTGGACAGGTCATCTGTAAGAAAGTTAAGATTCAGGTAATATCTTATAACTAGGTATAAGCTTTGGGCAGAGATCCATTTGATGTTTCAAGCAAATTAAAATTTGGTGCTCAGATTTGAGATAGAAAGATAAAAAGCCAGGCGATAATGGCTGAAAGGTTCAAGTGTGTTTCGGGATCAAACTAATGATCTTCTGACCAACCTTCTATATGAAAGTTGAAGTTGAGTTTATGCTCCACAACTTTGGGTAAATATTGAGCCAAGTCTACATGTGAAATTGAGAGAAAAATTCGAAATTTGTGGCTGTCATCTCAAGAAATGCAGTCAAGGGAACCATTCGAGTTATCAATTATGTGACATTAGGTGTTCCGGGTTAAATAAGAAAGTTGAAGAAACAAAAATGGAATTCAGTGCATGTGTAGAGCTTAAGTCAGAGCCAAAGAGCGATCAAATCAAATAGATCCAAATACCAAAGTTATAGCTGGAATGTTACTCTCAAACTGTGGTTACATGGCTGAAAAACAAAAGTTAAGTTTAAATTTGAATATTTCAAGTCCCAGCTGTTTTTAAAAGGGGATTTTTGGGCTGTATCTTAGGAGCTCAGAATCTCCATCAAAACTTGCCGAATCAGTAAAGTGTTTAATATAAGGTTTGCAATTCCTGAGACATTCTACAAGTTTTCTTAAAAGATATTTGAGAGTTAAATTCGGATTTGGAAATTTTGAAAAGGTTTCACTGGTTGCAGCAGAAAGAAAGAAAAAGATAAGGGAAAGGGAGTTGTGGAATTTTCTCCAAGTATTAATGAGTGTGGTTTTTGGTAAAAAAATTGGAGAATTTTATATTTGAATTCAACCAAGTGTTTGAATGGTGGTTAAGGCTTAAGGTGTACCTTTTGGACATGTTTGAGAGATTTTATTTGGAGAAAAAGAGAAAAAGAAAAGTATAAAAGAGAAGACAGGAAGGAGACAGGGAAGTTTGTCCGAGTCTGAAATAGTGGTTTTTGGCCAACTTTAGAGGCAAACTCAAACCAGGTTTGTGCAGCAAGCGTAGCACTTATCTAGCAAAATGGATTCCTTTATGTATGGTTAACACATTCGAGGAGAAAAGGGTCACAAAAACCGGGATTTGAATATTGGTTTTGAATTTCAAATGAGGCCAAGTTGAACAGTTGGAGGAAAATTCTTCAGTGAAGTTCAGAGCTAAATTTCGAGCTGCACATTGGCTCTCCAGTCAAACTATCTATATGTCCAGATGTTGGGCTCTGTTCGTATCACAACTTCAGTCCAGGGTTTGAGTAAAGTTTGTGTTTGAATTTGGAGTAGATTTGGATTGGGTTTTCGAGTACAGAGAAGAGGGAGAGAGATAGCAGCCGTGCAGAATCGTGAAGGCAATCAGAGCCGTGCACAGCAAGCAGGCTGGGCAGTGCACGGTGCCACGTACCTGCTTGCCGGCGGCCACCGTCTTTTGCTCTGGCCACGCGTCAAGGCACGAGAAGGAGCAGGGGGAATGTTTTGCTTCTACACAGGAATGAGGCAGGGAAGATTTGAATAAGTGCAGCATCGGTTCATCGTCATCCGTTCGTGCTCTTTCACACCGAGCGAGCAGCTCACCACCGTCACCTCTGCTCTCACCGTCCGAGCTGCTCCTCATCACCTCAGTGGATCAGTAGCTTCGCTATCATCTCGGGAACCCTCTCCACCACCTCGCGTCGCTGCTCGTCCACCCAAGCATCAGTTTCGTCGTTGTCTTCCTCATCGTCGTTCGCCACCGTCGCCACCTCGGCTCGCGTCGTGCGAGCTGCTTCAAACCGTTCTGGCCGAACCACCACCACATCCTGCTTCGCCTCCACCCCAGCAATCTTCTCCACCAGCTCTCACCCTTGCTAGTCCACCAGCTCCCAGATCGCCCTCGTCTTCTCCTTCTTCTACGATGAGCAGCGCCTGCGTCAGGCTGCTGTACGTGGTCAGTTCACCTCAGGTCGCCTCTGCTCAAGTTGCTGGACGCATAAGAAATGCCTCGATATGGTGTTGCTCTCAAGATAGAAGGAAGCCGGGTTCTCATCACCGTCAAGCCGGTCGGCGTGTCGCCGCCGCGCGCCGCCGCTTGCTCCGCCGAATGCCATCGTCCGGGCTCCAATCCGATGGAATAAAAAGTGGAGTAGGTTCGTGAGGTCGTGGAGCTGCTAATGGGGTAGGTCTCGTAGCCTGGGAGCTCGCCGCCGGCGAGGGAGCCGCTGGTCAAGCCGGCGGGCAGGCCAGTCAACGGCCTCCTCTGTTTAAAACAGAGGCAGGGATCGCGGGGGAGAAGAGAGAGAAGGTGAGAGGTTTTCTGCAAGGTTATTAGGTTTTAGATTTAGATTTAAATTCCGAATTTCACCATTTAATTCATAGAATTTCATAGAAATGTCCAAAAACAGTAACACCAATTTTTTTAGGTTTGTTTTATTTTATTTTATGCATTAAAATTTCATAGAAGGCCTAGATCATCATGTCCCGGTGATTCTAGGGTTGAGCCGGATGTTGTAGATATTTGTGGAATAAAACTACCTAGACTGGTTTGTATTAAACTCCTAGTAATGGCTTGACTTTGCATTTAAGTTCTCTTCAAAACTTGGCTTGTAATAAGTAAGAATTTTGGTATATTATGTAAAAGTGGTAATGCTTGTTGTGTTCTCCTCACCGAAAACGATCACGTCGTATGGCTAAGATAAGAGTATAAGGTGGTTTATCGAGGAGTCCTTAGGACACTCGACAGTTCACCGGTTTAAACTGTCCTTAGTTGGATCTTATCGCACCCTTCAACCAGTTTAAATTGGGTGGTAGTGCCACAATAAGTCAGACTAGCCAACAGCCATCTTGTATAACAAATCGACCAGAAAAGTCGAGTGCTCTGATTGCTTGGTTCATGCCTTCATTGGTAGGATAACATGTGCAAATACAGCAGAACTATTCACCGAAGAATTTACATTCCAGTCATCACCGGAACAGTATGATGAAGAGCAAAATCTTTTTATTCTCGCAGTCTCACGAACAAAGAATACAGATTTACAGTGCTGTAATTTGTGTTTGCAGGAGTCGTTTCTGTCAGTGATCAACCAAGATCAAGACGATCAAGCTCCAACAATGCCAAATCGACAACGCCACTGAATCAAATCGAGTCGATGGTTTCGTCAGACCTCAGACCACGCACACGAATCACTTAGTGTGGAAGAGCTCCTCCATGTCCTCGAGGCTCCGTCCCCTCGTCTCCGGCAAGCACGCGTACACGAACACGAACGAGGCCGCAGCAATGGCGGCGTAAAGATAGAACGCTCCGGCCATGGTGATGCCCTGGTAGAACGAGATGAAGGTCATGGTGACAACACCACTCATGATTCTGTTCATCGCCGTCCCAAGCCCAGCGCCCTGCCCACGCAGCCGTAGCGGGAGGATCTCCGAGCTGTACACCCACGCCAACGGCCCGAACCCGACGGAGAACGCCACGACGAACGCCACCACGGCGGCCACGCTCACCGCGGCCACGGCGGCGTCGTCCTCGGCGCCGGCGAACGCCGCGAAGAGGGAGCCCAAAATTAGCAGCGACGCCGTCATCCCGCCGGTGCTCGCGAGGAGGAGCGGACGCCGGCCGACGCGGTCCGCGAGCGCCATGGCGATGAGGATGGAGCCCGCCTTGGCGACGCCGAAGAGGACGTTGAGGCTTAGGAGCAAGGTGTTCGACGTAACGCCGGCCATGGCGAGGATCCGTGGCCCGTACAGCACCACCGAGTCGATGCCCGACGCTTGCTGGAAGAATTGGAGCGTGAGTACGATCGCTAAAACGCGGCGGACGCCGGACTTCGTCGCCACCTCTTTCCACGCTCCGCCGCCGCCGCCGGAGTTGTTGAAGACGACGTCCTCGATCTCGAGCAGACGCTGCTCGGCCTCGGCGGCCGTGTCCGACGTCTTGTCGAGCACGGCCTTGGCCTCGGCGACGCGGCCCTTCATGGCGAGCCACCGCGGCGACTCCGGCATGGTGAGCACGCCGGCGGCGAGGAACACCGTAGGGACCGCCGCCGCCGCGAACATCACACGCCACGACAGGTGCACTGGCAGACCCGAGAAGACGAGGTTGGAGACGTAGCTCAGCATCACTCCACTGTTGATAAAGATCTTCATGAACCAAACAAAAAATTAGTTAAAGCAACATTAATTAATTAGCACGAAATTAAACAATCAAATTGCTCCTAATTGCACAATGATTAAATTTGTTACCTCAGGGAGGGAGGTGAGGAGGCCGCGGGAGGACGCCGGGGCGATCTCGGCGGCGTAGACGGGGGCGATGACGAGGGCGTACCCGACGCCGACGCCGGCGACGAAGCGGCCGGCCATGAGCACGGCGTAGCCTCCGGCGAGGGACATGGCGAGCGGGCCGACGAGGAAGAAGACGTTGGCGAGGACGATGGTGAGGCGCCGGCCGAGGCGGTCGGAGGTCCAACCGGCGAGCAGAGCACCGACGAGCGAGTAGATGTTGATGACGCCCGAGAGCACCTCGATTTGCGCGTCGCTGATCCCCAGGTCCTCCGCCATGAAGATCTGCGCCCCGCTCATCACCGCCACGTCTGCAGCCAGCCATCCGTGTCCACGCCATGGCGCGCGCAGTTCGTCAGGACATGGATATATATATATATATATATATATATATATATATATATATATATATATATATATACACACACACACACACAAAGATGCATATATGCATAGCAGAGATAGATTACAAAGATGCATATATGGCGGTGCGTACTGTAGCCCATGAGGACGGAGGTCATGGAGGCGAGCACGGCGCAGAAGAAGGGGTACTTGTTGCGCTTCGCCGGCGGGGAGGCGGCGGCGGCGGCGGCGGCGCCGGGCTTGCCGAGCAGGGGCGCGTCGGCGGCGGCGTCCGGCCGGTGCGCCATGGCTGCTGCTGGCTGTGAGTGAGTAGCTGCAGCGTGTCGCGGACGGCCACCGTGTGTTTAAATATCTAGATGGGGAATGAACGAGGAAGATACGGATGGAGTGAACTAGTGAAGGACCGGTCCGTGACGTGGCGGAGCAGGACACACGCGGCGAGTGCCGTGGATGACAGCCTGGCAATAACAGTGAGAATCGAGTCAGGTTAATTTTGATCTAAGGAATTAGAAAAGAATGGATTGTGTGCATTATCATTATATATTCATCAATGCTTAGGATAAAATGTGCTCTCCTATTCGGCACTAGGTTACACTACCGGAAAATTGATGTTTGCCGTGAGCTAAAATGTTTGCCGTGAGCTAAAAATCGGGCTCACGGCAAACACATCTTTACCGTGAGTTTAAAATCGGTAGCTCACGGGAAACACAAACTCACGGCAAAAGCTCTCTTTGCCGTGAGCTTAAAAAGAGAAGCTCGCGGCAAATACAAACTCACCGTAAAAGAGCTCTCTTTGCCGTGAGCTTAAAAAGGGAAGCTCACAGCAAACACGAACTCATGGCAAAAGTACTCTTTGCCCTAAGCTAAAATAACAAGGCTCTCGGCAAAATTATTTTAAATTATTTAAAATATCGCCTCCCGTAACGGCACTAACGGCAAAGACTTTGTTTGCCGTGAGCTTTCTGAATGCTCACGGCAAACGGGCTCTTTGCCGTGAGCATCTATAAAGCTCACGACAAATATATGTTTTATAATTATTTAAAAATATCAAACCAAAGTCTAAAAATCATAAAATTTATGGATGTCTACTGATATCATACACATAGGTTGTGGAGAAGGTTTGACACAGTTTCGCATAAATTTGTTTCGTACGATGCACAAAATTGAAAATGTCCATAGAAATTTCATAAACATGAGAAGTGATTTTTAGTTTTTGAAGTCAAAGTGAAGCTGAAGTTTGAGTTTGAGTTTAAAAACATTGTGTATATGATATAGACACTATAATATGGTCTTTCTTAAAGGTTAGTAATTTTTTAGATATATTTGATATTTACTTGTATTTAAAATATACACGAAATAATGAAAGATTGTTAAGACGTGAAGAAAATAATGAAATAATAAGCAAACAAATATGAATAAAGTTATTTAAATGAAAGTCCACGAAATAGTTTGATCATTGTAGTGACTTTCTAAGAAAGAAAGAATATGAAAACATGTAAAACTAAAATAAAAAGTAGGGTGTTTTTCTTGTTTGCCATGAGTATTTATAAAGGCCCACGCCAAAGGTCATGTTTACCGTGAGCCTCTGAGGAGGCTAGAAAGAAAGAATATGAAAACATGTGAAACTAAAATAAAAAGTAGGGTGTTTTTCTTGTTTGCCGTGAGTATTTATAAAGGCCCACGCCAAAGGTCATGTTTGCCGTGAGCCTCTGAGGAGCATCACGGCAAAGGCCATGTTTGTCGTGAGCCTCCACTAGCTCACGGCAAAGAACCCCACGTGAGTTAATTTTTGGGGGAGAAAAAATAGGGAAAAATAAAACTTAGTGGGAGAAAAAATAATAATTTTTAGGGGAGAAAAAATTGAAAAACAATTTAGTGGGAGAAAAGAATAAAAAAAATGACACGTGGGCAGGGTTTGCCGTGAGCCAGATCTGCTCACGGGAAAGCCGCCAAGATGCCTTTTTCCTACTCCCTTTTCAGACTTCACTTCACACTTCACACACACACTTCACACACCGCCCCCGCCTCCAGCCGCCGACGACCGCCTCCCCCGTCGGCCGCGCCTCCCCCGCGCCAGCTACCAGGCCACCAGCCGCGCGAGGCCAGCCGCGCCGGCCACGCCAGGCCGGCCAGCCGCGCCAGGCCAGGCCAGGTCGACGCCGGCCCCGAGGTCTGCTGCCCCCGACGCCGGCCAGCCGTGCACTCGAGGTGAGAATTGCTCCTCACAATGCTTGTTAATTCGTATATATGTTAATTGTGTGAGAATTGATAGTGAATTTGCAATAAACTCTTGTGAATTTTGGTTTAGTATTGATATAGCACTGGATTTGAAATTGTTTGAATTCATAAAGCATGTGAGTTAATTTTGTAAGAATTGATGATCCATTGTCGGCCATCGTGCCCATCGTTTGTGTGATCATTGTCGGCCATCGTGCCCTTGGTTTGTAAGTTGATTGTTGCGGGTCTTAGATAACTCACCATGCAGGGGAGATGCCTCTTCTTTTTATTGACAGGTGATTGAGCGGATATGGCGGGCGGGAAGGTGAGGAACGTGAACTCCGTGTACCAAAGATCGAATCAACTACTTGAGCAGGGGTAAGGGTTAGGTGAGGGGCAGAAGAGGGGCAGAGGAGGGGCAGGGGTCGCCCGAAAGGCAGTGGTGAGGGGTTCGGGAGTGGTGAGGGGTCTGGTACGGGACGCACACGTCGAGGGTGGAGTTCACCGCCGCCTCTACTTGAGGAGTCATCGTCGTCTTCTGAAGACGATGACTTTGTACCCCCCGCACAGCACCAGGAGTCAGAGGACGAGTCGGTGGCGGAGGATTGTGAGGATGGGGAGGGGGAGGATGGGGAGGATGGAGAGGGGGAGGAGGAAGAGGATGGGAAGGAGGAGGAGGAGGATGGGGAGGCGGAGGAGGAGGCCGATGAGGGGGGTGAAGGGCACCAGGGGTACGAGGAGACCGTTGGGGATCCACTGAATGTTTGGTTGCGAGGTCCATCGACCCTTCCGAAACGACCAGCTCCTCACAGACGCCCGGTGATTAGGCCCTATGGGCAGAAGTAAGCACTTTTGACTCGATCAATATTTTTCATATGATATGTTGCAAATCTCAAAAAAATTAATCACATTTCAGGAGTTGGGAGATTGTGGGCGTAGGTGATCATACACGCTATGTCAATGGCATACTAGGACTTTTGTGTTGGGAACACTTCCCTGGCATGGTTTTGCATGCCAATTTGTACGAGCCGGCATTGACTTTTGAACACTACTACTCAGTGGTGGACCCGCGAGATCCTTTGGACAGGCTTTTTGATAACATGGCGGAGCGGGTGAAGGGTGAGTTATGGGTAAGTCGACCTCACACTACATTACTCTGTTCATTGCGTTCAGAGCATATAAGCATTGTATGTATATGCAGGATTTCTTCAGGTGCGAGGATGGATATGATGTAGAGGCGTAGGGTAATGCTCATAGAGCCTGCAAAAAGCTAGTGCATGACATGCATCATGAGGCGCGCATCTAGGCTATCATTAATTACCACGCAGAAGTGCTTCACACGAGGGTCACCAAGGAGGAGGCAAGAAAGATGACCCTGAACAGGGGGCAATACCTCCAGGTAACTAACAACCTTGAAGACTCTTCTTTCCTGAGAATAAACATGCTTCATTTGATATTACGTTTAATTCATGTCTTGCAGGCACCTGTTAGTTGGTGTAATAATCACGCACTAGCCTGGGAAAGAATGGTGGATAGGTGGTGCTCTGCTGTATGGCTGGAGAAGCACAACCTTGCCCGGGATAAGCGTTTGAAGATGCAAGGATCAGTGCACCATCAAGGCAACCGAAACCTCAGGGCATTTGCGAAAACATGGGTAAGCGGATACATTTCTTTGTTTTGATGCTAGTGTGACACCCGACCCAAGTTGATATGGCCCATAGTGGCCCATGAGTGCGGTGTGCGCATGTTTAGTACCACCTTGCTAATTTAGAGAGGGTGGAGCCAACTTATAAGCCTTTGTCCCCTAGCCATAGCACCTTCGGGTTGACCCTTTTACACGAAGCGAGGACGAAAGTGTAAGTAGGGTGCTATGTGTACGCGTGCCCGCCCCCACGGAAGGGCTGGGCGGTGCGGCCTTGGGAGACGGGGTGTTATAGCTAGACATAGTGATAAATATCTAACAACCTTACACTCATTGTCCGAAGTTTGATTCACATGGTGGCCAGCCTTGTGGCGAGGTGAAGGCGTACGCTTTAGCTCACATGGGCAAGGCGACGACAGACACTGACTTCAACATGGAGACCCCGGCCTCAGCATACACCAATCCGAAAATCGCCCCACGGCTTAGTGCGTACACACAGAGGGCAAGGGAGGTCCATGGGTCGGAGTACGATCCAAGCACCCAGAACTTTGATAGACGAATCGTCATGGAGGTAGGAGGAGGCAAAAAGCATGGGCGTTACTGGATGGGTGACGACACGATCGACTCGGCCTCGACGCCAAGACTCTCCGAGATTCGAGCAAGGGTGTCGAGCGGAAGCGATGCCATACGCCCAAGACAAACGTCGACCAGATGCAGATAGTGAGTCTACAGGTTATTTCTATTTGCTTCGGGCTTTTTTAAATTCTGACACTATTAATTTGAATTCTAACATATATTACGTTGCAGGCCCAGCTACAAGAAGAGAGGAGCCAATGGGAGCAAATAGAGGCCTCCATGAGCCAGATGTACCTTTGGATGCCGAATGTGGGTGCTCATATCTCTATACCTCTGCCATAGATTCAATTGTACCCAGCGCCTCGTCAACACACACCTGTGAGTACATATGAATGCTTTAGTTTGTATGTTGGTAACTTAATTCTTTCCCCACATGTGCAATATATTATTCTTTGTGCAGGGTCTATCGGCGGCATCAAATGATCCTGCTGCTAATGTGTCGCCTTGGGCGACTTGAGGATCTCAGCCGATGCCACGAGGCCCACCTGCTACTGTGTCACCTTGGGGGCATTGGGGCTCTCAGCTGTCTCAGCCACCGGAGGCAAACCCACAGGATCAGGATCTATCCACACCCTCCCCCTTCAACCCTTGGGAACGAAGGCCGCATTACTAGGTAGTGAACTTGTTGCCGTTTGATTGAACTTGATAATGTCGTGGTTGAACTTGGTTTGGATGTCGTCGAATTCTATTGTTTGTCGTTGAACTTGTAGTTTACCTTTCTCGTTGTGTAATAACTATTAACTATGCGTGGTTGTGCAATGTCTATATAAACTGCCTGTAATACTCATTGTGATGACTATGTGGTTGTGCAACATATATGTAAATTGTCTGTGTGATACATTTTTGATTGGGATATCATATAAAAAACAGAAAAAATAGGCCCAGGTGCCATTGTTTGTCGTGAGGAAATGACCTAGGCTCACGGCAAAAGTCTCCTTTGTCGTGAGCCAGTGGCCCAGGCTCACAGCAAAGAGCCATTTCTGGGCATTTCTGGGCTCTTTGCCGTGAGCCTGGGCACTGGCTCACGGCAAAGAGTCTCCACGCCGCCCCTTCCTGCTCTGCCAGGTGGGCCCAGAAATGCCTGTTTGCCGTGAGCCAAAGTCCTTGCTCACGGCAAACATCCTCCCTTTGCCGTGAGCCAGATCCAGGCTCACGGCAAACATCCGAGCGGGGTCCACTCACGCCGTTGGCTCGCCATCGCTCGCCGTCATCGTCACTTTTTTTGCGAAGGGGTTTTTTTTGGCTCATGGCAAAGGTTTGCCGAGAGCTTGATTTATGGCTCACGGCAAAGGTCCCTTTGCCGATAGGATTTTTGCCGTGAGCCGGCTCAGGGCAAAGCTTTTGCCGTGAGTTTTTGCCCCTTTGCCGTGAGGATAGGGGTCACGGCAAACAGGCTGAATCCGGTAGTGTTATGCTATCCTTGGCGGATGAGTTGGTTAGCTTTTTTTTCCCAGAAGCCTATGGTTTTGCTTCTATTTCGAGGCTGGGGCGATACTACATTTAGCTAGTCTGGGCACCACATAAAAAGAAAAATCTCCGCTAACTAGATTCATATTTACCAAATATTGGTAAGAGTACAAATTTATGGTGGTCCATCACCATGATCAATTATTCAATTTGGCCTCAATTTGGCCTCAGTTGCGACTGGGATACAATTTCTCCTTTCTGAGTATCAATTAATCTACACTTTTCCTCATACTTTGCCAGTGTTAGTTGTTTGTCGTATCCGTTGTTGATGATAGTGACTGCTTGTATTCTTCCCGAGTAAAGACTTTCATTTGGCTTATTTCCAAATGCGGTCGCGGTCAATTATACCCCAAATTCCTCACGTACCCATATCGTCATACAATGATATAGTTTTGTGTCCTGCATGGTTGCTATCTTGATGTTGCAAAGTCCAAACCTAAGATCTCTCCCTCCAGTAGTATACAAGATGGTGTGTCTCACCGTTGGGCTCGCGTGGGCCAATCATTGACGCCGATGTTACAGCAGCCTATGCATGTGCTTGCTTGTTGGTTGTCCTCACCAACAGAGAAGAACATGTGGTACAGTACATATTGTATTTACTTGTCAGACAACAACATATACTATCTCCTAGCTATAGCAGCAGCATTGACGCAGAAAAATAAAATGGTCAAGTTGTGGTGCACAGAATGAACACATCTAATAATCAAGGATCATAATTGAGCTTAGTCGTTGGACAGGTTGAGGGTCAAAATTAGGGAGCTACTACAGCCTATTAGATTGGTTGCGGCTGATACGGTTTCGTAGCAGCCACATTGTTAGAAAACTAGAACAGCTTACAAAGACTAAACCATGGACACTGATGTGTGGAAATAGTTGCTATCCATGTTATGCGATGAGGACATGCAGGGGTCCATGTTTTGAAGCCATGAACGATGGAGTCATGCACGAACGGATGGTGCTGCAGAAGTGTTTCAAGGAAAATGAAACTAATTAAAGAAACAATAGCAGCATTTGTGAGCCATTCAAATTTGCGATATTTGTGAACCAATTTTTGTTTCTTATGCATGCACCAGTAGTCAAGGATGAGTTGAAATCATAGCATATCTTGGATATCTTAAAGCAACTACTAAAGCTCGATCTGTTTGATTCCACTTACATATCTACCATGTGTTTAGGTGCTACAGTGTTACCAACCACGGTAGCAACCTAAAATCCATCCAAAAATATCAGCGGATTGTGCATAGAAACATCTATAATCATGCAAATTTTAAGGTTGAACAATAATTTGTGCAACAAGTTAAAAAAAAGAAAAATGTTTACTTGAATTCATAGCTGACCCGTAATCCGTTGCCGTTCAAGTCTTGATTTTTTTAATATCATTTTGTATAAATTTTTGTTTAACCTCGAACCTAGTATGATGGAAGATGTTTTCATGTACTATCCACTCACATTATTGGATGTATATTTTAGGTGTACCGTTTTACGTGTGTTTGGTAGCACAGTACTCGATTCGACTTTTCTTAGCCCCTCTTAGATCACAATATAAGGGTTTGCTTTTTTTCTTCTTACTAGTCTTTTGGCACGTGCGGCACGCACGTGCTATTAAAATAAATTAGATTAAAAAAATGACGGATTCTAATGAGAAGCATTGCCAAACATACATGAATAAAGCATATGTACATTGAATGAGAATTATAATGCACATAATAAATTTTAAATACAACACAACTCAATATTCTAAGACGTCCCTATAGACAATATTCTTTGTTCCTTTTCCAGTGGGATCGATATCCTTATTTTTTCTTGCAAGAACCCACGTTGTCTCTCGAGAAACGCCTCTCGACAATGCCACATATAACTGCCCGTGAGAAAAAACAGGCTCAGGAAGGTATATACCTACATTAGGTATTGTCTGACCCTGTGCCTTGTTGATGGTCATTGCAAAGCTTAAGCGGATGGGAAATTGCTTTCTCTTAAACTTGAATGGCAGAGTTAGGTCCTCAGAAGGAGATAATGGTATCCGTGGCAAAAACACTCTAGTACCCGCATGTTGTCCATTAACTATCTCAGCATCAATGGCATTGCTTTGGAAACCTCTCACTATCAGTCTAGTGCCATTGCAGAGGCCCTTGTGAGGATCTAGATTACGGAGTAGGATGAAAGGACAATTCTTCTTTATTGTGAGCTCGTGTGGAGGCAACCCATTAGGCATGATTGAATTGAGAAAATCTAGAGGATAATTATTCCTCGGGTCATCCTCTACTGAGTCAAAGCTGTAGTACACCTTTTTCACCAGGAAACCTTTCAATCATCAGAGCATTCACGGCATCAACATGCTCATTTCTAGAAGAAAGGATTGCACGCTCACGCATGTAGGCTGCAGATGTACAATTAGCATTAAGGTTTGGGAACACGCGATCAATGAGCATGTCGATAGACCCATCTTCTTCAGGTGTTTCAATCATAATACCATCAGGCAACTGTACATAGTCGTCCATAAACGTTTCCTCAGTCCCATTGCCAATCCTCAATAGATAATCAGCAAACCATTTGTCTGACTGAGCTCTCATCTTTTTTGTCAGGCGGATTCGCCGAACACTTTCCCATAGGTAAGACCTAAGCAAAGTAGCATCAGTGATTTGACCTCTTGTACCACGAGGAACGACTGGCAGGACGTGTCTAAAGTCACCACCAAACAACATGACCTTACCACCGAATGGCTATGTGCAATCCATTACATCTTGCAATGTTCTGTCAAGAGCCTCAACTGCCTGCCTCTTAGTCATTGCTACTTCATCCCAAATTATGAGGGACGCCCTCCTAAGAAGCGCGGCCGTACCACTCTGATTAGTAAAATTGCACATAGTGTTGTCACCCAACTTGATCGTAATCTTGAACCTCGAGTGTGTCGTTCGACCACCATGCATGATGGATGCAGCTATACCAGATGTTGCTGTTGCGACTGCAATAAGATCCATAGAGCGCACCTTAGCTAGCAATGCCCTATATAGGTAGGTCTTCCCGGTTCCCCCTGGACCGTCCACAAAGGAAACCCGCCCTTTGCCCTTCAAAACATGATCAAGTATCTCATCATAAGCGGCCCTCTGTTCTGCATTAAGAGTATCGACAATCTTCAAATCTCTCTCATCAAAACCAATATTTTGTTCCTCATTGAGCTCCCTATAATGGTCTCTGGAGCGTTGTTCATCTACAAACATCAAACAAATCAAAGTCGACATTCATTACAATGGAGTAATGAATTAGATGCATATAAGGACTGTATCTACATATACTATTATAATGCATAAACAGAACTCTATCTGGGTTAATTTGTGTTTGAATATGCAACAACAAATTAACGCCGATCTGGTTTACGGCCTTACGGGAACATGGGTAAAATTGTAAAGGAGTTGATTCCTTTGGAAAGTTTCCAATGAAAGCTGCTTGGGACAAAGGAAACAGAAAAATGAAAGACAACATATATCTTAATGTTGACTGCATAAATAAAATATATAATTAAATAGCTAACCTGACACATGTAGCTCTGGAAGACCATAGTCCCGGATATCTTTGCCCAAGGATGTTAGATGGTCTGAAATATCATGGAGCACCATTTGCTCGAGTACTGTAGTGTTGTCAGTGGTACGACGGTAATCCTCTGCCAATGATTCAAAATGCTTGTCCCACAAACGACGTATATCAGAACACTCGCAGAAAACCATTATAGTGGCAAATACCCTCCGAAGAGCAAATGGCATACTAAACACAGCACACTCTGTGAGGCAAGCATCTAGTGACTTATCTGACTCAACAAGACCCATGGCCTCAGCAGCTTCTCTAAAGGAGGCATGCACGACACCACGCCAAGTCCTAAGATCCTCATATGAGGTTGGACCCCTCACATGGGTCAGCAGCACCCGAAGGTAATACCTGTCACCTTCGTTGGGTTTTGCATACACCAGTCGTCCGATCTGAAGTCTGTTTTTTCTTGTTATAGGTTTCCATAATTTCTTAGATTTGTTCCATGTGAAGTGTTCTGGAAACTCCCTGTATAGGTACCGGCGAGCGTGTGGGTTGGCTGCATTGACCTTGAAGAATTCAGTTAGCATGGACCTCTGCGATTTTTCCCGTTTCACAATATCATTTATGTTGTCTGTAGACTTGTAAGCAACCATGTGCATACCAGGCATGTGCACCTGCATCTGCAAGACAGGCGGCCACATTGAGTACAACTTAAAAGCATACAACCTATAGACTGCTTCTATAGCAGTTATCATCCTCGCATCACGATATTGTTTGATCTCATTGATAACAAGCCTCTCATTTCCCTTTGCATCCAGAGTATATGACGCGCGATCATGCCCCTTATATATGTACTTATATAGATACTTTACAGACTTGATGCTGCTACATGCCTCCACATTGATATGACAATTACATCTCATCAATAGCTTTGGATTATAGGGCACCGCCCATCTGTTGTCCAATTCCTCCCCACGTATCTTGACTTTTAGTCCATCATCCCTTCTTCTATAAATTGGATATGAGTCCTTGCCCTGTTGGGTTGCATCACAAAATTGTCGAGGGTAGCAAAAACGACACTGCCCATCAACCATGCATGGACAATTCTTGTTGAGAGTACCACATGGACTGTGCATCATATGCTTACAAACAAGACGATACAACTCAGGATATTTTTCAGGGTCTGGAATTTCTGCTGATATGTACCTGTCATAGTCATCAGGACTCTTTAACTGATCATCTGGCGCCATGACCAACAGAAAATGCTCATGTGGAAGACCCCTCTTTTGGAATTCAGTCACATGTGCCCATGCAGCAACCGTGCCCAAATGACCCTTCTTGATCAAGAAATCATGCAGGTCCAAGAGCTTAGCATGGTACACCCTTGCAACAACATCAGGCCGGTCTTGCGGGGTCTGGCCATGCAATAATTCTTCCAATATTTCTTCCCAGTATGGGTTGCATGTCATCGTAACAAAAAAATCAGGCTTCCCATACCGTGTGACCTAAGTCATTGCATCCATGAATCTACACTAGACGTCCCGATCACTACCGGGAAAATTTTTGCTTAGAACAATCCTAAGACCCGCCTTGGAAGCATCAGCCTCACCAGTCGCGAGAGTGTCGAGAAGTCCCTTCTCAAAACAGCCTCACCATCATCGTCATCATGATCATCACCTACAAAGCAAGAAAATTGTAGCATTGTTGCAAAAAAAAAAAATAGACATATTAGGTGTTGACTGTGAAGCATTCAATGGCAAGCACACCTTCTCCTTGGTACATGTCAGAGCATGCATTATCAGCCAGCTCATCCATGTGCGTCCCTAAATATATAATAATTTTAGTTTCCTAGTCATATTGATAGATGACACATTCAAATGTGAATATCTAATAAGTTTATCAATAATAATATATACCTTGTGCGGCACGCTTCGCGCGTCGCTGCACACATGTGCTTTATCTCCATTTATTTCTCCATCCAATGCAGTTCCATCTAATAAGACGTTAATTGATATTTACATTTCTAAATTACAAATTTACAGAGAATTATTTTTATTGAAAAAGGTAAACATCCTTACCTTGTCTCTTGCGCTTTGTATATTTTCGTTTCGGATTATTTGGAGGTGCGTCTTGCAACTTTATCTTCTTGTCCTCCCATCCAGTCTCACCACGAGGAAAGAATAAAGGATAGGCCAATGGATCATAGCAGCCATGGTATGACCTAATATAGTGCGGATCATTGGATTTTCCATATATCACAATGCTCCGGTCGAACCTATGTTGTGGGTCATTTCCATCAACCCATATAGCTGCAACCTGATCCATTGCGGGTGCATTGTATCTCCTCTGGTCCACAGATATACTGGTATTCAGCTCAATGGTGTACTCTTGGATGGTTGCGCCATTTCCAAGGCTTCGGAACACCTGGACATACGGGTTATCCCGTAGAATGCACCGGACCTTACGAATCAGACTCTCGTCAAGATTAGGTGACCTCTTCACCCTGTGTTCTATAGTCTCATCAGTGTCGTATATGTATAGCTGCATATGACGTGGTCCTTTATCACCTGGCAGAAGTGGATCCAGCTTGTGGTCGATCTGTCCATGTGCCTTAAATGTGTACACCCCGCTACCACGTGCAGTTGCAAGGTGGTGATCAATAGAAGCCCCGAAGCTCGTGAAAGAGAAGTGAGAGTTAAAGTACCGGATGTGCTTCCGAAAATACCGTGCATCATGGTCAGTTTGACTTGAAAACAATCGCTGAAGCTCATGAGGCACTTCTGGGATATATATGTTAATTCTTCCTTGCCTACAACAGAAAGAAGGGCCTTCGCCTGGGAACCTCTTTGCACGACAGAACTCACAATTCTTTGCTTTCTTCAACACATGATGCTTCTTAGGTAGATCTTTGTACACTGCATCATATGGGTCGATGTCCTTTATCGCGACATCTGGATCTCTACGGTACGTGTATACAACATCTGCACATAAGTCAAGCACAAATTGAGTATTTGTCCATGAAGGTAATACGCTTGTTTTTATAAAAGCAAACATACCCATCTGGTGGAAGACCCTCGCTTCATCATCCTCTAACATGTCATCTCCTTCCTCACATGGATCCATCTGATCCAAATCGTGTTCTACCATATCCGACCATTTTTAATTATTAGGCCTTAATAATAACATTGGACAAATAAAATATTGAACTCATACGTACCTTCTACGCCGTGCAATGGATCGTTTGGCTCCCAAAGACCAGTGGTGTCAAGCTGTCCACCATTTACACGAGCAGTATGTGCTTGCGTTATAGCTGACTGTTGCATGGTCTCCCCAGGATTTGAATGTATATTACCACCTATATTACACGATCATTGCAGTTAGTGAACATGCATTCAAATACAAGTGATTTAAAACAGACACATTAAATTAAAAGTATGAAATGATATATGAAACAACAAACCTGAAGTAAAATTAGGCGTTGCGCACGGTGTCAAGACCGAGGCCCCTGTAACTGAATTTTCAAAGGAATAGAGGCTACAAAATTAACACATATCAATAGGGCATGGTCCTTAATATTTTTTATAATATATACCTGGTGTTTGGCAATCAATTTTAGAACCCTGTGCATTCTTAGCTTGGTAATTTTCCCTTTGTTTTGCCAATTTAGATAGTCTCTCTTCTTCTGACAATCTTGAATACTTTCTTTTCTTCTTCTGTCGGTCCTTTTCCTTCTGACGTTCTTCCGAAGACAATTCAATGACACCTATGGAATAGAATGAATATCATAATGCATGAACATAGGATTGTAGGATTTTGATATCTGAAAGGAACTGTGGGGGCGCTAATCACCTGCTGTTGTTACTGGGGTTTCAAAATTCGATGTTGTATCACAATTATTTCCAGCTGCTGCCCTTCTCCATGTGAATGCATCATTCCGATGCAGCCAATCTCCATGTTCATCCTCGCCTTCTATAATATTTTCGATTGATGTAATCGCTGCGTCCGTGCTTGTCATATACTCATGCAGCAAGCCTGTAGACACATGACACAGACCATAAGCTTGTCAGCACATATAATAACCAGATAAAAGCAGACATGTAAAATTCCAACCTACTGAGCAATGGAGCTGTCAAAAATTTATAGGAGGTATATTTGTCATTTGGCAACTGGTCGGATTAGATTCTATCAATCCAGAACCATCTGGTCCAATACCAAAGGGTCGCACAATTAATTTAAACATTGAATAGCAATGTGGAAATGTGGGTTTTAGGATATAACACGCCATGTTTAGTCAACAAACCTGTTAGAGGAGTAGAATTTTCCACGACGGATGTAGATGGACCACATACTTGAGTCATGTTAGAGGGTGTCTGCTCCTCAGCCTTCTTACGAAGGCGATCTTCCTTTCGTTTTGCATTCCTCGCAGCCTTCACTTCATCGCTCATATTTGCATATCTCTCCCTTCTCTTTGCATCCCTTGCATCCCTCACTTCATCTATCACATCACGTGGTTGACTGTTGGTGCCATCGAACAACACTCGTAAATAAATAAAAAATGTCAAAGCGAACTCACCTGCAGATATCGGCTGGGTTCGCCTCTTGTTGTTGGGGGCTGCAGATTGGGATTGCGTGTTGGTAACATCTCCCAATGGAGTGCGTTTGCTCATTCTTACCACCTCTGAAGCTGTGAATACGAATCATAATTCAGGCCATGCAAATTGCATTTGAAAATGGAAGGAATTTATTGAACCTAAGAACTGAGACCACAAATGGAACAAGAGTGCACTGCTTTAACTTAAAAAAAACAAGAGTGCACTGCAGATCTCACCAGTGTACTTAGCACGGTCAGGAATTGTCGCTCACCTCACAGGATGATACTTTAGGTGCCGACATCGCAAGGATCAGGATAGGATGTGACCTCGCCGCTGGGTAGTCATAGCACGCCCGACGCAAAGGTCACAAGGCACCGCGTATGCTTGCTGCTAGTCAAGACTGCTGGGCGGCTGGGTTCTTGAGGTGGCTTCAATTAGAGAGGCTGCATTTTATAGTGCTGCTACAAATTAGGCGTGTAAAAAAGGAAATGAAGAGGAATGGAAGGGTAGCCGTGATTATGTGGGGCTGCTGCAATTAGGGAGGCAGTGTTAAGCGGAGCTGCTACAAATTAGGCATGTTGAAAAAAGGAAATGAATAGAATAAAAGGGTAGACATGATTATGTGGGGCCAGTGCAATTAGGGAGGCTGGATTACATGGTGTTGATGCGAATTAGGCATGTTGAAAAAAGGAAGGCTATGGAAAGATAGTGTGACTAAGTGGGGCCTATGCAATCAGGAACGCTGGATTATATGGCGTTGCTGCAAATTAGACAGGGTGTAAAAAAGGAAATAAAGATAATGGAAGGTAGCTATGATTGAGGTTGGTGCAAATTAGGCAGGGTGACAAATTAAATAACCAAGCTGAGAATTTCGTGTGCACACAAGCTCAGAAATAAATAGTTACATAGAAAAATAAACTAAACAAGGTATCACCCATTCATTCATAGAAAAATAAACTAAAACAAGTATCCAGGGCCAGTACTTAGATGCATTAGAAAAAAAATAAACAAAGTAACTGAAAGGGTAGTATTTGCCGGTTCATAAGGGAAAGTAGAGTTCTTATATCAGGACTGGTATGACTCACACGCTAAGACAAAATTTTGCTATTGTCACTGATTACATGATGACCAAGCGGCCAAGACACCCATGTATTCTTATATATATTTCCCTCTATGTGTGTCCCCTATGGAGTGGAGAGCAGCTTTTAGATCCTCAGGAATGTTCGGTGCACATCTATCCCACGTGAATTTGAGTGCTTCAATGAGAAACCATTTCCTGAGCATTCTTGCATCCTTGTAGTTTTAAAAAAAACAATTATCAGCATGAAATTTCAATAACAATGAGAATACTTTAATAAGCATGTTAATAAAGTAATGAGATGTTATTGCTAACCGCACGAAGCAAACGATGGAATAGTTGACCATCCCAACTGTTCATGAGTTCTAAAACTAAGAACCCCGTCAAACAACTGCAAATTAAAACATATCCCATGTGAAGATTTATCAAGCAAAAAATGACACTTATCATTGGATGGACAACTTTATAGTTACCTGTCCATTGTTTTAGGAACAAAGCTCGGAAATATGTGACGCCAATCATAAACATCGTCATTCCACATTGGATCGACTTCTTCCATAGCTCGCTCATACGTCTTCGCAATTTTCTGTATTTTAGGAAGATAGTAAAAAGACGGATGATTATAATCATTCCACTGGCTAAATGGTGTAGGATCAATTATAGCTATAATCCTGTCCTTCCTGTCCAATGCGAACACGCCGTAACTTTCACAGGAACGGTAAGGCACAAAAACCTACAATGACTGTGTTAGTATATTATGTCCCTGAAATTCCTTTTTATTACATTTGTGAAGCACCAATGTAGGTTGAGTAAAACTTACCAGTTGACATTCTGAAAATGTAACTCCACTGTTAGGCCAAACATCAAAGTAGGTGGCCAGTTTTTTGGGTTCGGGTTTTACACGATGCAAAGGATGGCGTCTGTAATTACAGTCCCACTGTACAAAGGTAAAATTAAATCTTAAGATATACACATGATATATTAAATATATAAGCATAAAAGAGATAGACACACAACTTACAAAAAACTTCAGGTCTAGGAAGTGACACTTTGGCTCCCTGAATGATGTTAACACATCACATGCAAGCATGCGCACTCCTAGGTTGAAAATGTCACAGTCCATAGGGCATATTCACATTTAGTATTCCTTGAAGCTTTTCCAAGTTAATGGTAATAGGGTAAGGATTGGAACTTATCACCCATTCTTTACTGTATGCATAAAACAAAAAATAAAAAAGGATCCGGCATTACTTCTATAAGTTGTGGACGAAATCATATATGACTCACTTACCCTAAAGCATCACCATCTGCTATGGATAAGATGTAGTCGCAAATCGCTTCAGCTGTATCTCTGAAGCTCGTGTATGTGCACTGGAATGACTGTGGTGTTTCTAGAATGACACAGTCATTTGGATCAATCGTCTCATCCGCATTGCTTTCGGTATCTTCGGATTCTATTGCAGTGTTGTTGTCTGATTCCAAAAGAATGGCAGCCAGCTTAAGCCTGAACTTCTCCATATCTCCCTGCAGTGTATAGACATGTAAAATCAAAATCTAAACATAATAAAAACATAATAATAAATTATAAACTAACCTAGACCAATTTAACTCTTATCATTACCTGGCCAAAAATATCAGATAGTTTCTCTCCTGTCCAGTATTCCATGAAGTTCAATAGAAACAGACCACATGACACACTGCATGAACAACCAAATTACAAACAAATATAATTAAAGAATACATCAGTTATAAGCTATATTAATTATATAATATATATTGACAATGTACCCATCAGTCTGCATCTTCTCAGTAATTTTCTCAACAACAGGCCATGAAGAAACATCTAGATCAGGCCACTTGTTGTCGGATAGTTCTGTAACTTTTAATGCCATATCAATTTGTAGCTGCAGGCCCCGAATCTAGGAATTTAAAGGTAATCAGATACCATATAGGTACGCCATTTATATATATCAAAATACATCAGTTTAATACTCACCGCATATGTCAGTTCATCACGACCCATTTTCCCCATAGAATCAAGGACCTGAATTTCACGTTTTTTGCCACTGATGACCCCAAGGTACCAATGTGTCCTCTCGATGTTAATTGGGATAAATACCTAATGCAAGTGAAGAACAGTCAACTAAGATTAAATGAAGACTAATCATGAAGCAGATAAGTACAAAACACAAGATTATATTTGGTTCAAAATTACCATGTCATGTGATACATAATTTGTTACCCTTTCGACAATGGTGTCCTCTTTGAGACTTGGTTTACTTTTTTCTCCATATCTACCATCACGGTAGAGTATATAAAAAATTAAAGAATTCTCCAAATAAATACTTGAACCATCCCTATACAACAGATGCTTCTCAGCGGCAATAAGATTTATGTATGCATTTATGACCTACAGGTTAAAAAGACAGGTTTAGAGTAACTTCATGCATGCCCTAATAATCTAATAGCTCTATATGGACATTACTTACATCACCATTCAAATATTCAGATTTTGTAAGGAGACATTTGAAGTTGTGCATGGTAACGAATGCATCGCCCACTCGCACAACAGTCCTATCGTCTCCTAAACCTCCAATTGACTTAATAATCTGTTTATCTTGCTCATCACACGCATAATCTATGGTCAGTAGAAAGTACATCCCATAATGAGAATATATTGGCAAAATATAGATAGGACATAATTTAGTGATTGCACATGTACCTTGTGCACAGATTACTTTGACATGGACCTTTTTCGGCTTGTTACAACGACTAACTTTCATATCTACTGATTCTAGTCCACCTTCAGCATTTTCCTCCATCTCAATCTGAGTGAGCGCAGGTTCTCCGCATCTTCAGATTCTATCCCTATGTCATCATGCTTCCCTCTATCTTTGTTCGACGACGAAGGACTGTTGTTCAACATGGATGCATCTGAACTGACCACTTCAAGAGCATACTGTGTTTCTGCACTGTTAACAACACCATCGCTACCAGAGTGCTTTTTACCAGAACCAGGTGAAACCATGGTGACATCCGATGAAACCTGACTCAAAACACACGAATTAAAAAGTAAATCAAATCAAATTCAAGATTAAAGTAAATTGATGTCAATGCGACTACTAATTATTTACCTCTATTGCGATTCGCTTCTCGCCAATTGACTGCACTTCATCGGGGCCAAGAGATATCATAGTGTCCTCTGAGGAAACCTATTTCAAAAACATGAATTTAAAAAGAAAATCAGATCAAGGTCAAGCTAAAAGTATGTAACGATGTCAATAAAATTACTAATTAACCTCCTCTGTGAGTCGTTTTTTGCCAATTGGCAGCATTTTATCAGGACCAGGAGAAATCATGGTGACATCCGATGAAAACTGCTTCAGAAACATGAATTTAACAAGAAAATTATATCAAAGTCAAGGTTAAAGTATAGAGATGTCAATGAAACCACCAGTTAACCTCATTTGCGAGTCGTTCTTGGCCAATTGACTGGACTTCATCGGGACCAGGAGATTTCATGGTGACTTCCGTTGAAATCTGTATTCGAAGCAGAGGATTTAAACAGCAAAATTAGTTCCGAGTCAAGATCAAATCATAGCAAGGTCAATCCAACTACTAACTAACCTCCATTGTGTGTTGGTTGTCACCAATTGACTGCATTCCATCGGGACCAGAAGGATTCATTGACTGCACTCCATCGGGACCAGAAGAATCTGATGAAACCTGTATATCATAAACATCAAATAAAAAAGTAGATTAGATTAAAGCCATGGTCAAAATATAGTAATGTCAATGCAACCACTAATTAACCTCCATTGTCAAGAATCGTCGCTAGTGTACTAAAGGAATTGTCGATGACGGAAGAACCTCGTAGCTGTGTAGCTTGCACGACACCAAGTCTGATCTGTTCTGTTTTCTGCTTGCTGGTGGGTTGGGTTAAGAAGTGCAAAATAGGCAGGATGATAAAAGCCAAATAAAGAGAATGGAAGGGGCATCCGTGACTGTGGCTGGTGCAAATAAAGCAGGATTGATTATGTGGGATCACGTGCGTGGGAAGAAAGAAATTACCAGGTCTATTCTTTCGCTGATTTTATTGTTCTTTCCCTTTTTCATTGTTTCCCCCAATCATGGATTAAAGGGACCAGCAACGCGGGAAGGAAAGAAATTACCAGGTCTATTTTTTCGCTGATTTTATTGTTGTTTCCTTTTTCCCATTGTTTCCCTCAATCATGAATTCTGTGGGACCAACGACGTGGGAAGGAAATAAATTATCAGGTCTATTCTTTCCTTCATTTTATTGCTCTTTCCTTTTTTTCTCCATTGTTTCTCCTAATCATGGATTATGTGGGACCAGCAATGTGGGAAGGAAAGAAATTACCAGGTCTATTCTTTCCTAGTCTATTCCTTCATTGCTCTTTCATTTCATTGTACTTTCCTTTTTGTCAATTGTTTCCCCGATCGTGAGGTAATATCTAATATCTATTTCTTTTTTATTAATAGGAATAGAGAAGATATACCAATGACATCATATTTTGTTTATTTAAAATATGTTGTGATTTAAAGGAAAGTATATACAAAAGCATCATCCATATCGAATCTGGTGTTTCCTCCATCCATTCTAAGACACTTTACAAGTGATAGCTCACTGCATCTAATTAATCAAAATATGAGCTCCCCAAGCAACCAGTTCTTCGGACCTAATTAACCAACGACTGTATGTTAGATGCTACAGCTCAACGCGTGATCCATTGGGCACTGTAGCAGCTTACTGGCTCTCCGTGCCCTCAAGATCCTCAAATGGCTCTCCGTGCCCTCGTGATGCTCAGAATCATATCGCTAAATACATCACATGCACTATCAAATGGCTCTCCGCATTGCCTTCATTCTTGTGGCTGCACGGAAGGTTCCAATAGTTCCTTCTGCAAGCAGGTAGCAGCAGAGTCACCAATCCATCATACATGAGCTGATAGCAATGGAATTTATTTAAGTTAAGGAAAGAAATTACCTCACGATCTTGTACTGGCTCCAGCATCAAGAAATAAAATTAAAAAAAATTAAGATAACCACATGGAGGGCCTTGGGTTTTCGGCACATGGAGGGTTCAGAAATTCAAAATTAAACAAAATCCACATTAAAAAAATTAAGATAACCAAAGTTGACCACATCAAATAAAATTCAGATAACCAAATTATTCTTTATTCTTCAAAAATAAAATATTCTTCCAGACCAAACTGGTCTGTCCGTGGCACATTAAATTAAACAAAATTAAGATAACCACAAATGTCCACATCAAACAAAATTCAGATAACCAATTTGTTCTGCAAAAATAAAATATTCTTCCAAAGCCCCGTCCGCTTTTACTCTCACGCGCATACAAGATAATTAAACGTCAAAGTCCCATCCGCTGTTGATCATGTACTCATAGACGTATCGCAGCGAACGTACGACCGGCGGCCTTGCACGATCTCTTGCGTTCGTCGTTGTACGATCTTGTGCAGCAACTGTAGCTTTAACTGCATCATGAGCCATCACGTTCGTACGCAGTTCTTCCCTCACCGTTGCACGAGTTTAAACAATAAATTAAAAAACCTCCCAATAGATACTTAAATAAATATATACAAGAACAATATGGTACCTTCGAGATCCGGAATCCTAGGATATACCCCACTTTCAATCAATGTAATTGAAGTGTTAGCGGTCTCCTCAAAGCACCCTGCAAAACATTAAAGTTAAAAATTAGAAGCATTATATATATCTATTCTATCCTATAAAGATATATCCTATAAAGAGCGAGAAAATTTTGCAACGCACCTCTGTCACGGTTCACGTGAACCCTCGTCGCCATCATGTAGCCGTTCTGATGCTCGGCATCGATCAACCTGCCACCGCTAACCTGGCAGTAATCCGTAATGATCCGAAGGAATGCGATGCGGCTACATCAAGATCCATTAAATTGTTTAGAGCACAGTGAGAGCAAACACAATTACAAAACAAGGGTAATGATGATGTCGGCGAATTATGCTGACAACGTCCTCGAGGGGGTGCCCCGAGAGACGGGTGTGGGTGTACGGACCTCTGTGAGGCATTTCTAGGAATAGATCGCATTTTGCTCTGTTCCGCCACCTATTCAGAGTGAAGACCTCAAGCGGACCATTGCAAGTTGTAGGGAAGGTGGTAATCCAGTTCCGTCAGGGCATGAGGCCGGTGTATTTGGAGTACACAACCAAGGAGAGCCTGAAGGACTGGCAGAAGGAATGGTTTTATGCTTGGAATCACCAGCCACAACTACCCAGCCGCTCAGGGAATCCTCCAGTAATGAAGCCATTCTGGAGTGAAACAATTGGAGTCAATCAAGCAATGCAGATCCCTGAGCTGCTGAACATGATCAGAGATCTGAAAGCACAAGGGCTGACAGGAGCCATAGTGTACCGGTCATTCTTATTGAGGAGAATCCAGCCGTGCAAACAACGCTGCACCCCAGGGTACTTGTACTCTGGAGAATCTGACCCTTCAAGGAATGCCACCGGAGAGATGTCAGACAAGAGAGTTACGCAACTCTTGAGGAAATTTCTGGTGATCAGTGATGAGCAATTTCCAGAAATAATGAAGGTTTCAGCAATCACCATGACGCCTGAGGTAAGAACCATATCTGAATGTCAATATACTGCCTTGTTATTTGAAGGCAATAGTACTAACTAGTGTCTTGGTTATAACAGTATGAAGCTCGACGATCACTGTATGTGAGTCTGCCGCCCCTGGATCCAACCAATGCTGAAGAAGCATCATTGTTGGCTCGCTGTGTGGATCCAGGGGTAAGGGATCAGGTGCGCCAACACAAGCAACCTGCAACTGAAGAACCTGACGAGCCACATGCTCATGTTGAACAACAGGTGTCTGAAGAATCCTAAGCCAAAGCAGGGACAACCTCCAAGAGGGGTGAAGAACCCAAGTGGACAGCAACAATAGAGCTGAATGCACCTGTGCCTAAGAGAGCACGGACTCTACCCAAGCCCCGAGCGAGAATCATCTCGGAGGAAAGAGCAAAAATATCCCCACAACTCAAGTCATCATCTTCTGTGGGGATAGCCATTGGAGAAATTGGCACCAGCATGTCGCAGCAAGATAGCACTGCGCGACAACCATTATCAGAGGAAGAGATCCTGCACAATATCTTCAACCCTATCTCCGCGCCATTCATAAGAACAACACCAGTGGTTGAAGAACCCTGTCCAACCGGACCATCGGCGCCGGAGCAGGAAACTGAAGAAGAATTCATCTTGAGGGAGCCGGAAATCCCAATGCGACCTTCCAGCATGTAAGTACCCTGTAAATCTTGTCACAGTGTACAAATTGAACATTCGTAACACTCCATTTTCACTGACGAAGTTATTGATGCAGTGTTGAAGAAATGCTATCAACAACCAGAAAGAGCCAACGGCTGATCAAGCGGCTGTAGAACCAGAGGCCATAGTGCCCGAAGAACCCAGGGAAGTACCAAAAACAACCCTACCAGAGGTTCAATCAGCCACACCATCAAATCCGCCATCATCTGTAGAGGCACAAGTTGAAGAAACGATTGCCGAGGTGCTGGCGGACATCGATCAACTGGTCACGCAGGCGGCTATTGAAGAAACCGAAGTTGAACGCCATGACCAGAACACTGCTGAGCCCCCGAGCGTCACGGAGACAACTCAGACCGGGGCAGAGGTAGTTCCAGAAGCAGAGTGCTCAAGGGGTAAACAAGTCGAACGTTTCCCGAAGGAGCGTGCAATCGCCCATGGTGTGCTTGCTGTCCGGATGGTAGGGGCAACGCTTCTTGAGAAGTTTGTTGAATTCTTCCCTTCTTTGCTGCGGAGACTTGGCGGCGCGAACGGTCTGGACGGTTGCGACCGTGTTGTTTGGTCGCTTCCGTGGGTTGTTGCCGTTATGCTGGAAGGAGTCGCGTGGCTGATCCCTGTTGTCTTCCTGATTCCTGCGACCAGGGTTGGCGGACCGTTTGCCGTAGCGCTCCCGTTCTTGATCATCGGTGTCCATCCAGTTGGACACCAGCGCGCGAAATTCCTCAAGGTCACGAGGACGGTTGTGACCGAAATCACGGAAGAGACTGCGGTCGGTCATCCCTTCTTGAAAATAGTCGATGACTTCTGAATCGGGGATGGGAACGCAGGATGCCTTGATGGCGAAGAATCGCCGGTTGTAGTCGCGCAGGGACTCGTCTGGCTTCTGTTTGCACGCGCGAAGTTCATATTTGCTGCCAGGGCGCTCGAAAGAACCCTGGTAGTTGGAGACGAAAGCCTTCTTCAGCGCGTGCCAGCTGTCGATGGAGTCTGAACGAAGAGACTCAAGCCAGGTGAGTGGACCTTGCTCCATTGCAACTGGGAAGTACAGCATCTTGGAGATGTCGTCGCCCCCTGATGCCTCGATTGCAGAAGAGTATCTGCGTAGCCAGATGTTGGGGTCTTGCTTCCCGTCGAAGTTGGTGATACCTGGCGGTTTGAACTTTCGCGGAAAGGAGCTGACGTGGATGGTGCGTGTGTAACATGGCAGGGCATCGGGGATGGGGACGTCGTATCCTCCCGCGGAATCCGCGACATGGGAGGTAGCTCTCCCCTCCTGGATCCGGAGGATTTCATTGCGGGCATCGTTCGGTGTAATGTGAGAACGAGTCGGACGGGGTTCTTCACGATGTTTGGACCTAGGGGGTTCCTCGCGAGGACGGCGGGGTTCCTCACGAGGCCTGGCCATGTCCTTTGTTCTTCCGGCGGAGCTGCCGTAGTGGCTGCTCTGACGCCTGGCTGATGGTGCTTGATGGCGCGAAGAACTCTTGCTTTTGGAGGGGAAGCGGCCTCCGTCCAAGCGATCAACCATGACTGCTGCGGCTTCTAGGCGGGCTTTGGCGAGGTCGATGTCAGGGGTAGGTTGGAACCCCTCGAAGACGCTGACCCCGAACATGATGTTGGCCACAGGGGAGTTGAAGATGCCTTCCTTGTCGAACTCAGCATTGAGGTTTTTCCTCTGAATGAAGCGACGTCGGAGGGCACGGTTGCGGTTGCGCTCGACACGGAGTTTTCGGTCTGCATCGGTCTCTCCATCAACGGTTGGAGCGTCGTCGGAGACAACTTCATCGTCGCTGTGATCATTGAGGATGACACAGGACTGGCGACCGGGGTTGTTAGGCCCGGTTTTTCTGTTACTCATGGTAACAGGGAGTTCTCTTCCTGCCTGGAAGGGAAGCAGAGGTAGAATGTCCCGTACCGTGGAGGGTACGTTTGCTTCGTGGAGAGCCACCTCGAGATCCATGTTAGGCCAATGAACGATAACCCCCAAGGGAGTTGTGGTCATGACAAGATCCGAGGTGGCCCGGTGAGGTTGTCGAAACTTCCTCTTCAGATGCTTCTGGTAGATCGCGGCCGAGTTCGTTATCCCGAAGGGAAACTGAGGCGCGCGCGATCCACGCGGTGGAGTCTTCGACCCACGGGAATCGGAACCAGAGTTCCTGGGTGCCCGTGGGGTTGTTGTCACGGTCCTGGTCGTTGAACCCTGGCGAAAGTCGGAGGTGATCTGGAGTCCGCCAGGGAGTCGTGGACGTGTGGCTTGATCCTGCCGCTTGACAGGGGTCGAGTTGACGTGGTCGGCCCGAGCTTGAATCTGCTTCGGGCGCCATGTACTCCTCCGAGTAGGATACGATCCAGAGATCGTGTCGGAATTTAAGGTTTTCCGGGATCCTCGCGGAGTGGTTTGCGCGGGTGGCGAAGCTGGTGCAGCCACCACGTCGCGCAGTTGGTGTTGAAGCTCGCCTTCCTGGTTTGCGATGCAAAGCCAAGAGCCGAAGACGAAGGTGGCGCCTGCCTCGAACTTGGTGACGATGGAGGCGCTGAACGAGGCCATCGACTCTTTAGCGAGTTCTCGACGAGTAGATCCCACGGACGGCGCCAAAGTGTCGGCGAATTATGCTGACAACATCCTCGAGGGGGTGCCCCGAGAGAAGAGTTTAGGGAGAAGTCGTCGAGAATCTAGAGCCAAAGGTGACAAGAGACGATTTAGACAGGTTCGGGCCGCAATGTGCGTAATACCCTACGTCCTGTATGGTGTATCTTGTATTGATCTGGTGTAAAGCGATGCTTTGAAGGGGGTCCCTGCCTCCCCTTATATATGCCGGAGGGCAGGGTTACATGGAGACCGTATAGGACTAGAAGACTTTTACAAGTTAATCTCTAATTCCCTGATACAGTTTATCCAAACCGACTAGGACTAATCCTTGTCTTGTGCGTCAAGTCTTGTATGTGGGCCGGCCCACAGGGTGGTCCGCCAGGGTTGTTTAGTCCGTCAGGACTCTACACCCACAGATGATATACACACGAACCTTTTGTCCTGCAAACATATCTCCCTAGTGGTGTATGGATGCATTGAACAATTGTGGGTCACTGGGCCAACGCTAGCTACTACAGCAAATAGATCTACCTCGGATCCATGAACCATCTCAAGACCCTCAGCCAGAGTCACAAAAAACGCTGAATAAACCATCGTCGTTGAACAACTTCTCTTCTTCTTCTCATAGAAAAAATCTCAAAGAATTTGAGGCAAGATGTGTACTGGTAGGTAAGGTGCGTGATGGCATAGTGGGTGTGTCTAGAACATACATATATAGATGGGCGTGATGACATTGTATTTTCATTTCCTTTTTTTCAATTTCTTTCCTTTACCACTTTCTATAGAAGAGAAGGGATCATGATGGAAAGAATTAAATGATTTTCTTTTTTCTTTCTTTTTTTTTTCCACTTCCATTACGTGGGCGTGATGACATTGTATTTTTTTTCTTTTTTTTCAATTTGTTTTCCTTTTCTACTTTCTATAGAAGAGAAGGGATCAGGAAGGAAAGATTTCCTTTTTTACTTTCCTTTTTTTTTCCATTTCCATTACGTGGGCGTGATGACATTGTATTTTTATTTTCTTTTTTTTCAATTTGCTTTCCTTTTCTACTTTCTATAGAAGGGAAGGGATCAGGAAGGAAAGAATTAAATGATTTTCTTTTGGCTTTCCTTTTTTTCATTACGTGACCATGGGAGGGTAAGGGTAAAATCTTGGTGCAAAAAGAATTATGGTGGGGGAGTCGGATTGGAGTTTTTTAACTGGGTGAGAACTACCAAATCAATCTCCCCCCCTTTGGTCGTCCTAGGCCTACAGTTCAACCCTAGTAGGTGGGTCCGCTGTGAAGGGTAAAGGGGTGTGTTTTTTTGTAGAAAGTGTCCAAAATTTCTTCATTCCTTTATATAGATAGTTCAAACCTCTAAAGGGGCTTACCACATAAGGGAGAATATGTGAAAATAAGCAAGATGTTTGGCGGGATTATCGTTTCGTTCCACCTATAAGCCGCCTATAAGAGGATTCAAACAGGGCCACCTCACATGACAATCACACGTAGGTTTTCTCGTGATCGTAATGGCGAGTAGAATGGACCACTTCATTGTACTGGAAGAACAATGTTCCTTTTTTTTATAAAGGAAAATTAGGACACTGGACGAACATTATTGCTGAGTTGTGCAACAGGGACTCTTTTGGCAGGGAATTGAACAGAGGTCCAGAGGAGATATTTATTGAATGGACGACGGGAGTTGTGTTTTTTCATGTTACGGAAGAATCAATCCTATCAGATGTCCCACGGCCAGGCGAAGGCGACCGGCTAGCGGTATCCGGTGTCCGGTGACAAGTCTGCTGGGAACAGAGTCGACTGATCAGAGCTCCAGCCGTTGGACTAATAATGTCAAAAAAAAAATCCTTAGAACAATTTGTGTAATCTCCAAAGAAGAAGTGCCATTTTGTTCTTGATAGACGGTGATTCGGACACTAGATGTTGACAGGGGATCGTGATGAACTCCTGCTAATAAGGATGTGGAGCTGGAGCCTGTCTACTGAATTCGTATGCAGTGTTATAATGGCCAAACGGACGGCACGATACGACACGGCATGATATGGTACGGCACGACACGGCATGGTGTGCGCGGCAGGCGGCGGCGGGCAGCAAGGAAGAGGAATAAGGTTTTTTAGCATTAAAGAAAAAGGTAGAGGAAGAAGTGGATTAGGATTTGAGGAAAAGGCTTGTTGGCTATATATATGAGGTTGACGGGCCTAATAACGGGCTAGCCTGTTAACCATGCCAGGCCGGGCCAGCACTCCATGACCAACCTCCGGCCCAAACGCGGTGCGTGGGATGGGCTGCGCCACAGGCACACAGGCTGTCTGGCAGTGTCATGCAAGGTGTCCATCCATACATTGTTTTTTTTGTTTGTTTGTTTTCAATCCGGCGCACATTCCGCTCGCGCCATTTCAACTGTTCCCGATCCCTGCGCCTTCCCCACCGGGCGAATCGACGTCTCCTCGAGTCACCATTTGACTGAGCTCTCGCCCTGATGCCGATCCAGTAGTCCTCCAGTGATGGCGCCTTCCTCGCTGTTAGCTAACCGTGCAACGGCAGCGCTAACGGCCACTCCGGGCAGTCCGCGCTCTCCACGTCCGACGGCTGGCTCGCCACGACGCGCTCGCTATGCAGACGACGCTCCCGCACGACTCGCTCGATCCCCTTCTGCTAGTCCACAGGGTCTTGCACGAGTATATATGTAAATCATTGATGAATATGCAAAGTGTGCAGTTTATCTACTTCTGCTTCCTCCTCGAGTTTCCATCTCGATCTGCATGGTACTCGATCGGACCTGTCAATCCCTTGGCGTCCACGACCGCTTAGCTTCCACCGCCGTGGCTTCCGGCCGGCTTCCCCATCCCACTCCTCTTCCCCTCCTCCGACGCCGTCGCCAGGCACGGCAAACCGCAGCCACTCGACTCTATTGGATATGTGCTGAATATATGTACAGTTTGATTACAGTTGGCCTGGAGTTGTAATTTGGTAGGTTAGGAATAGATTCTCGGTCGTACTTTGTATCCCTAGGGCCCATAAATATGAGGGCACTACCATTGTAACTGTGAGACGACTTGGCAGCTAGTGTGGGCGGCGGTGGTGCTCGGATGCCGGTGTAGCTGCTGTTTATGTGGAGGAGCGCCCGTAGTCATGTCCCAAGGATGTAGGCACATAGCCGAACCTCGTTAAAAAACATCGTGCCTCGGTGTCGTTCTCGTTTCGTGTGATGTTGCGATTTGGTTCTGTGATCCTGGGTTATCGCTTCCGCGCTTTTATTCTAACAAGTGGTATCAAGAGCCAGGTCCATGGAGAAGATCCACGTGAAGGCGTGATGGGCATGTTCCACACCGCGCAGGGTCACACAAGCTGTCCGAGGAGGGACAGGGCGCAAGGTGGAGCATGGCGGCGGTCGACAACTCGAGTGGTGGAGTTGGAAACTTCGAGCGGGTGGCTCGAACCGTCCAATGGGCTGCAATCAACAGGGATTCGTCCAGACATGGAGATCGAGTTGATGGCGGCTGGTGGCTGCTGTTCGATAGGGGCCGGTCAGACATGATGGCCAAGTTCGACGGTGCGGCTGGAAGATATCGCGAACAAGGGAGATGAATTCGACTCGCGATCATATTGAGGGAAGGTCGATCGTGATCGGGGTTGCTGTTGTGGACTCAAGTGGACCGGCAACGGTGGTGGCAAAAGCCATGGTGGACTCGATATGTTGATGGAGGTGCCTTGTTAGAAGTCCTGCGGTGCGTGCGTGGCCGTGGAACAGGTAGCCAGACGTGCGGGCACATGTCGGCAACGGTGTTGCAGATGCGCACGGGTACAGTTCAGTCGACGGGAGCATATGCATGTATTTGCACAGGGATATGCATGGAGTTTGACTTCCATGTATGTGTGCATGGAATATGCATGTTGGGTTTTGCTTCCGTCAAGGACTCGTGCGTAGAGCAATTGGTCTGCGCTCATGATGGCACATGTTTCCAATTGGAGTTTGATGCACGTGGAAGTAGCACGGTTTGCATACAAGGAAAGGACGGCGTAGGAGTCCGTATCTGTTTGGACTTGAGTCGTCGCTGTGCCTCCATAAAACCAAGGAAGGAGTCTAGGCAATCGAGCTGTTCGTAGAAACTGAAGCTTGTGACGGTGGACAAGCGAACAACGGACGCAGCTCTCGAGCAGGTTGATATCGTCTGTGTGACGGTGAGGAGGTTGATAGGGCTCAAGAGCAGCGCGACTGTGCACAGACGGTGTACGGCGACGGCGGCACGAGGAGTCAGCACAGCACACGCAGGAGGTGAGTGTTGCGGGGGCGTGCAGCGGCGTTCGTGGCGGGACACAAGGAAGAAGAAGTGCACGGTGAAACGATCCGGATTTTCCAAACTGAAAACCCGACTCCCTGTACCCTTGTGGTAGTCCCCGGATCAGTCGCTACCACGCACAGAACTCGAAGCTGTCGAATAGCAGTTCCAAGCTCTCGATAGAAAATCACAGAGTTAAATAAGTTATTACAATCCCGACAAAGGGTTCAAATTATTCGCCACGCAGGGCTAAGCAAGCAAGGTAAAGACAGCTAGCGCTAGGAAGCTCGGTGGTAGGTCACCATCTTCACGTCTCCTCCACAGGCGGGCTTGAGCGTAGGCCGTCGCCTAGTCGTACCAGTTGTCGAAGTTGGAGTCGAACTCCGCCTCATCTCCCAGATACTCATTCTCTGTTCCTAAGGAATGGAACAGGCACACGTCACCGACTGAATGCAGCTCTAAGTGGACTAACATACTAATGGTATATAATAAAGACAAGGAAAAAGGCTTGGGGTTTCCTAAGCAAGCGGCTTAATAATAATAATATCTTCATCCCACCAATTCCCATATATCTGTCCCGGGCTAGTCCCATCATACGACGGGTTCCCGACGGCATCCACCTCGACACACACCTTCAACTCTCGGCGATGCGCAGCTTCATTCCTGGCATCTCAAGAGGGATAACCGGATCACAAGGCAGGCGGAGCACAACCTCCCCCTCCCCGGCTACCCCTACGCCCTCACACTCTCACCTATAGGGGAGAAAAGCATATCCCAAAACAATGGCCGACCACACTGAAGAACACTGCGTTATCCATGACCTAGATCACGGCTATACGTATAGATCATAACACTCTGTAGAGGTTGTACACCTGTACCCAACCCGAGCTGCGACTGGTAGCGAGCCAGTCGAGACGCAGCCCACAACTAGTAAACCTCCTAGTAAGAATGGCACCCTCCTGGTCTCCCGGGTCTGGATGCCTCCGCACGAAGACGTTGGCCCCAAGGAAATGTGAAAGCATACCACCAGAGCTGCCCATCGGGGGTGTAAGGCACGGGCACTCACCCCTCACACATACACAAACTGTGATCTCCGCATTCGGGTGCCACCTTAGCTAGGCTAGTCGTTACCGGTCACATCTCAGGCAAGTTGGCGTGTACGGTACAGTGGACACAGGACAGTCAACAAGGTTTAAAAATACCAGTACGGGAGGCAGTCTTCTTTCCTCACCCTCTCAAGTAACCTCCTACGCCTGGCTCCAAGTCATGAAACCACTAGGGGGTCCAACCCCCCCTAGGGTACCCTAGGGGGCCATCTCCCCTAGAGTCCACCAGGTGACCCAGAAGTCACCCAAACCCGATATAAGATTGGGTTGTTATTACCCGCACCGGCAAGACCTAGTAAGGTCAAAATCGCCGTACACCTTCCCAGTTTTATCCCCACGCACACGCCAAGAATATCTACCACATATCCCGCACACAAGCAAGCATCTCATCATCATCATATAACAAGGTACGATATGACAAGCAGTAGGTAACAAGGCATACGATAAATAAAACAGGCTATGCAGGGTTCACAGCTCAAGCAACACATGCAAGCATAGCGTATCTAATAAGCAATGCCTATAGGTAATCAAAGAAGCAGTCGAGCGTGAACCTGAGCGAGTGGGGTAGTCGTCCTCCTCGGTGAAGTGGTCCTCCTCGGTCAATGCTCCTCCGGGGGCGGCTCCTGATCGTAATTTCGTGTAACTCTAGGGGCCTATTTGCAAAGAAGAGCCAAAAGGAACCCAAGAAAGACCCAAAACTTCAATTGCATTTGTAAAGTGTTATTCATGATTTTAGAAAATTATAGAAGTTGATCTCACATTTTTCCGAGTTAAACTGAATTAGTTATGAATTTTCTAAGTTTAAAGCATTTTCTGAAATTATTAAACGTATTTTGGAAAACGGAACACCCAGGAAAAATCACAGAGCGACGCGTGGCCTGCTGACGTCATCATGAGGTCATGCTGGCGTCAGCGCAGGATACCGGGTGATGACGTCAGCAATGGGCCCTGCTGACATCATCGTTGACCGGTCAACGGTCAACGGTCAAGGGTCAAAGTCAGTGGGCCCCACATGTCAGCGCGTGGGTCCCAGCGGTCAGTGGGGCCGGTCACCGACTGGTGGGCCCCCACGGTCCGTGCGGCACCACGGGCTCGGCTCGGCCTTTGGGCCAAAACCGGCCATGGGCCAGGCGCGGCCCACAGCGGCGCGGCCCAGCCTACACGAGGCGCGGCCCAGGGATCCGCTGCGGCAGCGCAGCGATCCCGTGTGGCCAGCACCGTGCGGACGTGGGGTCGCGCCGAGAGCGCGCCTGCCAGGCGTTCGGTGAAATGCCGCAACGGCATGGCCGAACGTCGGCGAGCGAACGCTCGACGCGTTCCCGAGCTCGCACGGCTCCCGTGTACGTGTGTGCGCGTGCGCGTTCGCGTGCGCAAGCCAGCGCACCGCGCACGAGTGCGTGCGCGAGCGTGGCGAAGCGCCACGAGGCGGCTCGGCGGCCGGAACGGCTCGCCGCGACGGCGAACTCGCGGGGCAGCGGCTGCGCGCGCCCGCGGTCGCGTCCAAGGCCAAAAGGCGTTAGCTTCGGGCTCCTGCACAGCGGCTCGACGACTGGACAGTGGGAGATGGGGTCCTACGGCGGCGGTGCACTAGGGCTAGCTCACGGCGACCCGCCGGAGCAGAGCAGTTACGCGGCGAGGAAGAAGGGCTCACCTTGGGCTTGAAAAAGGCGGGCTAGGCGGTGCAGAGGGGTTGGCGAGATCGTGGCGAGGCGAAGCTGGCCGGCGTGGAGTAGCGGTGCGGCTTGGCGCGACCTCTTGGTCTCCGGCGACGGCGTGGTCGACGTCGGGGCACGGCTCGCGGTGCGCAGCGCCGTCCTTCTCCCGCGAGCTCCGGCTTGGTTCCAGGCAACGGCAAGGCGCCTCCTTGCCGTTGTGACATCTCTGATGTAAAAATATTTATTAGTGCACTTAAAACCAATGCAAAAAGGGAATTATGGGTTGAAACTCAAAAATCCATCAAAAATTCAATTTTAAATTCAAAAACAAAGGTGGTTTGACACCCAACTGAAAACTCAAGATTTTTGTACTAAACATGAAAATCTCCAAAAATAAAAGTTGTTTGTCATCACAAATAAGGCCTAGTCACTGTTTGGAACTTTTGAAAATTTTGTAGTTTAGTCCCTCAAAAACTTGAAATACAGTTCTGGGCACCTTTTGAAATTGGGTTGTTTGAGCTCGAAAAATTTGAAATTCAGGTTCACCCCAAAAAGAAAGTTGTGTCCCACCTTTCCAACTCCAACTTTTATTTTCACACTTTTTCAAGTTCAGTTCAAATTTTTGGAGAAAATTCAAAGGGGAAGAAGGAGCCCCACGGGCGCCAACAGTGGCCCTGGCGCGCCCCTGCTCCGGCCGGGAGCCGGCCGCCACGTGGCCGGCGAGCGGCGGAGGGAGCGCCGAGCTGGCCAGGCCGCGGCGTCGGGTGGCGCTTGTCCTCGAGCGTTTGTCCGAGCTGTCCGCGCCGTCACATCGCCGCTCGTCCGCTCGCCTCGCCTCGCGCCGCGGAGCGCCATCATGGCGGTCGAGCGCCGCCGTGGCCACGCGCGCGCGCGCGTCGCGCGAGGCCGCTCCGCAGCTGATTCTCTGCCGCTCCGCGCCAAGAGCCCTGTAGAGGATCCCCCGACGTCACTCAAGGATCTCCTTCGCCCGGTCGAGTCGCTCGCGCGCTGCCCGAGCTCGCGCCGCATTCATGGCGGTCTGCTCGCGCCGAGCCGCGCGTGCGTGCGCTCCCGAGGTAGCACAGTGCCTCTCTAGCGTGCCCAAGCATCCCAAAAGCTTCCCCGAGCATCCCATTCCCTTCCCTCAGCTAGCACTCAACCCTTCTCACCCTCCTCGCGCCTCGCTCCGTCGCCTTCCACCTTGCGACGCGCGGACCGAGCCGCGCTTCGAGGCAAAATTCGCCCTCCACTCTCCACCGTTCCCAAATTCATTGCGCACGAAGCTAGACGTCTACCCTAGCTCCATTTCCCCCCACTTCTCTTGAGCAATCGTCGCATCTCCGGCGAGAAATCAACATTTCCCCCAAAATCTCGATTTTCGGCCGCCGGAGCATCCTCACGTCGAGACCCCACTCCGAGCCGTCCCCGAGGTCAACCGAGCACGCCATTAGCTTCCTCGAGCTCCACTGGTGCTCTAGGACCCTTCAAACCTCGACGAACGCCCCCGACCTCACCGGCGTAGAAGCCGCGGCGGCCGCACCACCACCGCTCGTCGCCGGCGAAACCCCGAGCTTCCCCGGCCTCCCAACCGTCACCAATCGATTCGTGGTGAGCCCCTGGATCTTTTCCCCCACTTCCCCGACCCTAACTCGCCGTCATTTGGCCGGCGTAGCAACGCCGACGAGCCAAGGACCTTTCTTCATCGTCTTCATTTTTCCAGGGTTCCCGGTGTAAAAGTCAGGGACTTGTTCGTGAAGTTTTGAAAGTTCTTAAACCTAGATCTAATTTTCCCGAATCTTGTAACATCCGTTAAAAATCGTATAAAAATCAGAAAAATGCACAAAGATACTCCCTGGATTCGTGAGATTGTAAACTCCAATCTCCTTTAAGCATGTGTATACTTTTGGCGAACCATTTTTGAATTAAAATTCAAACTGTGAAATTTGAAACTTGTGCACCATTTCAAATCCAGAGCTCCGCTAGGGTTGATCTTTGGATATGTTGTTTGTAGTGACTTTGGACACCTTGTGTCCAAAGGGGACCTAAAAATATGGACTGTAGCTCCAGTTATGAATTAAAATGTGTTTTCTGTCTTTTTGTAGTCCAGAAATTATTAAAAATAATCTATGCAGTGAAAAATCACCATTTTTATCCAGAAGCCTAAAAACTTGTTAGCACATCTGTTAAAAAAATAAAACTTAATTTTTGCTCTGTTTAGACTAGCAAATAAATAGATATGTGTTTTTGGATAGAAATTTATTGAGGACTGTCCAAGGGTTATTTTGAGCCACCACTTGGCCAGAGCCCTCCTTGCACTCATGACTAGCTTTGGTAGGAAAATTTCCTGATTTGGATGAATTTTCAACTTTATATGAATTTATTTCATTTCTGCAGGCAGCAGTTTGATATATTTTTAATAAATTTTGTGTAGCTCAGATTTAGCTAAATTTTGGAGTGAGCTTAGCTCTTATACTCTAGTAGCTGTCATAAAGTTTATAGATTAAAATGATGAACAGAAATGGAGAAACAAAAATGAGAAGTAATCTAGGTGGAAATTGATTTATATAAAAGAATAAACCTTTTTGTTAGTTAGTTAGAATAAAATAAAGAGAATCTGAAATTCCAGAATAGCACCCTAATTTGTGAGTAATAAATAGAATTCTTTTATATATGTACACAATCACCATCGAAGTCAAATAAAATTTTTCCACACCTCTACTCTGTTTTTGTGAAGAAAATAGTAGTACTTAAGCATGTCTAGGTGAATATGGCCTTCAAGGCCTTAATCTTAGAATCAATAGGCAGCCACCTCAAGTGATGCATCTCATGTAGAAAGCGTTATTCCGGACGGCAACTACCATCTCATCCCCGCCGACGAGGAAGGAATCCCGGAGGGAGGTGCCGGCGAAGGATCAACCAACCCGGAGGCTAACCCCCAGCTAGAGCAAGAAGGCAAGCCCTGGAGCATAACCTAACCTTTACCAATTATGCATTTATGAATTCCCTATGCTTGTGCATTTACGTTTCAAGGAGTTGATTGAATACCTTAGCTGCACATTTTTCCTAGTACCTATGACTTGCAACACTAGTATGAAAGGATCGATAGGGCATTGCTTTAGGTCCGTTACAAGTCGAGTGATCTCCTGTCACTCGCGAGACATAGGAATTGCTTGTCTTTACTTATGTTGGAATCATAAGGATTGACGGGCGGGATGATAGATGTAGATCTCCCGTCCGTGTATGATAATTGATTTAAGGTCGAAATGTGTGGTTGAGTGTGTCAAGTTTTTGAACGTACCACATGCATGCCGATATATGGGAGTCGGTAAGCCCGGTACCAGATTGAAGCAGCTAGGGCCGATAGCCATCTCTCCTTGGAAACTTTGTTTTCCCCTGCCGTACACTTGTGGATATATGCGTGAGACTGTGAGTGAAGCAGTAAACCTTTATCCTAAAGAAATGGACCCGGTTCCGAATTGTGGATCGATGGGAAAGGTTGGGAAGTGCTTGTACCTTTTATAGCAAGCATTATCCGTGTGTGTTGGGTTTCCTCTGGCCAGGTAGCAAAATTCGGTTCGAACTGTCCGCTTCTCGCGGTTAATGAGACTGCTTGACCGCCTTGCTACATTGAGTAACAAGTGGAACTTGAGATTGATGAACTTGTTCTATGAAATAAATTGTATTGCACCACTTGTATGCTTAGAGAGGATGCAAATCTAGAATGGTTAAATCTAATAGAATATGATGCTAAACCATGAAAGCAAGGACCTACTCTTAGTTGCTTTTTGGCAAACAAACCCACCAGCCAAAAGCCTCTCATGTCTAGATGTCGGTGATGTAGGTTTCACCCGACGGGTAAGCCTTGCTGAGTATTAGTATACTCAGCCTTGCTTGTGGCATTGATTTACAGGTACCATGTTGGATGTGGCAGTCGATGCTTTGACTTGGCCTACCCAGGTTCCCCCTGGATGGCACATCGAGTGGGTTCCGTCCTCTGCCGAGGAACGGGAGGAGTAGCACCGTGGCAGGCTTCAGCATGGTGTTATTTGTATCGTCGTTAGATTATCTTCCGCTGCAATGAACCTTTTAAATTCCGCTGCAATGAACTTTAATTCCGCTGCAAGACTTGATACTCTGATTTAAATTTGAACTTGGTTTGTAATAACTCTATGTTACCCCTTTATGTATGTTAAATTTGTGGAATGTTGTAATCTCTGGAACTCACCTTCGTGTGGGCGTGCTGTTGTTTCGATCGAGAAAAGTACGTGGTTAATCGGGTTTAATCCGACGGCGCTCCAGCTTATTCCGGATTAAGTGCCTGACAACTCGGTTAGTGGTCCCGGGGTACTTAACTTGGAATAATTTCGGAGTGGTCCGCCACAGCCGTGGCCCTCCCTCTTCTCCTCCTCCTTTCCCTTCTCCTTCTCCTTTTCCTTCTCCGGTGGCGGCAGGTGGAATGGGGAAAGACCCCAAATTGGCGGCTAGGGTAGCAATTGGGGCTGTCTAGGGTTTATATAGGGCAGTGGCTAGGGTTAGAGGTGGTTCCCGGGGTGGTTGGTAAGGCGAGCGGCGGGGATCCTCGGCGTCCGCGCTGGCGGACACGCGGCGAGCATTCGAGGTGCGGTGCCTAGGGTTTTGAGGGGTTGATAGGGGCTCACGGGTGCGCGGGGTAAGCAGGGCACGTGAGCAGCTTCTAGAGGGTTCCCGCGGCGCGGCTGGGCAGTGCGGGAGGGCGGCCGGCGACGGGGTCATGCGATTTGCGTGACCCTATCGGGAGGTAGGGGAAAAGGCTGACGGGTGGGCCGGCCCGTCAGCAAGAGAGAGAGAATCGGCAGCGCGCGCGAGAGAGAAGAAGATGGCCCGACAGGTGGGTCCGGCGTGGCAGAGAGAAAGAGAGGGCGTGCGCGGCTCGGCGCCGACAGGCGGGACCCACCTGTCAGCGGAAAAGGGCGCGCGAGCGCGGCTGGGCCGGCGGCCTGCTGGGCTGCAACGCGAGAGAGAGAAAGAGAGACGGGCCGGGCTAAAACTAGGGATAGGCCGGGATCCCGGGTCAGATTGAGTTAGAGCCCAAGTTAGTTTTAGGTTTAGAATTTGAATTTAAATTCAAATTCAAACCCCACACATAGATCCAAATAAGAACCAGAGAGAAATCCAAATGCCACCCTAGCATCAACATGGTCCTTAGACATATAGTCAACTTTTTCTAGGAATTTTTTGGGGAGAGAGAAGAAGACATCCTTAGGGTAAGCCAAACTTTTCAAGCACAACAAAAGTTTTTAAAAATTTTCTCATTTTGAAAATAGTGGACTGTTACACACGGCGTGTAGGAGGTATGTGGTATGTGCATACATACATGTGTGTGACTGATTTTCGGCAATCTGTGGCAACAGGCAGATGACGTCGATGGCTTCCAAGTTTGAAGTGGCGAGGTTCGATGGCACCAGAAATTCGGGTTGTGGCAGACGAGAGTGAATGACCTGTTGGCTCAACAAGGCATCTCAAGAGTGCTCAACGACAAGAAGGCGGCGAAGGTGGAGGATGATAAGTAGGAGGAGATGCAAGCGCAAGCGTGTGGAACGATAAGGTTGTGTCTCTCTGATCAGATCATGTACCATGTCATGGATGAAAGCTCGCCTAAGAAGATTTGGGACACGTTGGCCGATAAGTTTTTGTCCAAGACTTTGACCCAGAAGCTGTACCTAAGGCAGAAGCTGTATAGGCTGAAGATGCAGGAGGGGTCTTCAATGCATGTGAATGTCTTCAATCAATTAATTGCTGATCCTAGAAAGGTCGACACGAAGATTGATGAGGAAGACAGGGCGATTATTCTTCTGTGTTCGTTGCCGGGATCTTATGATCACTTGGTTACTACGCTGACATATGGCAAGGAGAGTGTGAAAGTGGATGACGTTGTTACTGCTTTGCTTTTTTCATGAGCAAAAGGAGGAAGAGTAATTCACTTGAAGAGTCTCGAGGGAGTGTTTTAGTAGTCAGGGGTGATCGCAGTGGTGAAGATAAGAAGGGCAACAAGAAGAAGAAGGGACCGCAATGCTATAGGTGCAAAGAGTAGGGACATAAGAAGGCTGAGTGTCCAGAACTGAAGAAGGGTAGTGGAACCGCAAGTGTGATTGTTACCAGGCAGGATGACTCGGATAGTGATGGTGATGTTCTCACAATGTCAAGTGAAAAGTCTTGTGAAGCGTAGTTGTTGGATTCAGCTAGTTCGTTTCATGCAACAACAAAGAAAGAGTGGTTCTTGTCATACGTTGAGGAGGATGGTGGTCTTGTTCACTTGGGAGATGATTCAGGTTACTGTATCATAGGAGTGGGCGACATCAAATTCAAGATGTGTGATGGACATGAGATACTATACTACTCAAAGGTGTGAAGCATGTGCCCGGGCTACGGAGAAATATGATTTCGCTTGGAATCTTGCATGAAGAAGGATGGTTATATCAGGCGGTGCCTGATAAGAAGACCTTGAGAGTCATGCATGAAGGCAAGACGGTCATGGTTGGTGAGAAATCAAGTGCACACCAATACAAGATGATGGGAAGCGTTGTTGAAGGTTGAGTCATGGATGGTAATGCAACTGTGGCGGTGTTCTATCCGAGGGTCGGTGAGGTGGCAGCGGCCTCATCAGGGCTGTTCTAAGTGAGCAGCAAAGGAGACGACTCAAGTCTGGTACACGGAGGTTCACGCATGGACAGCTCAAGGTGACGAGCATATTCGTCAAGGTGGAGTTTGTTGGATATGTGCCGAATATGTGTACAGTTTGGTTACAGTTGGACTTGAGTTGTAATTTGGTAGGTTAGGGATGAGTCTCGGTCGTACTTTGTATTCTTAGGGCCCATAAATATGAGGACACTACCGTTGTAACTATGAGACGACTTGGCAGCTGGTGTGGACGGCGGCATGGCCGCGGTGGTGCCTGGATGCCGGTGTAGCTGCTGTTTATGGGGAGGAGCGCTCGTAGTCAGAGGCCCCGAGGATGTAGGCACATGGCCGAACCTCGTTAAAAAAATATCGTGCCTCGGTGCCGTTCTCGTTTTGTGTGATCGATTTGGTTCTGTGATCCTGGGTTATCACTTCCGCGCTTTTGTTCTAACGGACTCCTCCCTCCTCTGTCCTCGAACCTCCTCGTCTGATTCTGATCTGTCTCAGGCCTCAGCTCCTGCCAGAATTCCTATCGCCACCTGCTGCGCCTGTGCTAGCTAGGTTTCCTGAGATTTCAGGCACCAGTAACGAACAGTACGTGCTTGCTTGGATTATTGGAGACGGCGTGAGGTAAATATTTCACGAATCTGGTGGGCGATGTACTCTCCGTTGTGTTTTCGCTAGCATTCAGATGATGGTAAAAAAAGGCTTTGTTTTTCATATGCAGGTTTGGATCTGACATGTCGATCGGAAGTTTAATCGTCTCTCACGATCTGCTCGAGATGCAACGTAGATGTTCGATGAAATTTCCACAAGCGAACGCCGCATTTACTGATGTCTGATGGTGTAAGGCATTGCCATCACACGTCCCATGCATGGCCGTCGACCGCAGGTATGAACACGTTTATTTACACTTCAGCAGACATGCATTCGTTACGTCTCTGATCAATCTATCTTTTTAATGACATTTTTTCCCTTTCTGTTTCCCTTGGCATTGATCAAGAAACTATTACATCAAATTGAAAATAGTCTCTGATCAGTCAACTGTATGTCCACTAGATTTTTCAACACATTTATTTACATTAGTTGCCTATTATTTCATATGTGGATGGATGTTCGCTATCTATTTTTGTTTTTATTTACTACTTCATAGATACTGCACACTCAAAAGGTGAACATAAAACCATGTAAATTTGTTAACTATATCCATACACCAGTACGTACGTGACAGGGGAAGGATGTTAGATTTTTCTTTTGTGAAATCTAGGGCTATACAAAATGCTTGAGGCTTGTTAGCTCGCTCGGCTCGCAACCGCTCGACGACAGCGGACCAGAGTGCCAAGCCTCTCCACCGCGGTGACACACAGGACGACGAGTACGGGTTCGACACGGGGCTCTTCTCCGGAGACTTTTACCTGTGTGCCACTAAAAAAGTTCGTCCTGACCTGTATGCCACTAAAAAGTTTGTTCGCACCTTATGCCATCGATCTAAACTTCTTTGATTTGTATGCCATTCCGTCCATATTCTATTTGTCACTGTTAGCAGCACCTGACGAGTGGGACCGGGTATGAAAATGTCCAAAATATCCTTCTGTCCAGGTGGCGCCCACACATTAGTTTTTTTTCATTTCCTCCTCTCCCTCCTGCTTCCGTCGTCTGTTCCGTCCGTAATTTTTCTCGGTTTTTTCCCTTCCATCCAACGATTTCTTTCCTTCCGTGAAAATAGATGGTCGATCTGTTCCCATACACGATAGCAGCCAATGGTAGCTCCCGTCGATCGGAATTGCTACAGACACGCATCGATTCGAGGAACTGAAGCTGGCGGCAGAGGTGAGGAGCGGCCACACAGCGAGGCGCGACAACGGCGGCGAGGAGTGGCCACACGGAGGCCAAGTGCTCGTCAGCTGCATCGCCGGAGATCACGACTGCGGCACACCATGGTGGCCGACGCTGAGCTTGCGCTCCTCCTCGGCGCGTGCGTCGCAGCACGCGACCTCTCCCGCCGTCTCATCACTGGAGCAGCTGGCGGCGCGGCCCTTGTTGCCAGCGGGAGCAGCTGCGGGGAAAGACGGGGGCACACATCATGGCGGTGAAGGTTACGCGAGGGAGGGGATGAGCACAAAGCGTCCATACACGCGTTCCCTCCAACGCCGCCATGGCTTGCCACCACCACCTCTGCCGCCCCAATCGGAGGCGGGCCATGGCAAGTGCCGGAGGAGTGAGGAGGCGGCCAAGGCCATGGCGAGCAGCGGAGGGAGTGTCGAGCAGAGGCATGAGGAGGCGAGGTGGGCTCCGTGCCTAGCAGGAGAGACGGCGGCGCGCCTGCAGCGAGCGGATGGGCCATGGCCAGCCGTGCCGAGGAGGAAGAAGGAGTAGGAAGAAGAGAGGGAGAGGGGAAATGAAAAAAAATTGATGTGTTGGTCCACCTGGGCAGAAGGGCATTTTGGACATTTACAGGCCCAGGCCCACTCGTCAGATGCTGCTAACGGTGAGAAATGGACAGAATGCGGACGGAATGTCATATAGGTCAAAGAAGTTTAGGTCGATGGCATAGAGGTGCGGACAAACTTTTTAGTGACACACAGGTCACAATGAACTTTTTTAGTGGCACACAACTAAAAGTCTCTCTTCTCCGCCTTCCAACCTGTGCCGCCTTTCTGTTTCCGTTCTATCGTTGTTAAATAATCCAAAAATTGGATGTTTCTTCATTCTAGATTTGCAATTGTCTTACCGGCAACAAGCGTGTGTGAATCAATTTTGTTTTTCCTGATTATTTTAAATTTTCAGTTTAATTCCGTTGGCTTCCGATTTCTGCTGATGCATGCTCGCGAGCTGCTGATTTCACCAGGGGCTCGCTCGTTATCCACCCCTGGTGAAATCCTTTTGCTACCGTTTCATATGCCCCCTCCTTACCATTCTACTAACTTTTGTAGGTATACTCACTCTGTCGCATATATATCTCCATGGCCAGCACAGCATGCATCATCAAACATTCAGACGTCCCATGCATGGCCATCTTATTGACGGTGTGGGATGGAGGGCCCAATTTTGATCCATGCATGAATCCATGATTCGCGGCCACCTCAGGTACGAACACGGTTACACTTTATTAGTATACATGCATTCATTTTATCACTGATCCATTTAATTGTTTAATACATTTTATTTTGTTTCCCTTTGCATTGATCAACAAATTGTTCCATCAAATCGACAAATAATATGATCAGTCAACTACATGTCAACTAGGAAGTCATGATGCAGGCGCTGTGTATAGATTATATCATTTTTATTCTTTTGAACACTTTTATCGCATGCATAAGTTTTCGTCGGCGACTCCTGTTCCATGCTATTGCTTACATGTACATCCCTTGTTTTACCAAACAAAAAAAACTTTTCTTGTTTTAAATCATGTCACACAAAAATATTTCTTCAAAAGGATGCAAATGGCCATCATATATAATTATAACAAAAATATTAATTCTGATCTTTAATGAGTTTCTTTTTCATTTCCATTTCTTATTTTTATTTAGGCCCTACTCGGATGGGCTAAAGAAAATATTTGGCCCAAGCTAGTTGTTAGTTGGCTGAAATTGGCAATGTCCGTTTTGGATACCGACGAAGGTATGTATTGCACTCTTTGGAATAAGCTCATGTTCTCACCCTTCTTTTTTGTTTGCATTATCTTCATTTTCGAATAACTCCCTTATCTTGTTCCTCATATCCCTACAAGGAACATTGGAAAAGCATGTTTAGCGAAACTGAAATGATAAAAATAACATAAACTTCTAATTATGTTAGATGGTGAGTAAATAGTTTGTGCGTGGTGACTAACTTTATCTGTTGATCCAAAATGTTGTCTTGCACCATGAGAGCTTCAATTTCTGCCTGCCGATGGCCAATAGAATAATATTTATTAGAGAACAAGAATAAATAATTAAGGATCCGTATTAGAAGAACAAATCCTAAAGAATCCCATGGAATTGAACTTACATGAAACTCTGAAACCCTTACTGCATCCTCTCCAAGATCTATCCCTGCAGCATTGCTGCCTTCTGTAGCCAAAGGAGCCCTGTGATTCTCTAGAGAATCGTCCATGCTTGTTGTTGTTGTAGGACTCGGAGGAGGTGTCTCCATGGTGTTAGTGTAAATGAAGGCTAACAATAGTTAGAACTTCACTAAACAGGATCACCTAGCCTATACAAGATCACATCTAGCTTAGATCTAATGCGGAAGTAAAAGCAGTCCGGATCCGGCCTTATACCAGCGGTGGTGTTGTCCATCGCGACGGGGAAGGCCGCGGAGGCGGTGTTCAAGTTGACGTTGAGGGAGACGTCGGGCTTGTAGCGAAGTCTCTCCTTCAGAGACTTCGGTGGATGACGGCGGCCTTCTGGACGCCAATGGGACTGGCCTGCGACGGGAGGAACTCGAGCTTCCAGGCCTTCCAGTGCGTCTGATTGATCGGTGTAGGGTGGATGGTTCCGGGGAACCTTGGGAAGCGTAAAGGGTGCCTTTGGGGTGGTACGACCTCAGCTTATATAGCACTGTAGGCCCAGGGCCGAGCCCTGGGGTTTTCTTATCGTTGCCTCACGATCACAGCAACAGATTAGGCTCTGTTGGAGCCAATCCCGAGATCTGAGGGATAAGGATTACTCCCTCTTATCTCGGGTATGTTTGTTGACCTGACGGTCACAAAATATCCAACATTCTCCCCCTTGACCAAAGGTCAAACAACATAAACTTAAAACTTAATTTCAACTTATACTTAATCTAAAACCCTTCCTCAGTAATGCAGTTAGTATCACACCAATGCGTCGTCAGCAGAGCCTCCTCATACTGGGACAACATTACCCATAGTCTTCACTGAAAACTTTGTCAGGATTCTTAATCTTATTTGGGGAAAACTAATGGCCCAGGATCAGGACCTTTTCAAAGGTATCAACCAAACCCATGTAATATACATGTTTATCAAATAGCGATGGTGAAATGCCTTTAGTGAGCGGATCCGCTATATTTTCCCTTAGTGCTCATAAGCTCAAGCTTAAGTGTTTGATCCTGATTTCGTACTTTTACGATACGATACTTAAGCTCAATATGCTTACCAGCTCTTGTTATTTTATCGTTTTCGCAAAAGAATATTACGGCTTTATTGTCGCAATACATTGTGATAGGTCTCGAGATACTATCAACAACTCTTAGTGCCGGAATAAAACTCTTAAGCCACAACGCCTGCCCAACAGCATCATAACATGCTACAAATTCAGCTTGCATCGTTGATGCAGCCGTTACACCTTGTTTAGCGCTCCTCCATGAAATTGCTCCCCCTGCTAGCATGTAGATATATCCAGAAGTGGATTTTCTATTATCCTCATCGCCAGCAAGGTTGACATCAGTGTAACATTCAACCTGAAGGTTGTCTGATCTTCTATATGTAAGCATGTAATCTTTAGTGCCTTGGCAATATCTTAATGCCTTCTTGACACCTACCCAGTGAGCCCATCCTGGCTTATCATGATATCTTGTAAAGACGCTGATTGCAAATGCCAAGTCTGGACGCGTACAGACTAGCGCATACATCAAGCTTCCGACTGCTGATGCATAGGGAACGTTCCTCATTTTCTCTCTTTCTAAATCATTCTTAGGGCATTGTCCTAAATTAAACTTATCGCCCTTTTGAATTGGAACAGGTGATGTGCTACTCTTATCCATCTTATACCTTTTAAGCATTTTCTCAATATATGCTTTCTGAGATAATCCTAGTATTCCTTGGGCTCTATCCCGGTGTATCTCAATGCCAAGTATATACGAGGCTTCACCGAGATCCTTCATATCGAAATGTGACGATAAGAAATTCTTAGTCTCATGCAACATGTTCTTATCGTTGCAAGCTAACAGTATGTCATCTACATACAGTACTAGGATCATCAACTTTCCACCCTTTTCTTTGACATAGATGCATTTGTCTACCTGAGTTTCCCTAAATCCGAATCTCTTAATGACTTGATCGAATTTACGGTTCCACTGCCTGGATGCTTGCTTAAGTCCATAAATGGACTTTCTTAATCTGCATCCCATGTGTTCCTTAACCTTAATGGTAAAACCTTCCGGTTGAGGCATATAAATAGTCTCATCTATGTCACCATTAAGGAATGCAGTCTTAACATCCATCTGATGTAACTCCATATCAAAATGGGCTACTAGTGCCATGACAATTCTGAATGAATCTTTAGCAGACACAGGAGAGAAGATCTCTTTGTAATCGATCCCTTCTTTCTGTGTAAACCCTTTTGCTGCAAATCTAGCTTTGAATCGTTCGACATTCCCTTTGGAATCACGTTTAGTCTTGTAGACCCATTTACAGCCTACTGATTTGACTCTGTTAGGAATTTCTACTAAATCTCATACCTTATTGGAACTCATAGACTTTAGCTCTTCTTCCGTGGCTTCTATCATTTAGTGGAATTCTCACTTTGTACTGCCTCTTTGAAAGTGGCAGGGTCATCAACTTTCCCAACATTATACAAGTCCTCAGTTAAATAAGTTTCATAAGACAAGTCCTCAGTTAAATAAGTCTCATATAAGTCAAATAAGTCTCATATAAGTCAGGATTAATTGCAGGCTTTCTTGTTCGTTGTGGTCTTACTGTTGGCTCATTCACAACTGGTTCAGGAACTGCAGGAGGTATTTGTTGCGGAATTTCTCCCGCCTGATTATCATCTGCAGGCGCCTGAGCAACAGCAGCAATTGGAGCCTGAAGAACAGGAACAGCTAGCACTGGAACAGCAGAAGCCTGCGCCACGTCTTCCTGCTGAAAGACAGCAGTAGGCGTGGTGCTGCTAATTTGAGGAATCACAGGTGGTACAAATTGATATGCCTCCGTGAACTCAGGAATTTCCAAAGCGGGTAACTCAATGTGCAACTCTTCAAGACTTATATCCCTCTTCGGAAAACCTCCACTAATCTCTGAGTCCTCTAGGAACACAGCATGTCTGGTTTCTACAAACTTAGTGAAGCGACCAGGACAATAAAATCTGTATCCCTTTGACTTATCTGGATATCCCATGAAATGACAGCTACTGTTTTAGAATCCAGTTTCTTTTGTTGTGGATCAAACAACTTTGCCTCACCGGGACAGCCCCATACCTTTAATAATTTAAAGACGGTTTCCTCCCATTCCACAGTTCAAACGGTGTTTTGGCAACTGACTTAGATGGAACCCGATTTAGTATGTGAGCAACTGTTTTAAGTGCTTCCATCCATAATTCCACAGGCAAGCTAGAATGACTGAGCATGCTACGTACCATGTCCATTAGCGTACGGTTGCGACACTCAACAACTCCATTTTGCTGTGGTTCGCCTGGCATAGTGTACTGAGCTCTAATGCCATTTTCTTCTAAATACTTAGCGAATGGTCCCTTAACTTGACCATATTGAGCATGTTTGCCTTAGTACTCACCTCTCCTGTCTAATCTTACAATTTTGATAGAAGTATTGTCTTGTTTCTCAACTTCTAACTTATAAATCTTAAATATTTCTAGCGCATCTGAACGCCTGCGAATAGGGTAGATGTGTCCATAGCGTGAATAATCATCAGTAAATGTTATAAAAGAATCATAACCATCTACCGATGTAACAGAAAGAGGGCCACAGATATCTGTGGGAATAATTTCTAACACGCCCGTACTTCTGTTTGCACCTTTCTTAATTTTCTTAGCATATTTCCCCTTAATGCAATCAATGCATTGGTCTAAGTCTGAAAAGTCTAAGTGTTCTATAATCTCTTCTTTAATGAGACGATCCATTCTCCCCCTCGAAATGTGACCAAGGCGATAGTGCCACAATTTCGAAGAGGTCTCATTCAAGCGCTTACGCTTATTTGAAACATTAGCAACATTACAGACATTCATCACAGAATCATCATTAAGAGAGAGCATATAAAGTTTGCCTTGCCGACTAGCAAGGCCAACACTTATTGAATTAAATTTAATCTCACACTTGTCTTTATCAAAAACACAAATATGTCCTGAATCTGCTAAAGCTGAAACTGAAATGAGGTTTCTCTTAAGACTAGGAACATAAAGAACTTCATCTAATTTAAGCTGGAAGCCGCCTGGCAATTCAAGAACGAAGCTTCCAATGCCTTCGACTTCAACGCCATTGCTGTCAGCCACTCTTAGGTTCCTGTCCCCCCTTCTTATAGTTTGGATTGTAAGGAATGCCTGCAATGAATTAGAAATGTGCACAGTGGCACCTGAGTCAATCCACCAAGTATTAGGGAAAAAATCAGCTAAAAATAATTCATCTATAAAGGAGACAGAGTCAAACTTAATATTACCTTGCTGCTTCAACCATTCCTTGAAGCCAGCGCAGTTCTTCTGAAGGTGCTTGGGAGAGTCATAAAATGAGCACAACATCTTGCCCCATGAGGTGTGGCTGCTTTTCTTGAACTTGTTCTCATGCTTTGGAGCGAAGTTCTTGTTCTTATTCTTCCTAATGTTCTTCTTAGCGCCTTGCTTGCTGCTGCCAGACTCATGCTGGTTCTTAGGAGTGTCACCGAGGGAGAGGTTTCCAACCATGTTGACCACATCCTTCATCTTCTCAGTTTTGAGTCTTTCCTCCTCCTCAACACAGTAGCTGATTAAATCACTAAGAGTCCAAATTGCTTTTGTAGTGTTGTAGTTAATCTTAAAGGCAGCATACTGCGGTGATGGTAAAGAGGTCAGAATGAAATGCACAAGAAAACCATGTGAGATCTCCATCTGCATCTCCTTGAGTTTGTTGGCCATGTCGCACATGCTGAGGATGTGCTCCCTGATGCCTGTCTTACAATTTTACTGAGAGGAGACGAGCTTCATGATCAACGTGCTTGCATAAGTCTTGGAGGAGCTCTTAAAGTTCTCCTCAATCTTAGTCAAGAGCTCCTTAGTAGAGTACTCAACACCTTGGGCATTCTCGAGGGGAATGGCCCCCTTGATGCCTGGGCTGATAGTCTGACTCATCACCATGGCAGCCATGCGATTGGACCTCTCCCACTTGTCAAAAGCAGGAGAAGTCTGTCCTTCAGCTGGAGCAGCAGGCCTATCCTCTCTGAAAGCAACATCAAGATCATTCCATGCTAGGCACGTCATGACCTTGCCCTTCCAGTCCAGAAAGTTCACTCCATTGAGCGGCTGAATGTTGTTTAGGAATGAAGCCACTTGGTTCACGTTGTTCACTGAAATAAGACAAGTGAAATTTTCTTAGTAATAATATACTTGAAATGCGAATAAAAGCATGAAAATAACCCTATGGTGGTCTGATTAAATTCATGCATCAAAATCAAGTTGCATCACCGGTGGGGAAAACAATCGAAATTCATCTTATTACTCATGATCAATCAAAGGTGGTCAGAAATAATCACGAGTTTACTCTAAATAAACTTCTCAGTGGTTCCATTTATTTAGAGGCATCTCAAAATATATTGGTGGATTTAAACTTAAATTTCAATGAATAAACATCCATAAATCTTAATTTACAACACCAAAATTCTTAATAAAATACTTATGCAAGCATTAATCAAAGCTTAAAACAATATTAAAAATATGTCTTAAATAATACAGTAATTAAACTAAACTTAAAACTATAATTAAGAGGGAATTTAAACTTAAAATGCACTAAAATTCGAATAAAATCTAAAGCTAAATTGGCCTAGAATCTAAATTCGGCCCGCAATAGCCCAACAGGCTCACGCGCAACGTTAACGCGCACGCGGCCCAACTTGCGGCCCAGCAGCGCGCGGCTCGTTATCGCGCTCGCGGCTCGGCTCCTCAGCTCGGCTCGGCTGCGCACGCTCAGGGGCTCGGCTTCACAGGCTCGGCTCGGCTCGGCTCAGCGCGGTGACACGGCTTGGCTCGCTCGCAAAAGCAGCCCAGCCCTTAACGAAGGCAGGCCGGTCGAGATGTGGCCCAGCCTGTGCTCCGCGCCCGCGCTCCCCCCCCCCCTCGATCGCAGCCGTCCAAGAAGATCGGACGGACGAGCGCGAAGGGGTGCGCATTAAAAGGCCGAAACGGCCGGGAGGGAGGGAAACCCTAACGCATTTCCTCCCTCCCCCTTTTCCGAGCGACAGCTCGCGGCGGCGAATGCGCCGCCGTCTCCCCCACCTCCGGCGAACCAGATCCGGTGATAGAGCGTCGCCGTCTCCTTCCTCTTCTTCTTCCCCACCAGATCCGGCGAGAGAGAGAGATATCCCCATCCGCGCTTCCGGTCTGCTCGCCGGAGCTCCGCGAGCCTCCTCTGTGGCGCTGCATGCGTATCGCGCGCAGCCCGTCGAGGTGCCTCGTCGGAGCTCAACGGCAGCGGTACGGTTCTCCTCGGCCGAAGCACGAAGAGGGCGGAGGCGCGCACCACACAGGTGCGCGCGCGGCCGAGGAAGGCCTGCTCATCGCCGCCAACACATGGCGCAACCGAGCAACCTTCCAAGGCTTCGCCGGAGCTGAAGGTGGCGGTCGCACGCGCAGATCTGCTACGCGCGGCCGCCATGACCAGGTAGGCCATCTGATCTGATGCTTAGGGTTAGGGTTTGTGTAGATTTAGGGTTTGACTCGGGGTTGGGGTTTCGGATCTGAAGGTTTCTAGGGTTGCATGCTAAGTTTTGGATCTGATTCGGTGTTTTGAAGCTACCCCTTCTAATTTCTATTGACTGTGTGTGCGACATGGCTAATCCGAGCTAAAAGATAGGCTAAAATATGAATCCGAAACCCTAACTTATAGATTCTTAGGCTAAAACTTGAAAATAGCTTACGAAATGAGTAGATCTACACATGCAGTGACTAAAACTTGATAAAATAATGCTTAATCTCATCTTTTCCTTCATTGATCTAACATAAACGCATGAAAAACTTAACTTTTCTTCTCTGATCTCCTCTAATCTTATCTTATGCTACTCAAACCTCCTCTGTAACACTAGATCGACTCAAAGAAAGCCTAATCATACATGGATCTAGTGTAACCGAACCCAAAGGCTTAGGTTTTGGAGTGCTAAGGATCTAGTAGGCTAGATCTAGGCGACTAATACCAATTGTTAGTGTAAATGAAGGCTAACAATACTTAGAACTTGACTAAACAGGATCACCTAGCCTATACAAGATCACATCTAGCTTAGATCTAATGCGGAAGTAAAAGGAGTCCGGATTCGGCCTTATACCAGCGGTGGTGTTGTCCATCGCGACGGGGAAGGCCGCAGAGGCGGTGTTCAAGTTGACGTTGAGGGCGACGTCGGGCTTGTAACGAAGTCTGTCCTTCAGAGACTTCGGTGGATGACGGCGGCCTTCTGGACACCAACGGGACTGGCCTGCGACGAGAGGAAGGACTGGCCTACGACGGGAGGAACTCGAGCTTCCAGGCCTTCCAGTGCGTCTGATTGATCGGTGTAGGGTGGATGGTTCCGGGGAACCTTGGGAAGCGTGAAGGGTGCCTTTGGGGTGGTACGACCTCAGCTTATATAGCACTGTAGGCCCGGGGCCGAGCCCTGGGGTTTCCTTATCGTTGCCTCATGATCACGGCAACAGATTAGGCTCTGTTGGAGCCAATTCCGAGATCTGGGGGATAAGGATTACTCCCCCTTATCTCGGGTATGTTTGTTGACCTGACGGTCACAAAATATCCAACACATGGCACTCGATCACCTTAATTTGGAGTGGACAGAGAGAGAGAGGGGGTGAGAGAGTTGAATGGATTAAAAAAAGTGTGTATAGAGAGGAACCTAGGTCAGCCTTTTGTAGGCAGGGGGTGGAAGAGGCGGCACCCTCGACGTGCGCGGCGGCCGTCATTCCATGAGCTTGGTCCCCACCGTCTCCGAGCGATTAGGGTGACCGAGTAGGGAAGAGGCGGCGCCCGCGCAAGCCGGGCAAAGCCTCTGACCGCTGCTACCGTTACGTTACCCCTGGCTCGGTTACCTCCGATCCTTGCGGAACCTAGCTTGGCCAGGCAACGCTTGCGCCTGCACGTGGGCCGCCGTGGCGATGGAGGTGGCGATGGAATGCAGTGGCTGCGGCAGGTTCAGGCAGGGGCGGTGGCTAGCACGCTCCCAAGCGATGGGAGCGCAGCATTGGCGGCTTCCGTGAGTCCAAGGATGCGGCGCGGCGCGGCTGGCGCGCTCCCAACGCGACAACAAACAACGGAGGCAAAATGTCCCTCAATGCTTCATCGGCGGAGGCGTTGGATCGCGAGTGGTGGGGCACAAAATCAGTCCAAAGACCCTCGACCACTCTAGGAAGACGGGAGCCAAGCCGAGAGATGCAAGTCGTGGGAGCTACACGAGAAGTGCTTCTCGGCGTGCTTCTTCGGGATCAGCAGGTGGTTCAGCTCCTCCATGTTGCTGGGGGTCACTGTCTTGTCGAACAGGTGCTCCCACACCACCCCGGGGGCGAAGCGAGATGACCGCTGGCGGCGTTGGCGGCAGGGTTAACAAAACCGGTGGGAACCGGTCCGAACCGACCGGTTTCTGACCAAACCGGTCCGGCCCGGTTGTAAAAAAACTCCGGTTACCGCTCCCAAACCGACACTATAAAATCAACCTACTTGGCTAACCGGTCGGCTTCACTGGTTAGCCGGACCGGTTTTTTCTAACGAAAACCGGTCAAACCACGGTTTTGTTAACCCTGGTTGGCGGAGGATGTCGACGATGACCTTGGACTTGGACAGGGACGCAAGGAAGCGGAGCTCGACGGTGGCGTCCTAGTCGGCATCAGCGAGAGGGCAAACGAAGTTGGTGACGTCGTCGTGTCCCGGGAAGCGTTGTGCCACCACGTCGTAGGCTCGGGCGGCGTCGGCTTCGCCAGCTAAGGTGCCGAGCCATACGCGCTGGTTGCACTCAAGGATCTGCGTGCCCCATCACCGGCCGGGCAGCAGCGCCATGCCACCGGGAAACGATTCACGCCGGCAGGCATCAAGTTCGTCCCTTGCAGTGAGAAGATTTGGACATTTGGGAATAAAAAGGATGCTGTGAAGTGACCTAATATGTGGGTCGTTGCTGAGTGAGCATAGTGTTATGGAGACTAGAGCCAGAGTGGTGGTCAAAACTAGTCAAAATGGGGCCAAAACAAGATGAGTGGTCAAATATTCTTGGTTTTGGAGTTTAATGGTTGAAATCCGCCCAATAGTTCGATGGTAAAAAAATAGATTTTGTTCCTTTTTTATCAAATGTTTGAAGCATCACCATGCAGTGAGGCCTGTACATTTGACGCACTCAAACTTGCTAAGGATGATCTCCTCTTATTCAGCAAAGCCACAATAACCAACAACCGAGTTTGGATTATCTAAAAGGCGTCGAAGAGCGTGCCATCAGCGGTGGTGGAGCAGGAGAAGCCGACGACATCACCGGCCTATCTCCTTGATGAAGCGGCTTCACCCTTTGGTCATCACGTAGCTCTTGGTACTGTTCCAGTAGGAGTAGAGGAACCGCTCGTATAAGAAGTAGATGCAGTCTTCCTGGGCGACGTAATGGCCATCTCCGATGAGGACAGACATGAACTTGTAGCCGTATCGACCGAGAAACAGAGAACACCCACGAAGGGTGCGCACTAGATTCCACTGGAACAAGTTAGTGTCAGGAGTTTGTGCCCCGTATACAGAGAAGCTGTGAGTTGTTTCTACCCCTGTGCTGTTATCCTTATCTAGCAGCTCAACTTCAGGAGTGGTCACCAGACTGGAAGAGGAACGTCTCCACATTGGCGTAATCGTCAGGCACTTCATCATCATCGTAGTCGCCTATCCCTGTGCTCCCGATTGGATCTATTCATTCCATTTCGTTGGCGATCACTGAGTTGCCACATGAGTGCATGTGGATCCCGAGTGTGTGCATATCCCCCCATGGCCCAAGGATGTAGAGGTTTCCATGGAAGAAAGCCATGTCATCCACGTCAAGGAGCTTGACACACAAGGTGTGCGGTAGTCGCCCTTGGTACCAACGGTGTGCATCCGTCCTGCCCTGCAGACAAATATGATGTTCTTGAACAGGTTCATGGTGTCTACCATCAATGCGGCGACGATGGGTTCTTCCGCCGCCGACGGACCGCCTTGATGTTGCCAATGCATTGCCACTCTAGGAAGATGAGAGCCAAGCCGAGAGAGGGAAGTCATGGCTTATTTGTTGCAGACTGATTAGGGAAAACCCATGTTGGAACCCACAGTCGTGTGTCAATGTCGGGCACTTGCGGACCCTCCATCATGTTGCAGCTTTTAACGTTGTACATACCAGAGCCATCGGAGTCATGTAAGATGTAGATGCAGTCTTCTTTGGCGGCGTAATGGCCATCTCCGATGAGGACAGACTTGAAACTGTAGCCATATCGTCCCAGAAATAGAGCACGTCCACGTAGGGTGCGCACTAGCTTCCAATGCACCGCCACCCTCATGATGTGTTGGCTATAGTTCAGCGACAACTCATCACACTCGTCGAGGAACAAGGCAAGGTCCATGACCTGGAGCCTGGCATGGGTGAAGGGGTCCACCAGGGCGCACCTGCTGGTATCATAGCATATGTGCGTTAGCCAGAGCTGGTTGTCGACGGAGTAGCTGCAGTCGATGTCGTCGTCGATGCTAGGTTGGTTCAGCCTGTAGACGGTGTTGTTAATGTAGATGCAGTTGTCGATTTGTTGCCATTTTGTAGTGCACTGGGCGATCGACGCCGGAAAGTGCACATGGTTGTAAAGGCCAAACTTGCCTAGGACAGAATCGAAGAAACAACACCATCGGTTGTAGTTGGCACCATCAAAATTCAGCAGAACGAGGACATGGGAGCGGTCGTTCACCATGTGAATAATGGCGGCTGTTGCGACTCAAAAATGTTCGTATAGTGTGTAAAATCATATAGGAACACAACATAGTATTTAAATCCTGAATTGCTAAGCACAGGTGATGTACAAACATCTGAGTTTACAAGTTGAAAGGGAAAACAGTTTTTGGTTTCAGAGGAACTGAACTGGAGGCACTTTTGTTATGGATCCATCTCACATGCAGCGTTGTAGCCAGGGGCAGACAGGATCTTGCCCAATGCCTGGGCCAGTCCATGGGCCAGTTCGTAAGCAATTCTTAGGCTCTATCTATAGACTAGTCGTGATCAGGGCGTGCAAAGATATTGAAGGAAAATTAAATACAATAGATGGATCGGATGCATAAGGTAATACAATCCTGCATTTTTTTGATAAAAAACAATGATCTTTATTTCCTTTTTAGTGAATAATATACTCCTATATCTGGTGTAGTTGTGTGTGTTTTAACAAACAACACGAGATTGTGTTTGTTTCATTGATATAAACAAGGTGAGGTGTAGTCGTGTTATTATGGTGAGGTAGTATGTTGAGCTGGCAGCAGAGGTGGCCTGTTAAAAAGGAAATAAATTTCATGGTTTTTTATCATAAAAATGCAGTATGGTGTTACCTTATGCATCTAATCCATCCATTTTATAAAACATAGATGGTGTATTTATTGTTCCTTGCATATCTTTGCACGCCCCCAACACGACGAGTCGATCTATAGATAGAGCCCAAGACTTGCTTATGAACTGGCCCCTGGATGGGCCCCAGGCATTAGGCCAGGATCCTGTCTACCCCTGGCTACAACGGTACATTTGAGACGGATCTGTAGCAAAAGCACGCGTGTATGCACATGGAATTCAAAAACACAGTAGTAGTCGTTCGTACTGAGCGAGCTGCCTCTCCATAAGAAAAAGCAGCTAGCGCCCGCACTGCATGCAAACAGTCCAAATACAAACAACATTTCCGGATCACAAGTACAATGATCGTGCAGACCGAACATTTCCGGATCGCAAGTAAAATGATCGTGCAGACCGGAGAGTCTCTAGGTTTTTAAAAGTTTATATATATGTATATACTACGTGTTTAGTCATCCAAATGAACTCATCAACCTAGACCCAGATCGAGAGAGCATGGACCGTGTCGCGGCCGCCGGGATGGTCCGCATCAGAAATCTGCCGGACGAGTGAATCCTTGATATCCTCATGTAGCTCCCATCCACCGCCGACGCTGCGCGCACCAGCTTCCTCCCCCCAGCGTTGGCGCCACGTCTGGACCGACAGCAGCCGTTGGGACCTCATTCCTCCACCGCCAGCACCATTGACACGACCATCGATGCCGTCGAGCGTCGATACCACAAACTTCATACCGAACCGCTTCACGATCAACATGCACGACATGTAGGTGTTCGTGTCCCATAGCTGAGATTCGCATTGTCGTGCCTTGCCGACGAGCTTCGCCTCTCTCTGTCCTTAATCGCCTCCACATTGCCGATCGTCGACTTGTCAGTCTGCCACAGGGCGATGTGCATCGATCTCCATGGATTCAAGTCTTGGCTTCGCTTACCCGGGCCCGCAGTAGGCACTTTCGAGGCCATGTGTGTCCTGAGGATCATCAATGCCAGACCAATGCTATTGGTGCGAGATGACATCGGCCACCTCGTGTCCACGCAGTTCCCACACCAGCAAGAACTCGAGATGTGTCGCAGGTTTGTCGTCCACATCCACCTCCTCAATGTTACCGCGCTGAGGATGTACTGTCTGGCTTTGGACAGTTGCACCAACGGCAGGTCTATCGCAGTCACCATTGCCACAACCGTACTAACTAGGTTGATGTGGAGCCGGGACTACGAACCAAATAGCCATATCCCCGAGGGAGCTCATTTTCAAATCCACAAGATGGTAGCCACCTATGGCTACGGGAACAATAACTGTAATGCGGACCTTTTTAGATGGTTTGATGCTATTAGTGGACTGTACCTCCACTTACGAATTACATTATCGGTAAGTTTGCTAGATACATGTAGCTAGCGAGCTTACCAATAATGTAATTCGGAAATGGAGGTACAGTCCATTTACAACATCTTACCGTCTGAAAAGTTCTGCATTACTGTTATTGTTCTCATAGCCATAGGTGGCTTCCATCTTCTTGATTTAACGATGCGCTCGCTCAAGGATATGGCGATTTGGTTCGTAGTCGTGGTTCCACATCAACCTGGTCAGCATGGTGGTGGCAATGGTGACTGTGGCAGATCTATCATCGGTGCAGTTGTCTAAAGCCAGGTAGTACATCCTCGGGGCGGCAACATTTAGGAGGTGGATATGGACGATACACCTGAGCAAAAGCCTCTCGAGGACTGGGAGCTCATGTCGAGGTTCGAAAACAGAGAGTATCACGCGGCATATCTTTGTGTTCTTGCAGGTGTGGGAACTGTGTGGAGACGAGGTGGCCAACATCAGCTCGCACCAGCAACACCAGTCTGGCATTGGTGATGCCCAGGACATGCAGGGCCGCAAAAGTGCCTACAGCCGGCCCGGTTAGGCAAGCCAGCACTTGAACCCGCGGAGATCATTGCGCGTCACCCTATGGCAGACCGACAGGTCGACGACACGGGACGCGGACACTGATGCATCGTGCACGTCTCGTCAGGTCCCAGCAACCCAGCACGCCAGATTGACAAGGGAGGCTTAAAGTATGTACATAATACTGATGTCAAGTAGAGTGAATAGAAGAGAACCGAGCGAGCGCTCGGGTGTGCGGGCAGCCGGCGCGGGTTCGATTCCTGGAATCGCACCCGCGTCTCTCACCGGGGCTTGCCCCATAAAGTCTGTCTATGCAGACTCTCACGCGTGGAGCCACAAAGGGACTGTGACGCGCCCGTCACCTACAGAGCTGGATGGTTTTGGTGATCTCAAGAAGGACGCGGTGTTATCTGAGTGTAGTTGTAGGTTTGATCGTGCACGAGTGGTGTGAGTGTGGTGTGCGTGCGTGGGGTGTGAGTTGTACACGAACAGATACTACAGCTGTACCCAGATGAGAGGCTTAAAAAAAAAGTAGAGTGATTAGAAATGTGGACACCATCTAGTGATTACTTTGAGACAATATGGTTGAGTTTATGGAAAGAACCACAGTAACAAGCCAGGTACCAAATCTTGATAGGAGAAAGCCACGATTTAGCTAATTTTGTGCGGGTTCAGAATATTCTTTTGTTGGATAATACCATATTGTTCTTTTAGCACATCAGAACAGACATGTGACTCTAGTTTTGGAAGTGTACAATTCCATTTGTACGATACAAAGATAGTTCCATCAAAGAGACGAACATTTTGTAACATATGTATATTTACTCATACTGTGAACTTTTTGAATGTTTTCAATTATTTTTGTTATTAGAAAGTGGCAATAGCCACTGTAGTTAGATGCTATGCCATTAATTAATTGGGAAAAGTCTATTTTTCACCCTCCAACTATTACAAAAGTCTGATTTTCAACCCACAACTACGAAACCGGGCACTAAACACCCTCCAACTATCCAAACCATGCAAAATTAGCCCTTTGGGTGGTTTTGAAGGTGGTTTTGTATTTTCCAAAAAAAATAAAAAAATAATGTTGTATTAAAAAATTCATAAATAATTTATTTTGAACTAGAAAAATTACAATCTGGTGCAAATGTTTTTCTAAAAATGTGACCTATATGTTGGTGCACCATTAGAAGTTATTTTCATACTATTTATTTTTATTCTAATTATTTTTTAAAAAACAATAAGACACTAATAATATAATTATATAATACCCAAAGAATATTAAATGATGTGCCAATAGGTTGGTTACATTTTAAGAGAACTTTTGATACTGATTTCATATTTTTTGGGTCCAAAATGAATTAGTTATGGTTTTTTAAAGTTTAAATAATATTTCTGCTATTTTTAGAAAATCCAAAACCACCCTCAAAACCACCCAAAGGGCCAATTCTGCATGGTTTGGATAGTTGGAGGGCCTTTAGTATCTAGTTTTATAGTTTGAGATTGAAAATCAGACTTTTGTAACAGTTGAAGGGTGAAAAATTGACTTTTCCCTTTATTAAATATTGTAACATTTCTTCTATGTACTCCCAGTTTCGGTAATTCTTGCTTCCACCAATGTTTCTGTTTCCTTTCTGCAACGAATATCTGGAGGCTGGAGCTACCTTCAAACCAATAGCGGCACGGAGTTAGATTTTAAGAGATATGTGAAGAAGTTTTTTTTCCCCGACAAGTGCATGTGTCATTCTCTTGCTTTGCTTCCACTAGATGAACAGGCTCACTGTTTAATCTACATGCTCACTGTTTAATCTAGTGATACTAGCATGTTTTTCCAACTCGAGTAGCAACGTGGGAAGAAGAAAGTCTCCCAATACAAGGAAGTCCTACACTATCAAATTCAATTTCATGATTAGGCCTTTGGATTTAACTGATATGGAATTTTTCTTCGGCCCAAACCCTTTGCATTTACATCGAAATCACTTGGTGTGGAAGAGCTCCTCCATGTCCTCGAGGCTCCGTCCCCTCGTCTCCGGCAGGCACGTGTACACAAACACGAACGCGGCGGCGGCGATGGCGCCGTAGAGGTAGAACGCGCCGGCCATGGTGATGGCCTTGTAGAGCGAGATGAAGGTCATGATGACCACCCCGCACGCGACACGGTTCATCGCCGTGCCAAGCCCGGCGCCTTGGCCTCGCAGCCGCAGCGGCAGGATCTCCGAGCTGTACACCCACGCCATGGGCCCCAACCCCATGGAGAAGAACACCACGTACGCCATCACCGCCGCCATGGTCGTCGCCGCGGTGGCCACCGTGGTGGCGGCGGCGTCGCCGTCGCCGCCAGCGAACGCCGCGAACAGCGACCCCACCACCACCAGCGACGCCGCCATGCCGCCCGTGCTCACCAGAAGCAGCGGCCGCCGGCCGGCCCGGTCGACAAGCGCCATGGCGATGAGGATCGACCCGGCCTTGGCGACGCCGAAGACGACGTTGAGGCTGAGGAGCAAGGTGTTCGACGTAACGCCGGCCATGGCGAGGATCCGTGGGCCGTACAGCACCACCGAGTCGATCCCCGACGCCTGCTGGAAGAACTGCAGCGTCAGCACCATGGCCAGCACGCGCCGGACTCCGGGCTTCGTCGCCGCCTCCTTCCACGCGCTGCTGCTGCTCCCTTCGCCGTCGCCGGAGACGAAGACGACGTCCTCGATCTCGAGCAGCCGCCGCTCGGCCTCGGCGGCCGTGTCCGACGTGCGGTGGAGCACGTCCTTGGCCTCGGCGACACGGCCCTTCATGACCAGCCACCTCGGTGACTCCGGCATGGTCAGCGTGCCCAACGCCAGGAACACCGGCGGCACCACCCCCGCCGCGAACATCACTCGCCATGACAGGTGCGCCGGTAGCCCCGAGAAGGCCAGGTTTGACACATAGCTCAACAAAACTCCCGTGTTGTTAAAAATCTTCAGTAAACAACAAAAGAACGCAAGATTACACAAGATAATCAAATCAGAACAAATTAAATCTTCAGTTTACATGTCAGTTGTGTGTTTGAACTTTGAACTTTGAACTTGACACACTGCTATATACCTCGGGAACGGAGGTGAGGAGGCCACGGGAGGACGCGGGGGAGATCTCGGCGGCGTAGATGGGGGCGATGACGAAGTCGTAGCCGACGGCGATGCCGGCGATGAAGCGGCCGACCATGAGGGCGTTGTAACCTCCGGCGAGGGTCATGCAGAGAGGGCCGAGGAGGAAGAAGACGTTGGCGAGGACGATGGTGAGGCGGCGGCCGAGGCGGTCGGAGGTCCAGCCGGCGAGCAGCGCGCCGGCGAGGGAGTAGATGTTGATGACGCCCGAGAGCACCTCGATCTGCGCGTCGCTGATCCCCAGGTCCTCCGCCATGAAGATCTGTGCGCCGCTCATCACCGCCACGTCTTGCCATGGAAATGGTGCGCGATTCAGCTAATCAGCTTAAATACGTAATATGTATAGATAGTATAGATCGATACATATATGTAAGTATGGCAAGATGGTAGTAAGCTGTGTACTGTAGCCGGTGAGGATGGAGGTCATGGAGGCGAGCACGGCACAGAAGAAGGGGTACTTGTTGCGCCTCACCGGCGGCAGCGGCGGCGCGGCGGCGGCGGGCTTGGTGAGCAGGGGCATCTCGGCGGCGTCCGTCGGCTGCGCCATGGCTGCTCGCTGGCTCAGGCTGCAGCGTGTCAGGGATGCCCTCGTGTCGTGTCGAAGACAAGGTATTAATGGTCGCTGGGCGGGCTTAATTACCCGAGCCGGGGACAGGGACTATAGGGGACACACGATATATGTAGGGATTACGTGGATGACGTTGCGGTGCAGGGGGCACGCGGAAGTCGTGTGATGGCGACGTGGTCATGGACTAATGGGTGAAGTCCACCGGTACGCAAGAATCGCGGTGAATTATCTATTATTATTGCTAATAATAAAAAATGTTATTTGATGGTTAAGGTGCCATTATCAATCCTATTACTAATATTAAAAATTTAATACATTATCAATCTCAAGCGCAGTTAGTTCACTCCCATTTTAAAGGTTTGGCAATATATCACCTGAAAACCAGACCTCTCCGTACAAGGCTGACCCTACAATCCAACCGGGGCAACCGCCCCAGGCCCCCAAATATCAAGGGCTCCCAAGCGGCGAACTCCATATAGCCTTATATGTATACTAAGTGGAAGCAAATAATTTGTCAAAGTTCATCTTCACCGCTTCATCCTTGCACCATCCATGACTAAAGACAAATTAGGCCCCAACTAATAAGATTAGCATTTAGTTTCTTATGGTATATTCCTCCATTTTTTCCTATTTCTTGTACACAAATCAGATCCAAATCGATTTGTAATGTTAATTTTTTTTAAAAAAAAAAGACAAATATTCTAGTAGAACTGGTTAGATGTAGCGGATGTATGCTATTATTTGGACTTACAACCATAGCATAGGCCATAGATGCACAATATCTCCGAAAACTAAGGGCCGACTTTGTCTTCGTGTAAACTATGGAAACTTAAATCTGGGCCACATAATGTTGATCCAAGGGGACGTTCAGGGGAGGTGGGGTAGGGGGGCGATTTGCAAGGTGGGAGGGGTGATTGGCAAATGGTGATTAGAGACACTTTTGCAAATCATCCCTCCCACCTCACAGGAGCGTCCCCTTGGATCAATATCATGTGGCCCATATTAAAATTTTCACAAAAAGCTTGATTTTTACCCGATACGTTGCATTATGATTTTGATAGTCTCCACAATTACCACACCTCTATACATGCCCTCACTAGTGCTATCCGCAATTACCACACCTCTATACATGCACTCACTAGTGACCCATTTCTTTCGTTGGGCTTAGCTGTGGCTGTGGCAGTCGTCGGCAGAAAGACGAGATGGTAGTGTGTGTGTGTATGTGTGTGTATTAGTGTGTTACCGCTAGATGTGTCCATCGAGGCATCGATCACCCGTGTTCTATATACGTTGGGCTCTCCTGCAGCTACAACACCATGGGGGCTACATCGATCTACATGATTTACCAACCTATATATCCGCCTAGCTATAGTACACGATACGATCACGCATGTGTTCCATAATTCATTTGTGGGACAAAAAAATATCATTTGTCGCAGCAGTATTTATGTGCACGAAAAAGACAAGTCTGCAAATGAGCACATCCATGCTTAATGATGATGTTGATGATGGAAGCATATTAATTTGACAGGTTTATGAGAGGTACCGAGTTAAAAATCTGTCCCAATAGTGCCCTCGACCCCTTGCAGAAAGAAAAATCGCCGTGTACACTGTCTCTGTGGTATGTGCAGCCTGCAGCAGTATGTGATGTGGGGTTGCTAGTTTGGCACGCGGTCGCGGCTTATTTATAACCAGAAAGCGACTTGACCAATTATGTTTTGTTTGATACAGGTTGATGGGTCAGAAATACGGAGTAGGAGGCATTTTAGTCTTAGTTCTCTCCATTTCATTCAAATGCACCTTCATTCAAACAAACTCTTATGTGGGCGAAAATTGTATTTGGACAACTAGAAAGGATCGGCTTCTCGGAACAGATGGACTTATTCTACATGTTGCCTTTATTTATAATCTTGATCCCCTACCGTGCAACATTTATAATTAAGATCACTCGAGTCCCTCCGTCATTTTTAAAGAATAGGAGATAGAAGAGATTAGAGGTTGAAGAAGAGGTCCCATTAAACTGTCATCTACTATGTTTGGAGAACGGCACCGGGGAAAACATAAGGGAACTGCTAGCGCCCGGACGTCCGGCGTCCGGGCGTAGCGACGGACGATGTTGCACTCGTATGTAGCATGCAACATCATGGTGATTTTTGAAACATTCAGTCAAATAACTGGTACCGCAACAAACGATCGAGGGTTGTTTTGCAACGTACGGGCGAGGCGCAACATTAGCAGATACAAGATTGTAACATTCGGGCGAGCCAACACAGGTGAAACAAAAGCGCTGGAAAATTGCAACAATTGGCGATGTCGTATGACTATGATGTTGCACCGATTGATGTTCCAGTTGCATGTTGCATGCAACATCAAGGTGTTTTTTTTTAAACATTCAGTGTAATTTTGTGTTGCTGCAACAACGATCGTAGGGAGTTTGCAACATATGGGTGAGGTGCAACTTTAGCAGATGCATATTTGAAACATTCGGGTGAACCACAAAATACACGTGAAACAAAAAACACGGGAACGGTTGAATCACCTGCACGGTGGAACATCGACGGCGCGAAACGTGCAACATTCGGCGGCGGCGCATGACTGGGATGTTGCATCGACTGAAACAACTACACATGCATGGTTGAAGTACAATGTTGAGGAGTTGGAGCATTTCATACACGGTGCGACATAACATGCAACACGCGCCTCCACCGTATGACTACGGTGTTGCACCGAATGAAACAACCACACTTGCACGTTGAATAGGTGCAACATTCCATCCAAGATGCAACATGATATAAGCGAAACATGTAACACTCGCCGCCGCCGTATAGCTAAGATGTTGCACAGATTGAAATACAAATCGCAGGAATGGTTGAAACACCTGCTCGATCAGTACAAGACTTGCAACCATTAACAGAACGTTAACACGCAACATAAATGGCAGCCATGTTGCAACAAACCGCAAGCACTAATGTTCGTGTAGGAACGGTTAAAGCCACTGCAAACACTGGTGTTGCAATAAACTGCAAGCACTCAACGGTGGATCCAGCGTCCGACGGGGTAGAGATCCGCCGGACGTAAGAGTCCTAGCATTACCGAAAACATAAACGCTTCTAATGACTAGCCTAGCAACTAGCTTCACCATATTTCTGACTATTTCTCTCCATCATACACCTTGTTTTTTTTTTGAACAGCCATCATACACCTTGTTGTTGGGCTATTTGGCTGCCGTGTGCTTCTTTCCGTGTGTATTGTGTTACACATGTATTCATCTTGTTCACAAAAAATCCATGGAATGCAGCAGGGTACTATTTGTCTTATGAAAAATTGTTATTTGGGTAAAGCAGAAACCGGTTATGCAATGTATTTTCATAACACAACTATTTGTTTACGGTTAAATCACAATAAACATGAGCATTGCAGAAGCAATGAAATTTCAAAATAGAATACTTCAGATGCTGGTTCTTTCATGGTAAACAAGTTATCCAGGTAACCACCACTGTTTATGCCAAAAATATTGAAGCTGTGGAAACAACACAACCCCAAACAAGAACAAAGGACTAGTGTCCAAATGAATTGATTCAAATGAATCAGGTCTGCATTGGAAGGAGATGATTGATGAAGTACAAGGCATTGCATTCAAGTATTCAAATGAATTGATCCAAATGAATCAGGTCTGCATTGGAAGGAGATGATTGATGAAGTACAAGGCATTGCATTCATCTTGCATTGGAGGGAGATGAAGCACATCGGTCGTGTTTTTTTTTTTTGTCGCCACACCTTTTTTTCAGGCGTAAATTTCCAGAGTTATATTTTACACCAATTTTGATGTCAAACCCCTCCTTCCAAACATGCATTAGGGCTAACCAGCCTTCCAAACATACATTAGGGATTTTGGAAAGGAGTTGTTTGGAGTGAAATGGATGGGGTCTAAATTAAGGGCTTGTTCGGTTTCATCGGATTCAATCAGGACCAGGAACGATAGATATAACAAGAAATTCATGATAGGTAAAGCTAGAGACCAGGATTTATTCCGGGTCGAAAACTAATTTACTCATGATAGATACAACTAGAGACCTGGAATGATTCTCCATCTCTTGACTAGTAGATTGATTTCTGGTCTTTTGGTGTCACTATTGTGAGTAAATTAGCTTTTGACCCGGAATGAATCTCGCCCTCTTATTGTACCTGTCATAATTTTTTTGTTATATTTCCCGGCCCGGATTGAATCCGATGGAACCAAACAAGGGGCTTGTTCGGTTCCATCGGACTCAATCTGGGTCAAGAATAATATATATAATAAGAATTTCATGATAGGTACATCTAGAGACCGGGATTTATTCCGGGTCGGAAATTAATTTACTCATGATGGATACAACAAGAGACCCGAAATGATTCCCCACTTCTTGACTAGTGGATTGATTTCGATCTTTTGGTATCACTATCGTGAGTAAATTAGCTCTTAACCCGAAATGAATCCTGGTCTCTAGATGTACCTAACATGAATTTTTTGTTATATTTATCATTTTCTACCCTGATTAAATCCGTTGGAACCGAACAAGCCCTAAGGAGGTATTTGGTTCCTCCTCAAATACAAAAATTGAAAAGGCTTTTTGCCGTTGGAAACGTGTTTGTGAAAGGGGATGCAGTTGTAAATTTTTGTTTTTGGCAACTAGACAGGGCTTAACTTTCCTCTCCCACATTAGCTGCAATCGACTACTTTCCAAGCCCAGGTAGTGGACCTGCCCTAAGCCCACCAAGCAAGTGCGGACGCAACATAACACATTAGCAGCGTCATGTGGCTTCGTCCAGGCCCATGGCCATGGAGTCATTTAGACGTTCATCAAACAGGCACCAAAGCCGCTGGGCAGTATCGACGCACATGGAAAACACCTAACGAACGAACTGGGGGTGCTCCTCTCCAGATTAAGGTTCTATCATATCTTTAAACTTTCAGCCTGTGCATGATTCCATTTTCAAAGAGAAAACAAAAGCACCAGTTTAAACTCTTCGATACCTCCAGTCAACAGAAAGCAAATTCAAGACTCACACGCTACATGACAATATCCAGGAACAAGTTTGCTACAGAATACAGATACTGCCTCCCAGCTACCGAACACATGGATGGACACGCTTCTGAGTTTAGCTCAGCCTCAAGCCAACCCGCCACTAGTCGCCGTCCTGATTATCTGAAACAAGGCTGCATAGCGATCGCGAGAAAAGGCTGTCAGATTTCTCTTTGCTTAAAACATAACCACAAAGTTAAATGTCTCTCTGACTTGGTAAGGAAATGAAGTCTATCTTAAACACATGAGCCAAAAGTAAACTAAAAAAACTCAAGTTATGGTATGTTTGGTCGGCAACTAAATTTGAAGCATAACATTGGCTGTTACAGCTTACAGTGAAGTGAATTACATCTGGGAAAAAAATTTATATCCTCAATGACTGAAAAAAGATGCGTACAAAGCTGCTTGTAGTATCCATTTTAGTTTGGCTGATAAATGGTCAACAAGCAAATTCATGGCGGTCCAGAAAATCGTGCAGGGCATTGAGATATGGAGTGGACGGGTAATTAAAATCAGCATGCTTTATCTAACATCATATCTAGGAAACTAGTCAGGTATATTTCAAGCACTAGTAGTGATGACGAACATGTCAGGTTACCTCGGCCACAAAGGACTAACAAAAAGCAAAAAGCAGGATCACCAAAGATAACTCCAAGAATGAGCCAAACTACTGAACTAGTGTATATTTGTACATGCAGAACATGGATGCAAAATAATAGTTCTAAACAGTCACAAACTGGTAAATGATCCTACAATGCTTCAGCGCTGATGTATTATGCCCATTTTAAAAACCATGATTCAAAAGATAAAAAAACACTCCAACAAAATACAAGGGTTGCAAAGATTATTAAAAGAAGGTGGGGGAGTAATAAAGGTTTGGTTCCATGCTTACATGATCCAACAACCACGAAAATGAAGAATCCAAGCACGATCGGCCCAACAGGGTAGTCATTCCCCTTCTTCACAGTAGTCTCAGGCACAGAACCCCTCTTTGTGATGTTCTTCTGGAATTTGGCGCTCTTCCTGTCTGCAAGACGCCTTGAGGTAGTCTGGGTGAATGCAAACAAAATTAATTAACAGTAAGTCAAAGGTAACAAAGTGTATCCACATCAGGACATGTCTTTTATTCTTTTTTATCACTATAAAATCTTATTTCTAAACTCCACTAGAGAATTGATCAGTTATGAAAGGATCACAGCTGAATTGTGTAAAATCTCTCTTATATTCAATTTCACGATTGATAATCATATCACTTAGTAGTTGTAAAGTACCAGACATCTATGAAGAAACAATGACTAACGACACAAAATTCCCTCCGACCTAACTTCTTAAGGCTCACTTCACCTGTTGAATACCTAAAACTGATCATATCAACAAACCAGTCCAAAAAATTATCCTGGTTGGTTCAACAACTAAAAACAGTGACAATGGACCAAGTATAGAAAATAAACACACTAGATAATCATCAGTTAGTTGTAAAGTACCAGATATCTATGAAGAAACAATTACTAACGACAAAAAATTCCCTCCAACCAAACTGCTTAAGGCTCACTTCACCCCTTGAATACCTAAACTGCTCATATCAACAAACCAGTCTAAAAATTGATGCCGGTTGGTTCAACAACTGAAAACAGCAGTGACAATGGACAATTTAAGTATAGACAATAAACACACTAAGTAAGCTTATTGAAGAAGAAAAACACATCAAGGATGATACTGATTTGCATCAGCTTAGATCAGAGTGACAGGACATAAAAAATGTAGACAGCGCCACAATTGTAAGCATTAAAATTGCAGATAAAACCACACCAGCAACAGCCAACAGAGCAGAGAGCACCAAACTGAGATCACAAACAATGGTCACTAAAACAGTGCCTACATTTCCGTCAGTTCTAAATTTGGCTAAGAATGATACCACAGGAAAACATACTACCACTACCAGATACGGGTGGGTCTTAAAAAACCAACCTTAGAGAAGTGAAAAAAAAAAATAGCATGTGCTTCTATGAATCATTCTTAAAACAGAAAAACAACGTCACGCTTCATATTTGATTGAAGGTTATCTGATGCCGAACACTAAATGACGTCCATGCCAAAGAAAAGCTCCAAAAGATAGGCATGCCCATATACAAGTGAAACAAAAATGCAATCGAAATACCGAAGGAAAAACGAAACGTGAAATCTGTCAGATTCAAAGTTTCATTGATAGCCACCATCATAACCCAGCCGCGATTGACAGCCCCGTGTAGGCATCAAGCCCACTACGGTAAGGGGCCTGACCTTGTTCGTTCAATGAACTGTGTAATTTCCATTTGCTTAATGACTACCTTATCCATTTTTCAGATCTTCCCCAAACGAACAGTGAACTGGAAGAGCATCATGAACACGATCCCCTCCTGGACAATTGTCCCTACGAACTGATAACCTCTCCCAAACCTTTCCAGCGAAGGCCTACCCTGAGGCACACCATCCCCAAATACCGCGACGCGCCATACTCGCAGTCGAAGAACTCACGCAGACAGCATCCACCGGACCGGACCCGCGCAAGTCCCCGACGCGAGATACAAATCAAACAGCCCCACCCAACGACCAAATCGAACAAGGAGCCGCATGAATCCATGCGCCAGATCGTACGGGATAAAAGCACGAGTGAGAATTCCGGCGCTAATCCGACACGAAACACCACCCAATCGCACGCCACAGAGGTTACAATTCAAGAAAGAGGCATCTGGGTGGAGTTACTCCACGCTTACCATCTTCGCGCGCCGCCGCAGGCGATCTCGACGGGGGATGGTCGGGGACGGGAGGGCTGCGTCGTCGGCGCGAGGGAAGCGACGGGCCGGAGAGGAACAACGGACAGCGGGAGCCGGGAGGTGTGCGTGATTTGGGGGCCGACGTGAGGGGTTTTATGCAAGGTTGCCTCTTACAATTGCCACGGCCGATTTGGGACGTGGTCGGGGTGACGTGGCCGAAGCGCATTGGGGCGTACCTGACGCGTGGACAGGGGAAGCAGAGACCGTTTCTTTGTCTTTGAGATTAGTGCACCACGCGCTGGGCTTTTCGCACTTGTGTGGGCTTGATTTGAAGTAGAATGGGCTTTGTGTAACGGGCCATTGTAGATGATTGGATCAATATTGCGTGTACGTTGCAAGATTTTTTATAATCGATTGTTCTACATTGTTGAGGGATGATATATGATATTTGGATTAGAGAGTTTATTTATACATGATAACCGGTTAAATTTCTGTGAGGATAGATGACATTCTGCTTTGTAGATTTTAATTGCTATACTCTTCAATTTTTATTATAGTCGTGTCATTTAGGAAAAAATGCACCTGGTAGGGCAAAAACAAAGAGGAGTAAACAAGAACAAATAAAATCATAAAAGTGGAGCTATTGACAAAAACTTTTAAGCGCTTCAATTAAATCTAGATGAATCGGCAATATTTTTTTAGGAAAAAAAAGGCAATAGTTTCTATATGAGCTAGATTTATATCTATACAATCAACCACGACTATACCAATTATTTCTTTTCTTGTTATTACTATTGTTGCTACAACAACAACTACTATTATTACATAGAGATTTTGGTTTTGCCCCGAGCCCCTAAATTCTTAGAATCATGCCCTAATTCTCCTTCACCGCCCTCTTGCTGCATCTCCATCCTGCCCATAAGCATTCATCATCATAGGTTAGTCGCTAGCAAAAAAAGACTCTTCCTCTATGCATTTATTGGTTGGTGGGGATTTCAAGTTCCCACACTCAATTAGCATAACAAGACATGTGTTGAGTGATTACTTTATTGTAAAACCATTTGAAGTTTTTATTTGTTTCAAATATAACAAAACAAAAAAATGTGGGTAAATCAGCGAGAAGCCAAGAAGGGCTTAAGGGGACCATTGTCCCCCTCCCCCCTTGCCCACCCACCACCACTCCGCACCCGTGGAAGAAAGTACACTCTCATGGCAACTATTAACTATTGCTTCTAACGCATTTATCCTTTCCTCATAACTGATTGTAGAGTCTTTTTCAGTTTTCTGGATGCACAAATGTGAGTATGTTTAATATCTGTTATGTGTGTATTGGTACAGAAAAAATATAAAAATATATATATTAAACTAGGCATGGATGCATGATCCTTAGTAGCGGCGATATAATCTCTTTGGTATGGAGTTCATCGTATTGAAGGAAGAACGACGTTTCATTTTCTTTGTTGTATTCACTCTCTCTATCCCCAATGTAAAATAGAAGTTTTATGTAAAAAAATATTTAGCTTGTAGGTACTTTTTTTCTACATTTCGTACCCTTGACAAATTAAAATGGCATCGTCTTACAAATTATTAGATGACATAACGCCTTTTTTTTAATGATGAAAGGCCAGAAGATCATCATCTGAATCATTTTAAACATTACGCGCGTATCTGTAAAGCCATCAAAAAGTGTTTGGTTGCACACACTGGTGCGGGGATTAAAAGGCGCGCTTTTGCTTGCTTCTTTTCTTTTCCTGCCACCCGTAATGCATATGGTGATGATGTCCATAGTGGAGTTGCTGCACGCGTGCTTTGCTTAACGGAAAATGGGCCACCGCACCGCACGGCGCACGCCAAGGAACGAACCACACGACGCGCGGCCCTTTGCGCACGCACAGCTGATGCGTCGCCGCCCAGGATTTCCGATCAGGTTCGTCGTGCCGACGCCAGACCCTCCTCTCCTCTCCTCCATCGGTCAACCGGGCGTCCCCAACTCCCCGTGACACGACTTGCCGCATTTTGTTTCTTGGCACGAAGTGAGCAAATAAACGAGCACATTGACAGAACTTTTTTTTTTGCTTTTATTTGTCATTAAATCTATGTCTACATCTTCAGCTAATTATGTTGAGTGTCGTCACCAAAGTGCTCTTACTGACTAATCGACGTCAAATTATTTATTTGCTAGCCACGCCTATTGGACGTGTCCATGTACATGTACAAGGGTAGTAGTAGGACATACGTGAAAGTATCTGAGTATGACATTTGATAAAGGTTTAGACGTTTAGTCTTTTAGAGGCATTCTTCTTATTTATCTGTCCATCACTCTTTCAATCCCTTTGTTTTCGACATGATACATTTGATTCGAAATTTTGAATATTTCCTTTTTTAACTCATGCAAGATTATCAACAACCAACTCATGTTGAACGTTGTATAGGCGCGTGACAAGCCCTTCCATCAGGATGGAGTATAAAAAGAAAACTTGCATCTGAACATCAATCTAAATTGCATTTGAACTAACCAAATCCGGCCTAAAAATTAATGGACAATGTTCAAATTCTTTTTCGAGTTCGTGCGGTACATCTATACTCTTCTTCATAGACAAAACAAGCATCGATCGCAATCAAGCTATAGCAAAGCTCGAGTACACGCCGTCCCTACAATGTTTGCACTGCACAAGAAGAGCATACCCTCTACTACTACACGCTCCACCGTCGAAGCTTAACACTACGCTCTACCACGTCGCACCGCCGCCGTTCCGGGCGGCGCCGCCGCTCTTGTCGCCGCCGTAGAGCCTGAAGACGTTGAAAGCAGAAACGAACGCAAGCAGAGCGGCAGCAAGCGCAGCCCCAACAGCGCTAGCAATACCCCCACCAGCCTGCCTACAGAACGCACCATACATGCCGCAGATCTCCATCCACTGGAGCTCCGGCTGCCCCCTCTTGGCGATCACCGACGCCTGCAGCGCCGCCGCGAGCGCCGCCAGCACCACGTACGCCAGCGCCTGGTCGCACGAGAACACGCACCATGCCATGGCCCTGCTCCTCTTCGTCGTCGCCGTCGTCGGCGAGACGCCCCGGGCCGCCGTGACGCAGCACCGCGCCGCCTGCAGCAGGCTGTACGCGGCGGCGACGGCGGTGGCGAACACCAGGAAGACCATGGCCTTCATGTCCCTGAAGGTTGCCTTCTTCTGGTACGACGAGAAGAAGGTCTTGGTTTGGGTGTCGGTTGCCACCAGCGCCGCTGCGAGCGCTGATAGCACGCAGAGGATGGCTCGCAGTGACAACTCTGCTACCTTCACCTTGCGTTCCGCCACGGCAACGGCCATGGCGTCGAGAGAGGAAGAAGATGGAGATGTTTAATTTGGTGAGTGGAACTGAGGTTCACGGGAGTGAGAGTGAGAGATCAGATGGTGGTGTGGCTCGAAGCTCTCATTATTGGCCATGGGGAATTTTATAGAGGGGGAAGGAATCAAAGAAAGCTTTGTTTGTTTGTTTGTTCGTGGATCGTCCACTATGGATTTGGCGCTGGTGGGCGGTACTGTGGGGGATGCTCTGTCTGAGGCGTGGCAGTGGTAGGGTGGCTTCGTCAATGGTGAGCTAGCAATTATGGCGGCCATCATCACGGGGGGAGCTTTTTCCAAGAAAGAGGATAGCGTTGGATCATCTCGGACGGGTTTGCACGCCAAGGCCGGCTCTTGCTCCGTCTGGAGAAAACGGTTTCACATGTCATCGGTAGCTATAGCTTGTTAAAATGGAGAGAGAGCGGTCACGGCTCATCGATCGGTCAGGAGCAGTGGTGCGTCGCTTCTTGGCAGCGATAGATCGTTGGTAGTACTAGGCTTGGACACACGCCTCGATCTTGTACCGGCCTGACGCGTTGGAGAGCGTCTCGTTGAGAGGTCCCCGATCGAGGAGACGCCATCCATCGGCGGTGTGGTGTGCCGTGTCGTCATGGTGATGCGTACGTGACGTGGCGGCACAGGTGTTTAGTGTCTCGTAGTGGGGAATTCCTGTCGTTTGGCAGTTTTCCTAGATGCTAATATCGAATAAATCACTAAGATTCAATGTCAGATTGTCAATATGATATGTAATAAATTGGATTTTAGAGTTCCGTAGGGTATTCTTCCGCTCTTCTGCAGGCAAGCCCCGTGACAGTGTGAGACGCTGCGGTTCCTTTCATATTTACACCCATCGTCGACATGTTCATGTGGGTCATCGTCAGGTTCATTCATCTCCGACAGAGTGGAGGAACAACAACCTCACAGTTTCACATTTGCAGGGGGAGCAATACGGGGCATGCAGCCTCACACTCTAGCCTGTACCGCATTGTACCACATGTCCCTCAATCTGCCAATCATGGGGCAACGTTCATACCTGCCGAAGCTGCCCTGCTCGAACCTATTCATGTCATGGGGCTACATGACAAGCACCATTCATTGAGACCGGAAGTATTAGCATCAAGCAACATTATATATATACAATATGTTTGGTGAAGAACAGTATATATGTTTGGTGAAGAACAGTATATATGTAGAAGAACAATCACTGTTTGATTCAGCTGTTTTGTATATGTTGCCCGGCTAAATTTTAACAGTTTTCGAACAACACCCTGAGTTAATATGCGTAAACTAAAATGCGTCATAACACACCTAATGATATGGCATTACGACAACTCCTCTGCTAACACTTTACACTGATGATGAAGGAATCAGCATGCATCAGCACAGCATCGCACAAGTAGCTACCGTCCTCTTGTATTGGCTCAGTGTCCCTCCGACTTGGCCGGCATGCTGCGGACGTTCTTGAGTAGGTCCTGGATCTTGGACAGCATCATGGTCTGCGCGGGGTCCCCTCCGGCGCCGCTGCTGCTCGCCTGGTGCGGGGGCTTCTGGGTCTCCTGCAGCTTGATCTTCTCGAACAGGAACTGCTTCTCTGCCTCTGCCTCCTCCAGGCGCCGCTTCAGGTATATGCTCGCGTAGTCCTGCTCCGCCGTCTTGGACTTGGCCAGTGCAATGCTCTGCAGCCGCTCTGCCTCCTGACAGGCCTCGCTCGCCTTCAGCTGGAACATCTCCGCCTCCGCCTGCTTCAGCCGCACGATGCTCTCCAGCTCATCCACCTGCTGCTTCTTGCGCAGCTGCTCCGCCTTCAGCTCCTGCGCCTCCCGGACCTTCTCCTCCAGCTCACGGTCGCAGGCCTCCACAGCGAGGCGGGCCTTCTTGCAGAGCCGCATTTTTTCTTCAGCCACCAGCTCCATCTTTCTTACGGCTTCTTGGACTACCTCTGCTATGCGGTTGCAGGCCTCCTGGGGAGTGATCAAGCGTCCCGAATCTTCATTTTCAGAGATCTTTGGTGTATCCATCTCAAGCTCTGCATAGTATTGCAGTAATCCATCAGTTGTTAGTGATTACCAAAACCAGTAGTAACACAACAAGAGAATTTACAAAACAAGGTCGCGCATGCAAATGTGGTAAAAAAGCGACAGATACATATATTAACTGCATAACATAAATAACTAACAGCTTAGCACTCACAAAAAGAAAAGAAACACAGAGATTCATAAAGTGAATATCCAAAACACAGAAACTTCAGCCAACCAAATCAAACACATGTGAAAAGGGAGGTCCCAGGACAAACAAGGTGCTATACCCATTTGATCGATACAGTGTTATCAACTTTAGTTGCAGATTGATTATATAATTTGGGAACAACTAATAGATTACTGTTGACGTCTTGAAGAGAGAAGCAGCATATTGTCGTGATGATCGTGAACTAGGCTACTAGGCTACTCAAGAGAATAGGAATAGAAACAAAAAACAGGATCAACAATCCCCTCCTTATGCAGTGGATTCCCTATCAATTCATGGAAATCGTTTTTTAAGAAATATAAACTTATCTTTGTGGAAACCTGTAGCTACCAGATAGAAACCTTTTTTTATCAATACCAGATAGAAACCTAACAGATGATACTCATGCTGGCAAAATAACAAAAGTTTCCATATTTATTTTTTTTCCAACTGTCTGTGTGTTGCAAATAAAAATACAGCGAGAAATGCTTATAGTTACGAAGAATAACTTTTGATTTAGAATTAACCTTGATCAGTTATTTAAACCTTTACAGCAATTTGTTTGTATAGGGTGCGCGCGGCACGACGAGGGGCACATGATGAATGTCAGGGCTATATACCTTTACATCGATTTTCCCAACTTTGTTGACCATGAGTACTAACTACATCGCTGCTATGTAGCCCTATCCCATTGCACCATCAACGTGACCTATACTTAGCTATGGAGAGTGGCTGGTGGCGAAGTATAGGGTGCAGCGATGATGTGATGAAGGGGCACGTGATGATTGATGAATGTCAGGGCTACAAGCAGCTGTGCCTGAGATAAGGGTCGAGTTAACAATACTAAAGGTTGGAATGGTTAGGGGGTGGTAGGTTTGCAAGACTGAAGGGTGGTGTTGGCAAGAGCAGCGCGGGTAAAAGCTTGGTGTTGCAACAAGTCAACTCGAGGGTGAAAAGTTTAGTGGCATAAGTGATATTTCCTTAGTTATAGAAATTAGTAGCATTTCTTGATACCCACTCCCATAAGTGGCAAACCATCAATTCACCCTAATTCAGTGGATGCATAAAGCACAAACAAGGGGGAACAAATCCATAGGAAAATAAACAATATATAGTGTTTGTTATCATGACTCATGACGGAAAGCACATATTATTATCAAGCTCTTGGCTCTGCCCAATTTACATCCAGAGGCCGGGAAAAAAAAAGCAACAGATGACTGATGAAACATATCATCTAGCAGTTGTTACATGAAATAAACAATTCCATGGCCCACCAATATAACGGAAATGAATAAAAGCTCATATGAATGAGTGGTGGTAATAGAAGCACACAATACTTCACACACACAGGCCCGACAGAACAGTTCAAGGAACAGCATATATACAGAAATGCATTGAGAAAATCAACCGAACAGAAGTAAAGTAAGTAGTAAGAGTCAAACACAAACATATGTTTTAGTGAAGGAAAAGGAAAAAATACAAACCTTGGAGCGCCTGCAGGATCACCCTAGGATTGATGGCATCAGCAGGGGCATTCCTCAACCTTTCCATCAGATCCAAACTTTTCCTGAACAACGCCCTACCTTTTTGGTCCTCACTTAAACGGAATATTTTACAAACAAACTCAAGCTCCCGTAACAGTGAATCCCTGTCCCAACCAGGAGCGCATTGTTGGAATACATCCTTGACCCAGCCCAGCAGCTCTGATGTTCTCTGGCAAGCCCGGCACCTAAAAAGCATCTCCGCATGGCCGATGCTACTCTTCACTGATTGCCCCATTCCAATCTGACCATTGTGGATTGCACAATCTGTATGTGTCCAGTGAGAGCAGAAATCACACCCAATCCAGCGGCATGTGTTGACCTCGAAATCGAACTTGTTACAAATAACACACATGCAGAGGTTGCAGAAGCCGTTCCTGCTAGCACACACATTGCACCTGCAATCCTCGGCAGGGAGAGCACTCTGGCAAGCAATATTCCGGCACCTCTTGTACAAGAAGACCTCCACTAGGCGGCTCTGTGGGATGGTGACACTGGGGTGCAGAAAAGCCTGTATCCCAGTCTTGATCGCAACAAGGATCTCCAACTGCACATGGTGCGCCATTGAAAGCAAGGATGGTGTTAAATCAGTCCTGTCCTGGACAAGCTTCTGCAGGAACAAAAACTCCTCGATGTGTTGAGAACCTCCGGTTCCCTCCAGAATTGACCTGAGCTCATTCTTGATGTCCTCCAAGTGCTCTTCAGGCATCACCTTCATCTTCTCAGCGACCAAATCAATCCTCTCACGCGCAACCTCGCGTAAAAGCATCCCACCCATGCGGGCAGAGGGCCCACGGATTACCTGCAGCTTGGCCACACCATTCGCCACCTCCTTCTCCTTCTCCACAGCCCTACTCACAATACCGGTGGCAGCAGCGCCACCATTGCTCTGGTTCGGCTCTGCAGGCCACGTGTCTCTGGAACTGGCGCTCTCAGTAGCGGAGTCATGACCCGGGTCAGAGTTCGAGCCAGGCTCCTGCATGTCTGGCGAGCCAACCTGCTCAGATGAGGCCAGCGAGAGCGAAGTCTGCAGCCCCGAGGGGCGTGGTCCGTGCCTTGGCGGCAGCATCCCTTGAGCCGGTGGCGGCTGCTGGTGGAAATTAGCGCCAGATGATGTCCCCATCTTCCACAAACCTCAAACTGCAACCTGCAAAGGGCAACGTACTCCATTTCTAATTACAAGGATAGAGATCGATGACGTAAGACTCAACAAGCTTCCTTATTAAAGCATCATTGAACAAATAAGGAAAATCACATGCAGCCCATTTCTAAGGAAGGCCCTGTTCGGCTGACCATAATTGGCTGGCGCTCGAGCTGGGTCCGGCTGGAGCCGTTACGGTTGGCGCTGGAGCTGAAGCTTCTAGGCGCTGCGCGGTTGGAGCTCGTCGTGCCAAGAGCACGCCCGCGGTGACGGAGCCGTTAGGCACCCGTAACGAGTGCCAGCCATTTAAGTGCATCCGAACAGGCTCGAAAACTATGGACTAGATATAAGGTGTGTTACAGCTAGTATCCCAAGCTAAGCAATCCTTCTACTCAGCAGGTTACAAATCGGTTGGATACTCCATGCTTCCGTGAACCGTGATACTCAACTTACAGCTCGATTCCTCATCGAAGGAACGCCTAAGCAGAAATAGAAATCAGCGCCGGAATTCGCTAATCGGGACATAACCATCCAAGCACAGCCAATGAACCCAACCCACCCAGGCGCATGGCCTCCACTGCTCGGCCTAAAGGAAGTTCAAATCTCGCAGCTGAACAGGAAGCGGTGGGCGGGGCTCACATACCCCAAGCCACCGAGCGTGGCTGCGCAGGCCGGAACCCACCGCCGACGCCACCAGATCGACCAGTCCGAGTCTGGGCTCCTAGCTAGCTAACGTACGGCGGAACCAGATTCCGTCGGCGGCTTGGGGCGTAACGGGAGGATTAAGCTAGCTGCTCTCACCTGGAGGCGAGCGGACCAGATCGACGGCGCGGGGCCGAGGCCGGCGCAGGATCGCCTCCGCTGCCGGCGCCTTTGACCGACGCGGGCGACGAGGTCCCCCAGCCGAGTTTCGCCTCCGTTCTCCGGATCTCCGCCGCGCTGCGGTTGTCTTTATTTTTTTCAAAATAAAAATTCGAGGATTGGGAGGAGTGGGAGTCCAACCAAGACGAACCCGGCGTGGGTGGGGGAACGGGAAGACCGGAAGGCAACGGCGGCTGACGCTGCTGACGACCGGCTGCAGGCAGTGCGGGGTGGGGAGGGCGACCGGCTTGACCGGTGGTCGACGCGGGTCGGGGATGCGGTGGGGTGGGGCCCCGTTGCCGCGGCTGTGGCCTGGTGGGGTTGGCTGGTGATAAAGAGTTGACCGGCGCGCTCGCACTCATGCAGCCGTTCCCGTGCAGGGGAAACGGCCGAAATGCTGCGTGACTCGAATCAGGACTTAGCAACTCCACTAGATAGACTAAATTTGAGCCTCTATATTGTTTTGGGTCAAAAAAAATAGTTTAGGCGCTTCAAACTTTAGTGAGGTGACTAAATTTGGAGGGCCTCCAAATCTAGAGGCTTTGGACCAAAATTTAGTGGCCTCCCCAAAATGGGGGCTCATTTAGAGACCCTGCTGGAGAGGTTTATTCCAATGGAAGACTAAATCAAGGGATAGAGGCCTATTTGAGGGCTTCACTGGAGATGCTCTTTACGTTTAGTTGCGAAAAGTTTTCCAAATAAAAAACACTAACTTTTCTTTATTCATCACATCCATCACACCCACACAATACTATTTATCTACAATGTTTTTTAGTGAACAGTATATTTTCAAAAAATCTTTGGATGAACTAAACACGCCCTCAATCATCCACTGCCCGACTTTCGTGTCATCGGCCAAATCCTCCTACCTGATTGTGAGATCCTCCGCAGCTGACCTCTATACCATTGACCACAGAGGCACAAAGGGGGTGTTTAGTTGGACCCAAAAGGACTTTTATTCAAATTCAGCCCATCTACTGTTCATGGGAAGAGCAAGCTGCGTACTGTTCATCTGATGGGCCGCATTGTGTGGGGCCCACGAAAATGGTTGCAACCCGTGGCCAGTGCGCGAACCCTAGCAGGCATCCGCTCGCTCCGCTCGCTCCGCTTCCCTACTCCGCGCCGCCGCTAGCGCTCCTCCTCCTCCGCCGCTCGCGCTCCTCCTCCTCCGTCTACCGCCCGCGGCTCCCTCTCCCCCGCAGATCCAGATCCAATCCTCTGCGCCGCCGCTAGCCGTAATCTCGCCGCCGCCGGAATTCGTCCAGCTTCGGGGCCCTGTTGCCCTGGCTCCCAAGCGCCGTGCACCGGCCGGGAGCTCGGGATCTGCTCCTCTCCGTCGCTCCGCGCGTCTGCGTCGGGGGATGTCGGGCGGCAACCCGTGGGATTGGATGGCGGGGACGTTCCCAAACCCCAACGGGAAGCAGGAGGGGGGCAACCAGCCTCCAGCGGCGTACGGGCCCCAGGGCGGGGTCGGGTCACCTGCCGGCATGGAGGGAGGCGCGCCTTATGGAGCCTTCGTCGGCTTCATTCCCGGCGGAGGAATAGGCCCCAGCAGCGGGTACATGCCGGGAGTAGGCTTCGGGCCCGCCTTCGGCCATCACCGACCCGTGTTCTTCCTTTCCGCCGGAGCCAACCAACCACCAGGCGCGTTTGGATCTAGCGCCGGGGCCAACCTACCACCCGGCACGTTCGGATCCACCGCCGGGGCCAACCTACCAACCGGCGCGCTCGGATCCACCACCGGCTACCACTCACCGTCAAAGGCAGCAGGAGCGTTCGCATCCACCGGTGGAATGCACTCGCCGTCCAAGCCCGCCTTCGACTTCTTCTCCCAGGAAGGCCCCTCAGGCACCGCTGCAAGTGCTCGACCTCCACCTGGGAGTCCGCCAGGCCTATCTCGCCTGGCTCTTGACGACGACGCTGAGGTTCGATGCCGTCTCAACCTGCAGCCCTTCGACGACGTGCCTGCAGCACAGCTACCTCCAAGATCCGCAAGGGCGGCGGGTCTGGGCTTCACATTTACCGGCAAGGGAGGAAGACGCGCTGGGCGCGGTGTTGGTGGCGATGGATCACGGCGCAGCCTCCCGCCTGGCGCACAAGACTACGGCGGTGCGACCGGAGGTGAGGCCCCCTCGAGGCGCAGGAGCAAAGCCAAGGGGAAGGGCGCGGCAATTTCACAGCCCGAGCCCGAGCCGGCAGGTCGTGTCACCCGCAGCCGTGCCATGGCTGCCCGTGGCGCCGCTGCTGCTGGTGCTGATGCAAATGACAGTGACGAAGAAATGAACGAAGGCGAGCCCATGTTTCTGAGGTAACCGATCCCACCGACTGAACTGTCTTGTTTCATTTTTATGTGCCTATGGTTTATTTGTCATGGAAGTCATTGTTTGGCTATTACGTAGAATCATCGCCATAGACATACGTGGACCGATGTGGAAACAGACGTTTATTGTGAACTGTATATGGATCAACTCAATGAAGGGTACTGCCCCAACGATAGGATGAAGAAGGTTGGATGGCAAAACCTTAGAGCCGCACTAGCGGAAAGGCTTGGCCTCCAGCTAAACAAGAAGGCCTTGCAGAACAGAAGGGACACCCTCCGCAGAATATTTGTAGCTTATACAGTCTTGCGTCATCGAAGTGGTGGAGGGCGTAACAAAAAGGGTGGTTTCAACGCCCCAAAATCTACTTGGCAGAAATTGTCAAAGGTAATTATTCAATGCAGCATAAGTTGTCATTCAGTTTGGTTAACATTTCCTTTCACACCAACCTAATGCATTTTCGCATGCACGATTCGCAGGACTGCCAAGAGGTGATGCGGCTCAGCTGGGAAAGCCCCACCTGGTTGAAGTGGCTAGATGATATGTTCCGGCACATAACCGTTGATCCTGCTACCATGATTGCCACGGCTCCAGAAACAGAAGAGGCAGGGGACGGTGATGAAGAAGAAGCAACAGGCCAGGAGGATGACGGAGATGAAGAACATGAAGACGACCACATGAGCAATGCAATGGCCGCCAAGCAACAAATTAGGGAGAACACACCCAACTCAACCAGTTCTCGCAAGAGGAGAAGTGGAGCAGATGACACCTCAGGCCCTGGTTCCAAGCGGTCCAGGACTCCAGTTCTAGGCTGTTGGACTACTCTGCAGCAGGTCTAGAAGAACATACTACAAAAGTGCAGGAGGGACTCAGTACCTTCCTGAACAAAGAAATGACAGATGCAGAGGAAGCTAAGCACTGCCTGAACTTGGCCAAGGCGTGTGGGGTAGATCCTCTGTGTCGGGAGTACTTCTTGCTCGTGAAGTTGTTCAAGGATCCCTACTGGCGTGCTCACTTCCTTGATTTGCATGACGAAGAAGCTAGGAAGGCGTGGATCGCCAATATAGACGCTATGCTTTAGTCTCTTGTGTGAAGTCATGTTTGTGTACCCTAATTGTGTGTACTATTTGAGTGTATTGCTTAATTTTCGGCTGGACTAGCTTATGTTTGAGTGTTGTGAACTATTTTTAATTTGGACTATGTCAGTTTCATGTATTGTCATTACGCTTCACGGTTTGTGGCTTTGCTGATTTCATGTTCATTGAATTGTGTTTTGCTTATGGGACAATATGTACTTGTAAGATTACTTGCATTTTTTTCGTGCACCCTATTAATGCAGATCACTTCATTGTGCAGGGCTCCAGTACAGCGGAGAATGAGCCGGATCATGCTGAAGGAGACATTCTGGTCGACGATGACGCCTGTTCGGAGATGGTCGACAAAATCAGAGATCCAGTCCGGCGTGAATTCGCCCGTATCCTCGTGGCTGATTTGCAAGGTATCCGTAAAATCCTAGAAATGGCAAAAGTCCTTGCTCAACATGAACAACTATACTTGCATAGAGGGCCATATAGGGAGACACCAGTTCTGTCCGGCCTAGATCATGTTAACTTGCATGCCGCTGACTGGGAAGGTTGCCATGAGATGTTTAGGATGAGGCCACCAGTGTTTGAGCTTTTGCACCAAATCCTAGTTGATTCCTATGGTAGTTCGATGATGGTTGCCGTGTTGAATAATTCCCTACCCCCTAGCATCCTTGTAGATGTGTTCGGTTCATAATTGATAGATCCGTCATTGATTTACTGTAGTGGAATTTGCCCCATAAGATCGGTCCCTCTGTTTCATGTAAATGCAGAAGAATTTCAATTCTTGAATCAGTGATGTGTTACAGATTATATAGGCAGCGCGCTGCATTTCTGTTGTTTTGTTTTGCTGTTTGAGTAAATAAGAGGTTTTAAAGGGTTTATGGTTTTCTGTGGAAGTGTGGGACGAGACTCTGTACATGGCTTTTGCAGATGTGATCGTTTTTAAACATTTTCCAATCTTTTCTTTCTACGGCTATGTGATGTGGAAGAGTGGATGCAAGCAAGTGGCAGAATGGTGTGGTGTCAAATTGTGAAGGCAAGGTTTGAGTTGATCTATAGTTCTGTTTCTGTACAGTTTCATTTCTTCTTATTTATCTCTTTGGTTGCTAGTATAATTTCAGTAGCTGTTAAATTAGCTTGTATAATTTTGCTAGTATAGTTTATTGACATCGCAGTTAAATTTTACTACTGCTACTGTACACAAAATGCTACACAATTTCTCTGGTGATGAACTGGTAACGGTGTCACGGTGGACACTTGCTGTTTGGTACCACCTGCATTGAGAGAGATCCTTGTGAAACCAGGTCCGGCTGGCGCGAGCTGTTAGTAGCTTGTACTTTGTCACCTAGGATATGTGTGTGTCATCGTGATGTTGACATAGTTTGGTGATGGATGATGATTTAGTGTAGCATAATTGTTGGAAGGGTGATGAATGATGTTTGCTCATGCTGTTCTCTTATGTGGAAAAAAAATTGTGCATTTTGAAAAAAAGTCATTTTCTCACATTGGAACTAAACACCTAAAAGTCCTTTTGCTGAGGTACTGTTCATCAGCAAAAGGACTTTTGCTGGAACTAAACACCCCCCATGTCTCTTGGCCTTCCGAAGTTGGGAACGTGTCAGGCACGCCATGGAACATAGGCTCTGTGATAGGCTTGAGGGGGTGGCCGGCCGGCCTAAGGCCCCGTTTAGTTCCCACAAAAATACACTATTCATCCAACTTTTCACTATTCATCCCATCTCTTCTACTCACAGAACACTATTCATCTACAGTGTTTTTTTGGTGAACAGTGTATTTTCGGGGAATCTTTCCCCAATCTAAACGCACCCTAAGAAAGGCCGGGCGGCCAGGTGCAAGCCGGTCGGCCTGGCCTAAGTCGGTCAGCCGATGTTTCCCTCTATTTTTTCCCTTTCTGCACATGTTCATTCCTGCACTCATAAATCATGCAAAACTTGTGGAATTTGTTAGAATCAACCAGTTTATTATGATTTTAGTCTTGATCCTATGAAATCCTAGGAAATGTTGGTGGTAAAAAGCCTATGAAATCGACCGCCAACAGGAACCACGCCTAAGCTATCTAGCTACTAACTTCCACCTCATGCTTAGGCAAGAAAAAAACCCTAAACGAGCATGCTTGCTAACTCGCGTAGATAAGGGATCCCGCAGATCAGTGTAGCTAATAGACAAATTACTGGAAGTAACACTACTACAGAATAAAGTTATAGTAACACCAATTTTTGTTACTATATCTCAATAGATATGTTACTAGGCACACTAGTAACACATCTTTTTTGTGTTACTACTCTCAATATTACTACTACATGATCTATTGTAACAAAACAAATGTGTTGTTTTGCTTCAAAAAAAGTGTTACAAGTTCTATTGTGTAACATATTTTTTTTTAGTTGTAACATTAATTGTGTGTTACTATAATTGTTATTTGTAACACATAGCTTTTTGTTGCTATAAAGTTCCTTTGTAACAAATTGATAAATATGTTACAAGAATGTGTTACTAAATATATGTTCTGTAGTAGTGTAAAGAGAAGAATTAGCGAGACACGGAAGATAGACGCGGAGCTTACTCAAAGAAGCTTCATTCCTCTGATGTGGATACATAGTTGGAGTCAAGCCGGCAAACCCGGCTCAGCTCCCTATTGGAGTAGAACCAACAAACTCGGCTCTCCTCCCAGCTCGGTTGTCACCCAAGCGCTCACCTCACACTCTCCCTATTCTACAACTAAGGTGGGGCAACTACATTTTGAGACTCTTCTTCTCTCCCTTGGAATGGTGTCTTGTGAAGTGAAGCACCGGGGTCCTTTGATAGCAATTTCTAGTCGGTTTGGAGCCTCAACCACCATAGAAAGATGGGCCTGAAAGGCCGAAAAAGTAGGTGGTCGGCCTAGGCCTAGGCTGGACGGACGGCCATCTCTGTAGAATTTTACTGCCTTTGATAAGAAGGCTCTGGATGACTTCTTGATGTCGGTTACGTAGGCGGCTGCTTAAGTGGGGGCGGTTTCACCCAAAAGGTGGGCCCTCCTATCCGTGGTTGATCCTTTCGGGTTCGTCGGATTGAACTGGCACCAAACTCACGATAGGGATGTGTTGGATGTGTGTTTCCGCAACCTCGGATCAACGATGTGTCAAGTGGGGGAAGTCGGTAGCCGGCAGGCCGGTCCTCTGGCCCATGTTGACAACATCCGCTTTGGATCAAGCGCTCTTGTTCTTGTTCGTGTGCTGGAGAAAACTAAGCCAAAAAGGCCTCGGTGCCTGGCCGACTGGATGGGGTTATGGCCGATCTGCCAGCCATTTCCTCCAAAATGGCCGATTTTCCTCCCGTTGCTTCCTATACTCAAATATTTTGTTATGTTTTGGGTGTTGAATGTTATGTTTTGGTAAAAATTTTGGTGGAACTTTAGTGATAAAATTGGCAAATAATGTCCACCAACAACTGGCGGGTAGGACCGGCCAGTACTAAACAGCTGGCCCCAGCCCCCCCCAGCCGTTAGTACTGACTGGTACTAAATGGGGGCCTTTATTACCGGCTCGAGCAGCCGATACTAATGGGCTGGACATTAGTACCGAAAGCGGGGTACTAGGCACATAACCGGTACTAAATCAGCTTTACGCCTGATACTAAAGGTATGTTTTCTACCAGCGACGGGTATTTGGTTCTGGACTGCAGAGCCAGTTACAATAGGCGGATTATAAAATAACAAGAATATTAGCTCCTAAGCACTTTTCATCAGCTTCAACATAGGATAATGTCAGATGTAAAGTTAATAATGTAAAGAAAACCTTAAGGAAACACACCAACAAACCGAGTAAAAAGCATCCACCACCTCAATCTCTCCTTTGCGCCACCCGCACCTTTGTCTCTGTCTCCGAGGTGCCTCCGCCCTAGGCGCCGCGCCTCCGCCTCTCGTGCGTGTAAGCCCTGTCTTGTGCTGACATCAGCACGAGTTCGTGCTGACGTTAACATTTTGTTTATTATGAATTAAATCTACAAATTAGCCCTATATTTGTAGTTAAATTGCAAATTAGTCCTTGTAATCTTTGTATTTCTACAAATTAGACCCTGAAATCTTAGTTTCACTGCAATTTAGCCCTAGGAATCTTTGTATAATTGTAAATTAGCTCTTGGAATTTTAGTATTACTTAAATCAGCCACTAGATTTCCAGAATTACTTCTAATTAGCCCCTAGAATTTTAGTATTACTTCAAATTAGCACATAGAATTTTAGTATTATTTCAAATTAGCCCCTAGAATTTTAGTATTACTTACATATTTGCCCCTGGACCCCTATTCTTATAAGTTAGCCCCTGGATGTTTATTTTACTTACAAACTAGCCCCTGGATTACTGCTTTAATTAGAAACTAATCCCTGGATGTTTAGTATAGTTACAAATTAGCCCCTGGACTCCTATTCTTGTAAGTTAGCCCCTGGATGTTTACTTTACTTACAAACTATGAATTTTTAGTATAGTTACAAATTAGTCCCTGGACTCCTATTCTTGTAAGTTAGCCCCTGGATGTTTATTTTACTTACAAACTAGCCCTTGGATTTTTTGTTTAGTAACATTAGCCCCTAGACTGACCTATTCTTATAAGTTAGCCCCTAGAGTTTTACTTATAAACTAGCCCATGTATTACTAGTTTAATTAGAAACTATCCCTTAGATTTTTAGTTTAATTACAAATTAGCCCCTGGACTCATATTCTTATAAGTTAGCCCCTGGATGTTCACTTTACTTACAAACTAGGCCCTGGACTACTAGCTTAATTAGAAACTTGCCCCTAGAATTTAAGTTTAGTTACAAATTAGCCCCTGGACTCCTATTCTTATAAATTAGCTCATCTATCAAGCGAGTACTCAGTTTTAGTAACAAATCATGAGCTAAACAAATGCTACCTTATTTTCATACCCTAATTTAACTATGCATGTTACTATAGCTAAAAATGGGGTTTAGAATTTTTCTAAGATAGATGGTAACATGGATATACCACTGTACAAAATTTGGTAATTGCCGCTGCACAAATGAGTTATTAAAATTCAAGCAAATTTTCAGCAGAGATAGACTAAACAATTTATATCTGGAGCTAGAAAATATAACTCAGTGCAAGATTGGTACTATAAAGCAGTTACTACAAGTGGAAAAACATATCCAAAGATCACATTCATAGCAGCTGTAGTTTAGCAGTTATGCACAAAAGTTCACTTTCCAATTTTAATTTTTGTAGACTGAACCAAGCATCAAAAGCATACACTTGCTGTGAAGGAAATACAATAGACATCACCAGGATTCCAAGGAATTTTAGTTTGCATTTTTCTGATTTTTAATCGAATTTCAAAGTTTCTAGATTTCAACCCTAGATCTATAGTTATGTTTTTCACTCAGACCCTTAGAACTTTTAAAACTCTTACAACCAGGCCCTCGGTTTCTTGCGCTGGGAACCCTGGACTTTTGGAGAAGATGAAGTCATGCCCCCGGCAGAGACGGAAGTAGCGATTCCGGCCAAACGCCAGCGTAACCGCGTCGGCCAAGGGGTGGAGGATGATGAGGGGCTCACCACGCACCGATTGAGGTAGGCCTTGGGGCCGGAGGCGGCTCGGAGAAGGGGTCTCGACGGCGGCAGCGGCGAAGCTCTGCTTCAGCTCCAACTCTGGCGAGCTCGAGAATACGTAGGAGCCACTACTATGTGTAGAAACATAACAAACAAAAGAATAATGCAAAAAACCAAAAGGAAAACCAAAAAGAAAAAAACAAGGACGTTTAAAGAAAAAGAATAAAAGCTAGACCGAACATTTAATACCGGCTGGTATCACCGGCCCCGGCTGGTATCACCGGCCCTCGGTAGTAAATGAACTGGGCCCAAGGCATCCCTAGCCGCGCCGTGTGGCAACATTTTAGTACCGGCCCAGCCCCCTGACCGCGCGCGCGTCGCTAGCTGTTAATACCGGCTGGTACTACGAGTCGGACTAAATTACGGGCTTTAGTACCTTGACACCATAAATTTGGTATGTAAAATACAAGGCTTCTATTAATGTTTTGGCCAGATTATTTTTATTAGTGATGGAGGCAGAATAGATGAAGAAAGGAATCTGAAGCTTGCTTATATGTCCATGTCCCAGTCGGTTCCAGATATGTGGTTAATGATTGGAATAAGGAAAGAGAAAAGCTACGGTGCCATGCTAGTTCCTGTCATATATGGGACAGTTGGTTAATTACGTACGCATCCTTCTCACGGACAGATTGACGAGAGGCTTCATTGGCAGGGATACAGAGGGATTCTATAGAAGGGAAACTAGAGTCCATGTATCTTAAATATATCTTTTAGTTAAGATTTCTATAGTTAGCTAGTTAAGATTAGTTTGGACTCTGTTCGTGCAGGGATATAAATATGTGCCCCTAGGCTATTGTAAATATTATCACACGATCAATATAACTCGGCGCATCGCCACCCAACGTGGGGCTGCAACATTGTGATCTATCGCCCGCGAAAGGGTAAGCCCATCCACCAAGTTATCAGATGTCGTGGGTCTTCGACCTACGGTGCATCGCTTTCGTCTCAGTTTACGGTATTCACCAGTTATCCCGCATTGATTAAGGTTGCATCGGCTGCATCTATCGTCTTAGTATTAAATTGGCTTGTATTAGCTTATGTCTTATTGAAATAGACGATAGATTATTTAATAGGCTGCACCTTAGTTTTGGTTACCGTGCTGTTGAGATCCAGTTTTATTATGGATAGGGCTATCGGCTTATGAAATTTAGATTAATCTATTGCTACCAGTTTTTCTAAACCGTAACTTCTGGGCGCATCGCTGTCGTTTCACCTAGAAAGATTGGTAGTAGTACTAGTATGAGATTCATAGCCTAATGGCTCTCGCTGCAAAAAGATAAGAAACTTAACGGTGTCATGTCGTATCGGCCCAGTATCCTGATTCTATTAACTGGCCGATATGACGTCATCATACACCTCGTCAGTTGAATGGTTAGCTGACTGGCACACTGCGCACACCACATGTGCCATTGTTGATGACGAGGGATTTCCACCGGCCAAGTCTCGGTCGGCCGGTGTTCAAAGTTTTTTTTGGCGTCAATAGTACCGGATCAAGCAACCAGTACTAATTGGGTGCCCATTACTACCGGGCGCGTAACCGGTACTAAACTGGCTTTGCGCCCGGTACTGAAGGTCGATTGTATGCTAGTGATAAGGTCAAAACTGGATGTATGTTTGGCAGAGGCAGGAAACTTTGTTTCCTTTATCTAAAAATCTTAATCTCCCTTCAAATAAAGTGATGAACACTTGTATTACCATGTCGGCAATTTCAGTCCATTCTTCCATAATATAATATCATGTGGGGAAGGCGCTAAACGTAAAAAAAATAACTAATGCATCAACAACCAGGTGCAAGTTGCTGTACTTTTTTTGTGATAGGTACAAATAGCACGCCGCTCCAAGCCAGATCTGGATCTGAGTGTTCGTTCATAGCACTAGCGCTCTTGCATACTGCCTTCCACTTCCACCGATCGCTAGCTTCAACTTCGAAGCTGATCGAGAGAGATTCCCAGACGAAGACCAGGGAGATGGCTGAAGTGGTGCTTCTCCCCGTGGTGCGCGGCGTGGTCGCCAAGGCCGGCGACGTGCTCGTGAAGCGCATCACCGGCATGTGGGGCATCGACGGTGACCGCGAGAGGCTGGAGCGGCGATTGGTGTACGTCCAGTCGTTGCTGGCCGATGCGGCTGTGAAGAGCGAGACCAACCTCGCCGTCAAGGCGTGGATGAAGGCACTCAAGGCTGCCGCGTACCAGGCGGATGACATCCTCGACGACTTCCAGTATGAAGCTCTACGCCGCGAGAGCAACCAGTCCATGGCAAGCAAGGTACTTGGCAACTTCACTTCAAAAAATCGACTTGTCTTTCGTCATAAGGCAAGCAGGGAGCTAAAAAATGTGCTAGAAAAAATTGAGGAGCTAATGTCGGAGATGAAGGAGTATGAGTTGGAACCGCGAGCAGAAGTGCCGCAAGTTCTTCATCGGCAAACACATTCGGAACTGGACAAGTCTTCACAGATCTTTGGCAGAGATGACGACATGGAGGTGGTGGTGAAGCTGTTGCTGGATCAGAAAGATCAGGATATTGTGCAGGTGCTCCCTATCATAGGGATGGGGGGTCTGGGCAAGACTACACTAGCAAAGATGGTATACAATGACTCAAGGGTTCAGAAGCACTTTGAGTTGAAGTTGTGGTACTGTGTATCGGAAAATTTTGAAGCTAATGTGGTTGTGAGATCTGTCATTGAGCTGGCAACAAATGGAAGATGCGACCTACCTGACAACATTGAGCTGTTGAAGGGACGACTGCAGGAAGTCATTGGACGGAAAAGGTTCTTACTCATTCTCGATGATGTTTGGAATGAAGACCATCGTAAGTGGGAGGAGGATTTGCGGTCGCTGCTGTGTTCCTCTATCGGTGCATCAGGAAGTATGATAGTTGTCACAAGTCGACTGCAACAAGTGGCATCCATAATGGGCACCCTTCCACCCTATGACTTACAAATCTTGAGCGAAGATGCTTCATGGAACTTGTTCTCAATGAAGGCATTTAGTAATCAAGGAGCACCTGAGCAAACAGAGCTGCTCTCAATTGGCAAACGTATTGTCAGCAAGTGCAAGGGGCTGCCTCTTGCTCTGAGTACAATGGGTGGCTTGATGAGTTCAAAACTGAAGGTCCAAGAATGGAAGGACATTGCAGAATGCAATATTAGTGATACCAGTAGAGGAAAAGATGACGTAGTGGCCATACTGAAGCTTAGCTACAAACATTTGTCATCTGAAATGAAGCAATGCTTTGCCTTCTGTGCGATGTTCCCCAAGGACTATGAGATGGAGAAGGATAAGTTGATCCAACTATGGATGGCAAACGGTTTTATTCTTGAAGAGCGAGTGATGGATTTGACAGATAAAGGTGAATATATTTTCAACGAGTTGGCTTGGAGGTCCTTCCTTCAGGATGTTAGTGTGAAAGGATGCAAAATGCATGATTTAATGCACGATTTAGCTACAGAGGTCACAGATGAATGTGCATCTGCACAAGACTTGATTCAGAAAAAGGTGTCCCTAATGGATGTTCATCATGTGCAGTTGTCAAGTTATGAGTTCGAAGAAATCGGTGGATTATTGAAAGACACATCATCTCTCCGCACATTATTAACTCAATCAGATCACAAGGATCTTAGTGAGTTAAAAAACATGAGGTCATTAAGAGCGTTGCGTTGTGAACTTTCTATCATCCACAGCCAGCTCATAAATACAAAACATTTACGGTATCTTGAAATTGTCAATTCACCCATTGTTAAATTGCCAGATTCATTATGTATGCTATATAATCTGCAGTCGTTGAGGCTTCACTCCTGCTGGAGGCTTGAATGTTTACCAGAAAGTATGGCCACAATGAAGAAGCTCAGTCATATTTATCTATTGGGAACTCATAGTTTGAAAAGGATGCCTCCAAATCTTAGATTACTGCACAATCTTCGCACACTAACAAAATTTGTTGTTGACGCCAGAGATGGTTGTGGAATCGAGGAGCTGAAAGACATGCGACAGCTTGGCAACAAGTTGCAACTGTGTAACTTGAGCAGGGTAAAGAGTGGATCAGAAGCCAATCTCCATGAAAAAGTGAATCTAAGTGAACTGGATTTATGTTGGACCCCTGATGTTGGCGACGAAAATAATGAGCTCAGTGATAACGAGGAGCATGTTCTAGAGTCACTAAAGCCTCATGACAAGCTTAGAATGTTTCGGTTGAGTGGGTATAATGGCATAACAATCCCGCAATGGATGAGCGACCCGGGAAGATTTCAGTGCATTAGGGAACTTGAGTTTTATCACTGCAAAAAATGTAAGGAGCTGCCAATAATATGGTTGTCATCCTCTCTTGAGAAACTGAGTTTATACTTTGTAGCTAGTCTGACCACATTATGCAAGAACATCGAAGTGGAAGCAGCAGGATACAATTTATCTCCACAAATTTTCCCAAAGTTAAGAATTATGAGGTTAGTGGGTTTGCCTGATTTGGAGAGATGGGCAGAAAACAGCGCAGCAGAACCTATTAGCCAGGTGATGTTCCCCCAGCTCCAAAAGCTAACCATCAAGGATTGTCCAAAGCTTGCAAATCTTCCTCTGAGCCCAGTTCTCACACATCTAGACTTTCCCAGATGGTCTGCAAGCAATCCTGTGGTCATTCCCTTGGGCTCTTTGCCATCCCTTGTTCACTTGGGTGTGGGGACGCTGGTAGAGTTGCTGATCCTTGCCGAGGACCAGCAAAGCCAAAGACCTCTTGAAAATCTGCGGAGTTTGAATGTATCCTCTGATGATTTCTTCTCAACAATATTCAACTCGTCCAAACTACAACCTGTCCTTCGAGACCGTGTTGCCTTCTTGGAGGTGTTAGAGATCCATTACTGCAACAATATTGTCAGCTGGCCTGTAGAGGAGCTCCAGTGCTTGCCTTGCCTCATAGATCTTCAAATTAGGTGGTGTGCCAAGCTGGAGGGGAAGGGATCATCATTGGAAGAAACCCTTCCGCTGCCTCGGCTGAAAAGTTTGCGGATAGAAGGTTGTGACTGCTTGCTGAAGATTCCGCGGTTGCCCGCATCACTGGAGAAAATGAATATTTTCAGTTGCAAAAGTTTGGTGGTGCTGCCGGATGCGATGGATGGTCTCACTTCCCTCGAGAATTTGTCGATCCATAGTTGTCCACGCATAGAGGAATTTCCGCAGGGCCTCCTCCACCGGCTCCCAGCCCTCAAATACCTACACATAGTGTGCTGCCCCGAACTGCAGAGACGCTGCAGAGAAGGTGGGGAGTATTTCGATTTAGTCTCTTCTATCCGAGAGCAAGTCATTCTATTTCCAGCAACAGCACGGTCCAGCTCCAGCAGCATAACAAAGTTTGTGAAGAAGCTCCTCCCCTCCGGCTGAGTTCCTGCAGCTAGCCCGTCATCTCACTGTTTTCCATTGTCCCGTTTTGTGAGTGACGATCCTAGTTGATTCCATAATGTTTATGTTCTTTGATTTGACACTTGATGTACATATTGTTAGCAGTTTGTATTTGGTTTTCCCTTTCCATAGCAGTGTATTCATATCTAGTAGTGCACTTCCATATCTATTCGGTGTGTTCTATAAACCAACTATGATATCAATATATCAAGGGTCTGTTTGGAAGAATGTAAAACGCAGGAATGAAAAAGTACGTAAAAGAATGAGAGAAACATAGAAACGAGAAAAGTGAGAAAACCACAGGAATAAGCAAGTCTTGCTTTTTTTTTTAGGAAAGGGGGGATGGGGTGGGGGGGGGGGGGTTGAGACACTCACCTAAAATCACTTTGTATTCAAGTATTGCTGTTTGGAATGCAGAAATTTAAAACATAGGAATAAAAAAACATGTTAATAACAAAATTTCATTATAAACCTTGTGTCATTTTATATTCATTATGAATCTTATATTGCAAAATTGCAAGTGACGAGAAAAATCAAACTCAATTGCTTTGTTAAACGTAGATGTAAACACCAATTACATTCTTTCACAAAGCAAACAATTCCACGAGCTTGGCGCCGTGGGATGCGGCGAGCTGCTCAGGCGCTCAGAAGTCTGGCGAGCTTGGCTGTGGTGGACTGGTGGCGGACGAAGGGGGCGATGTGCCGGGAAGAAGCTTCGTCACTGTCAGCTACTGGAGCGCTAATGACGCATCAAATATGTAGTATTGCAGTTACAGAGCGGCTAGCCTCTTCTTCACACGCAGGAAAATTATTCCAAGAGCTTGGAGTGGATGTTTCGTTTCCTCCATTTTGTACCGGATAGCAGGCCTTTCCACAGGAAAGGGAAACACCGTTCCTCCATTCCAAACACCATGTGACGTAAGCAAAACATAGGAATGAGATTCCTGTAAAATTCCTTTGGAAATCCCACAATCCAAACAGGCCCTAAAGCTGAAAGCGTGTAACGAGGGGCAGTGTTTGCCCCGCCTTATAAATCTTTATATTGGGAGTTGTGACAAGCTGTAGGGGAAGGGATCATCATTGGAAGAAATCCTTCCGCTGCCTCGGCTGAAAAGTTTGCGGATACAAGCTTGTTCCTGCTTGCTGGAGATTCTGCGGTTGCCCGCATCACTGGAGAAATGGAGATTTACACTTGCAAAAGTTTGGTGGTGCTGCCGGATGCGATGGATGGTTTCACTTCCCTCGAGTATTTGAGTATCTTTTGGTGTCCACGCATAGAGGAATTTCCGCAGGGCCTCCTCCACCGGCTCCCAGCCCTTAAATACCTACAGATACTGGGCTGCCCCGAACTGCAGAGACGCTGCAGAGAAGGTGGGGAGTATTTCGGTTCAGTCTCTTCTATTCGGAAGAAAGACATTTCATTTCCAGCTACAGCACGGTTCAGCTCCAGCAGCATAGCAAAGTTTGTGAAGAAGCTCCTCCCCTCCTGCTGAGTTCCTGCAGCCCGTCATCTCAGCTGTTTCCCATTGTCCCGTTTTGTGAGTGACGATCTTGATTCCATAATGTTTATGTTCTTTGATTTGACACTTGATGTACATATTGTTAGCAGTTTGTATTCGGTTCTCCCTTTCCATAGCAGTGTATTCCATACCTAGTAGTGCAGTTCCATATCTACTCGGTGTGTTCTATAAACCGACTATGATATCAATATACTATTATGTTTGTTAGTGTGCTTGGGAGGAACATGAGGTTCTCCCACCTTAATTTAGTATCAACCGTCTGATCTCAAATGATAGGATTTTTCATATAAAGGGGTAGTTCAGTACTTTTACGTAATCATTACCTCTTCGATCCTTTTGTTCAGTCTGTTGCTCTTCCGTTGTTCTGTCGCCGACGCTCCAACTTCCGCCTCGAGGGATTGCCGCCGATGTCCGCTCCTCTTCCACCCGAAGAAGCTCATCGGCATCCGCCGATGGAACGACGCCCATCATCCACTGCAAAAGCCGACACCCAGCGCTAGGCGCTCACAGGCTAGGGTTCGTCGGCAAGGTTGCTTATTCCACCCGGGGCTCGCCAGGACGAAGCAGCCCTTCGCTGCCGTGGAACCCGACGCTGTGCATCAGGGCTTGCGGTGTCCCAGTGCGTCGGGTTCATTTTTGTGCTTTGTAGTGTCTTGTGTCATGTCTCATAGACCAAGTGTTGTGTAATCATACTATGTATGGATCATTTTTGTGATTTGTAGTGTCCATCTGAAATCCGAATTCTGTTGGTTCTTAGATTGAGATATCTGTGTGACTCTGTTTGAATCATGTGTTCTTTTAATTTTGTTATTTTATTCATACATATTTTCCTGGTAAATTTTATTCTTGTTCTGTGGCAGTTTTTGTGCCCAGTTATGTGTGAATCTATTAAGCTGGCTGATTCTTTGCAGCTAGGATTCTTGAATTAAACTGTACAATGCTCATCTTCAGCAGCTTGGATTCATAGTGACACCAATGCGCAGCAGTATGATTTTTTTAGATTTAGCCTTCAGCTGTCAATGTGTTACTGATCTGTTAATTCGTGAAGAAAGATCAAGGAGGCTTCTTCAATTATGAGACTCTCTCTCAAATATGTTCTAGTTGGGTCAGAAACTGAAAGTGAATTTGGACGGTGAGCAGTGAATTTGGTCACAGCAGCAAAACTACTTTCAGTGATTACACGACATTCAAACAGGAAACTTAGTGATGGCTATTTTTTTATCACAGAAAGTGTTTCTATTACAGATAATCTCTAGGCATATCCCCATAGAACAAATGAGATACAAAGTCTGGTACATCCTCCATTAACATCAAAGTTCTTAAAAGATCCCCCATTTGCCTCTCCCACAATGCTCCACGCCATCCACGGGTGTCTCCCGTGCCGACACGTAGCGCCCGGGGAGAGAGCGCGAGCGCTGGGCGCCTGCGGCAATGCGCTGCTGCCCCACGCGCTAGCCCGTCGGGCATGGAGGCTGATCAGTGGGTCCCCGTGTCGCCCGGGCCCGGCTGTCATTGGCTGGTGGGCTTGAAAGTGGAAAAGCCGTTCAATTTGCAGAAAAACCCTTCCACTTTGTAGAAACCAACCCGTAGTCCAACCCATACCCCAAACCCTAGCCTTCCTCATTCCTGGCCTCTTCCTCCCGACTTCAATCAGTGCCGCGCCGCCGCCGCCGCGTCCCCTCCTCTGCTCGGTTTGACGCCGGATTCGGCTCTGCTGTCCGGTCCTCCATGCCTCGCCGCCTCCCTCTCATCTCCTCTACAGCAAGCATCTCCATCCCACTCGAATCCCCCCTCCTCTCTCTCCCTCTCTTTGTCACCTCCCTCGTCAGATCTGGTGGTGCGGTGAGTTGGCCCGGGTGAGCCCGGTGGAGGTCGACGCCTCGGCGCAAGTGGGAGCAATGGAGGGGGTCGGCGCGACGACCTCCTCTTCGACGCCTCGGTGCATGTGCGAGCAGGAGGTACGTCTGGTCCTTCCTTTCCTCCCTTCCCTTCATCTTGGGTAGCAACGCCATGACTAATGTTTCTCCCCTTTTTCATGGGGCAGGAAAGGGGATTTCTCTACGTCTTCTACTTTCATGCGACAGGAAAGTGGATTTCTCTTATATTCCAATCGGGCAGCAAGGTCGTAGCCTCGCGCGCTTGTAGATCTGTGAGCTTCGTCTGTTCCCTATGCTTCCCTTCTTTCCCACAGCTCCGGAGTTGTCGTTCCTTGATCTGATTTGCTGTTCGTTGATGCTCTTGTGCAAGAGAAGAGCTGGCCATGGCGGCGATGGGCTAGATCTAGGAGCAGCCGTACACACAGTTCGCCTTCCGAAGCCGGATGTGTGCAGATATGTAAGTTCTGTTCGTTCCCTGTGCCTCTGCTTCGGAGTTGTGGTACCTTGATCTGATCTGCCATTATTTGATGTTCTTGTGCAAGTGCATAGCTGGCTATGGCTACGTGACATAGATCTAGCATCAGCCATCGACACTGCAGGGTGGGTTACCTGGTTTTGGTTTGGAATGCGTTTCTCCACTTTATTTTGTGCGAGATTCATATTACTTGCTGTGACTCTTATATTTCTTGTGCAAACAGTGAGGCTCGTGGTTTGGTTCAACAGGCAAAGGTGATTTCAAGGTGAGTTTGCCCCTCCTCGGTCATTTTGGTTTTCCAATGTTGAGTAGAATATTGTGCACTTTATTAGTAAAAGGCAGCTGGTGCTTCTTTCGGTTTGGTGTAGCTGTAGGAGTGACACTGTCCCTCCCGTTGCTTGGTGTTTGTGTGGTGATGTCTTAGAAAAAGAGGGGAACATATACTTCTTTCCTTTACATAGATATATTGTTCTAATTTTAGAGCATCCAGCTTATTCTTTTTTGCAATTCTACAACTGCAGTAGTTGTCTCCGATATTTAGTAAAGAAGAGCATCTTGTTTTTTTTTCAAAATTCTACATGGAGTTGACTGCAGTTGCATCTTTTTGTTATGGAAAATAAGAATATTTTTGGTGCTAAAACTTCTTAGGAGAATGATGAGCTTCATTTGAATGAATGAGACCAAGAAATTTCCATCTGTGTGAAAATATTTGAGAGTACATGAACTGTACATTATAGGTTTATTTGGGATGAATAATGCCTAAATGATGTGCAAATACTATTATGGCCCATATGCAAAGATAACTCCTATATATTGCATTTCTTTTTTACTAATTGAATTATTGGTGCTCCAATGTTCAAATACATGTTGATTATTTTAGTCTTTTAACTTAAAAATTGCTCACACTGGCTTTTTGTTCTTGTGTATTCTATCACAGGTTGATACCTTGACTTCTGCTGTTGTCTTACCTGATAAGCCGTCAGCGAAGAAGCAGGTGACTACTACTACAAAAAAAAGGTTAGTTCTGCCAGTTTCCTATGGTGCGTGAGCAGTGAGCATCATTCGGTTTGTCTTAATAAGATTCCACAATCCACTATGGCTGTACGTGGGCGTGGGTTTGGATTTTCCTCTCTCACTCTGCAGCGTGCATGGTTTGCTATGGGGATACCATTCTTATGTGACTTCCGCTGCCGTGCAGTTGTACCCGCTGTTCTCGGCGATGGGGGTTGTCGTCGGCCTCTTTTCCAGAATATCACCGGCAATCCAGAAGTCAGGTCCAGATCTGTACCCTTGACCCGTTTGATTCTTGCAAGGGATGTGCTGTCTATTGTGTGTGCTGGAGCAGCGTAGATCTGCTGGGCTTGGGTAGTTTCTTGTAGTAGCCTATGTGTGGTTCAAGTTCAGTAGTCAGTACCCTTCATTTCTTCCTTGTTTGGACTGTTGGATCCATAGCTTGGAGGAAGGCTTTGGTTGATGTGGTTGTATCCATCAGGTGAAATTTTGTAGCTATAGTTTCTCTGTCGGAAAATTCGTTCTTTCTGGTTGGAAAGGTTGAAAACAGGACCTTTGGTGAAGTCATACCCTTCTGAGACAAAGGGATCAAATACATGAAGTGTTTATTATCGTTTTGGTAGGAGTTGTATCCGCTATCCAGGACTTTGTTAATTTGAAACCGAAACATAAAGATTGGAAATTATCACATCCAAAATGTATATGCATATCCAGTTTGTTTTTTTGGAGGACATCTTTTTTATTTAGTTGTGTGGCGTTCATGATTTTCCTTTATCGAGTGAAACTGTGCTTGATTATGTGCATACCTCTCTTGTAGCACGACAACTGTGTGATTTGCATGCACCCCTCCTGTATGACCTGTATTGAAGTTCATGTTTACAGTTCTGAGTTCAAATGGATAGATGTACTGTTGTTTTCTACATGTGGTGTAATCTGTATGATGCAAAGAAAATGACAACTCTTTTTGCAGCCCCGACACTGCCGTGTGAGCAATGAGCTCATGCCCATTTTGGCCTCTCCGTGTTGAACCAGCATTTCGAGTACCGCTCGGGTTCATCGACATGTCTTCGTCTACTTCTGCTTTCAACACGTGGAGCGTTTGTGTTAGTACATGCAGTGGCTTTCGTAGTTAGTATCAAAAGCTACTGTCTAGGATGCTTGGAACCTATGGGAATTTGTGATGTTTGTGGTGATCGGATGTGATGTAATAGCAATCAGGGATACTATGCTTGGTAGTTAGGATTGGTGATCGGATGTGTTGTAAACTTAAATCTCCATTTGCCGGACAAACACCTCACAGTATCCATTTCATGCAAGAATGTGCTGCTGCATTGTGATGTTATGGCTGTTTGTCTGTCTTCATATTATTTTTTTTTTGCTAATTTTTCGTTGTTGAGATAATTGTAGGGCGCGCATTGCGCGCCCAACCGTTCTAGTACAAGAATTAAACCCCTCCATACATACGCCAAACGCAGTAACTAATCTGAAACATGGTGATGGCTATTTTATCGACCATGTCAGTGAACTCAATTTTATCACAGCTTGAGTTTAATTCTGTGATCACCGTACTTGAGTTTGATGAAACATGGAGAATATTTTCAGTGTACATTTTGCAATGATTGCAAGCCACTAATTGCTGCAGATGTGATGATCGTGTTAACTGAATTCAGTTACAGTATGATCTTTTATACATGCTACCTAAAATAACTGACAGTCTAACCATAGTTCTCAGTGGTGCCTTCACAGTTGGAAAAATTCTGCAGCACATGTCCTGACCTTGCCATCCCCATATGTCACCGTAAGAAAATCAACCATATGGTCACTGACTGAATTCTGCAAAAATTACAGAAGCAAAAATTCAGCTAAAAATTCTATCAATGAGGCAGTTAGCTGAAGCAATTGGGAAATGACTGACGAGCAGTTAGCAGTTCAATTTGCCTCTCATGCTTGTTCTTTGTCTGTTCAAATGCAATACAATACTGATGCTTGTGGAAGAAGAACGAACTATTGTAATTTGAACAAATCAAATACAATCCTGCCACTGAGAAGAAAGCCACCATGGACGCGGACAGCATGCACCGCAGCAGGACGCCGGCATCGGCCTCGAGTAGGTGGCAGATGCGAGCTTGCTGCTTCTAAGCAGGACATTGGCGGGCTTGAGGTCGCCGTGGACCATGCTGTTCCGGTGGAGGAAGACGAGCGTGGCGCGCACCTCAGCGGCGATGCGAGTCTGCTCCGGCCACGGCAGATCGGCAAGGCGCCGTGTCGATGGCAGAGGTGAGGGTGCGGCGCCGGTGAGGAAGAGGAGGCATGGCCATCGGCATGAGGAAGGAACGACCGCGGCTTCCGGCGCTCCGGCCTCGGCAGATCAGTGAGGCGGCAAGCACGGCACGGACCGGGCGGTGGGGAGCCGATACAGGCTCGTATAGGGTTATTGTTGCAGTTGTGATACCAGCGTGAGTTTGATAACATTAGAAGAAAGACGAAACATTAGCTGTTGCATCAAGAGAAAGATAAGTGAAAATACTAATGTACCCTTTTAAATAATTTTATAAATAGTTCCTAGCCCACTAAAATTGGTTCATAGTCCACCAACTTAATTCCTCATAATAGGTTCCTTATAACTTTTAACTGTTAGATCTAGGATAATGAATGGTTATTGCTATTTCCAAGAGATATAAAAATCCTCATATACTACAGGTGAAAGCGTGTAGGTTTCCTCCTCTCCTCGAATTTGAGCCGAGGTTGGCCGCCCTCCGTGCGCGCCACACTGATTCTGGGACGCATGGCCAGCTTCCACGGTGCCCATGTCGCCGCGCCTCCCTCGTGGGCCTTCCGTTGGAGGCTGCGCAAAAGGCTAAGGTGGAAGGAAAATTCACGCCTAATCGAGACTCGAGAGAAAGACAAGGTAACATACATCCTGGGGACTCCTGAACACACTGGGCATGTACGTGCGAGGCATTGGGGTACTTCCATGGAAGCATGGCTTCTTCGAAGATCTTGACTTATAGAAGCAGATACAGAAGCAAGGCTAAACAATATGAGAAAATGTGTGCACTTGACGAACGAGGCTCGCGAGACTTACATGTCAAAAAATCTCGCAGATCAGCCCCGCCTCTAATGTGTCGTCCAGTGTTGCTTCCACAAAGCAATGCCAAGGAGCTGGTTTCACATAGCACCTTCGTGGATCTGCTTCCACAGAGCCAGCTCAAGGAGGTTCTCAAAGAGAATGCTATTTCATGGATGATATCAAAGCAAGGACATCCTGTGAGCTTCATACTCCAGTACTGGGAAATCAGACAAGATCAGTAGCGCACGCTATTGCTGAGGTCCCTATTGAAGGCGAGCTGATACACGACGTTCCAATTCCCGTGGTATATGCAAGGGTCCATGTTGACAGAGTATTACCTGGTTGGGAGGATCTCGAGCTCCCCATCAAAGGATGGGAAAAGGTACTAAATGAAGCATTGCACTATTGGATATGCTGGCCGAAGAAGTACATTATATTTCCATGTCCCAATTTATCTTCATGGGACCAGAGCTCCGGGCGAAGATCAACACCTCCTGCAGATGTAAGCGCCTCGACCATGGATCCACAATCATTTGCAGATGTAAGGGCCCCGAGCATGGATCCATAGTCAAATGCAAAGGAGCCGAGTGTTACCTCACATGTGCCTCCACCATCACCTCCAAAAGAGAAGAAAGTTAGTGGCAGAAGCAAAATAAGAATCATGCCACCTCTTGTGCCTCAACCTTCAAAGGAGAAGCTCGAGGCTCGGGAGAAAGCTCTTGAGCCTCCACCTCCTGAGCCGTAGAAACACGTTTCTCCTCCTCCTGAGAAGCTCCCAGCCGAGATGACTCGAAAGGCGTTCAGGGAGTGGCAAGCTAACCAAGCTGCTATAAATGCGGTGCTGAGAAAGCCATTATCAAACCACGACCGTCAAATCAAAAAGTCAAACCAGCCTAAGAGAAAAGGCGTTGAGCATTCCACAGCTTGGTATGTAGAAGAATCACTCCATCCTACCTTTCAAAGTGCTTTCAAGGAGTGACGAAACTATGATTGACTTTGTCTGCGAAACAAGCCTCATCAAAGCACAACTGCGAGGGGGAGAACGTTATCCAAATTCAGCCTGGAGCTGGAACATTTGAATTGGTGAAACATCTAGTGTGGCAAGACCTGATCAGGTAACTTCCAATAAGGATGCATGATCTTCATGACTGGTACATGCAAGCATCTACTTAGGGCCAATACTTTCTCATTCTCAGGATCAGAGATGAGCATTACTTCCAAGGGGAGGGTCAGATAAATATTGAGTTCTCAAAATTCTGGTTTTTGTTCAATCAAGACGCCCTTGAAAAATCTCTCATCAGTGCATGGGTTTTGTAAGTGTTTCCTCCCATTTATATATCATCCATCTATTCATTAATATTGTTCGTCATCTCATTGCTAATTTGTTTTGTCTCATGTAGAATGGAACAACAAGTTTGTCGGAGAAAGGACTTTCTAAACATTGTCTTCATGGACACATTTGTGATCCATGAACTTAGCATCCATATGTAACCAAAGACGACCACAAGGAATATATGGACTTTCTTGGAAAAACAGAAGGATTGTGATTTCATATTGTTCCCGTACGACACGCAGTGAGTACTTCAACCATTACTTATCATCCCTTGCCCTAGCAGCCAATATCTCTAACATAGTATGTGTATTTCTCTAAACAGTTTCCATTGGATTCTCTTTGTTATAGAGCCCCAGAGAACCTTGGTCGTAGTCCTTGACCCAAAGAGGAAGAAGCAAGAAGAATTCCAAGACATCATCGACCTAATGAATAATACATGGGCTCGCTTCATCACAGAAAATAAAGGTCCATTTAAGGAGTAACTCCACATAAGGACGAACTTTCTGGTAAAAACTCAATTAGCACATTTAGTATCCTTAGTGTCATTTGTTTAAACACCATAACTATTTTCAATAACATTTTGCATTGCTCCATATACATATTTAGTGTATGAGTCAGGAGGACGGGAACAATGTGGCTACTACATGTGTGAGTTCATTCACGGCTTTGTACGACCGACTGGTGCAATGAAGCCTGATGAATTCGAGGTATGTCAATGGAACATGTAGCATATGGTCATATTTAATTATAAGACATGTATATCAATATATTTAATATAGTATTATTTGTATATGACAAAAATTATATATGAAAGAATGCCTCATCCCTACGGAAAGAATCAAAGAGTCCTGATGGATGCGGTCACTTATCCTACAGGCAAATTCCACAATGATGGATCATGGTACCAACCGTACGTAGGCATCCAAGACGAAGATAAAGCATGGTCGTACGATGGAACATTTGGAGAAGCAGAAATATGGTTGAAATGTCTATATATGTTATGTATGTAATATGGTTATGTATATACACCTTTAGCTGGTCTCTTGAATTTCTCTATATATTTCTCTTCAAATTTGTAGATAAATAAATAATTAAATACTTATGAGTACGATAATATGAAGGAACCACTACTACGTGTAGAAACGTAACAAATAAAAGAATAATGTGAGAAAAACAAAAGGAAAAACCAAAAAGAAAAAGAAACAAGGCCATTTAAAGAATAAAGAAAAAACAGGCCCGAACATTTAGTACCGGCTAGTATCACCAGCCGGTACTTAAATGAACTGGGCCCAGGGCGCCCCTGGCCATGCCACATGGCAGCCTTCTAGTACCGGCCGGTACTAAACGCCCCCCCCCCCCACACACGCGTGTGGCAGACCGTTAGTACCGACTGGTGTTACTAGCCACTACTAGATAGCGGCCTTTAGTATCAGCTTGGGCAACCGGTACTAATGGGCTGCCCATTGGTACCGGAACCAGTACTAAACCAGCTTTGCTACCCGGTACTAAAGTTTTGTTTTCTACCAGTGACGGGTATTTGGTTCTGGACTCCAGAGTTAATTACAATAGGCAGATTACAAAATAACAAGAATATTAGCTCCTAAGCACTTTTCATCAGCTTCAACATAGGATAATATCAGAAGTAAAGTTAATAATGTAAAGAAATTAAAACCTTAAGGAAGTGCGCCAACAAACCGAATAAAAATATAACATTGTGCATATATGGGGAATATGAGTAAGTTTTTGCTTTTGTTCTTCAAAAATGCTATCTTCCTCTGTCAGTTCTCTGATGTTTCGAAGCATTCCTATTTAATGGTATCTTGATGAGATAAACTTCCATGTATGACGAGATTATTATTAACCGCACAAGGTAAGTGTACACGAAAACCACGTGTGTGTTAGATAGGGTAACCTGCATTCTGAAGCATTCAACCATGTGGGATGGAACGAACTTTGTATACAGGACACTTTCAGTGAAAATGCAAGAGTGGGTTGTTTGATTGATGCCAAGCTTGTCATAAGTAACCTTAGTCATGTGTGGCTTGCCACAAAAAGTGTGGCTAGCAAATTCTTTTTTTAGAGTTAAAGGGCAGAGCCCCAGTCTTACTTAACCAGCAGACTAGTCAAAGTTTACAGCACAAATCAACTCGCAGTGAAACAGAAGAGGAGCAACGATACAGAACTGCAAACTTGGGAAAAGGAAACATATTTAACATCCGACACTAAACGCTAGTGTTCATTGAAATAGACGTCATCCCTTCCATCAGTGGACGCAGCTTCTCTGGCACATGCACAAGTTCTTGGTCGTCTTCCTCTTGATGTTTCATGATGAAGTCAAAGAATTCAGCTTTGAGGGGGCCAGCTAGCTTGCCAACCTTCCAGGTCTCGCTGCCAAGGACCTCAACTTGCCTTGCTTTAGCTCGAATTCTTGCCTCTTCTCCTCTGGACAGAGCAGCTTCCAGTTTTGAACGAGTCCCACTTTCCAAACCCCATTCTGAAACCAAAGACAATTCCTCAGTTTCCACAACCCCCACAGGGCAGCCGAGGTGAACATGTTCTCTATAGTATATTTTTTACTCAACCAGAGTTTCCCAATAGATTCAAAATCAGTGCCACAGTTAATCTCTAGTGCTTCAGAAATAAGGAGCCAAGTTTGTTCAGTAACAACACATTCGAAGAACAGGTGAGCAACAGACTCTCTATCATTGCAGAAGAGACATCTGTTGTCCTCTACTGATTTTCTTTTGCTCACATTATCTTTGGTCAAGATTATATTTTTTGTTAGCAGCCAAAGGAAAAATTGAACTCTAGGTGGAGTTCTCAGATTCCAAATGGCTGGCAAGTGAACTGGGATCACACCCCTATTATTAATGACCTTGTAAAGGGATTGTGATGAGTAGATTCCATTGGAACTAAATGTCCAGATCATTTCATCACTATCAGAACAGAAGGAATGGTGGAGGCTAACTGAGTAACTTCCTCCCATTTTCTATAAAGATTATCATTGACAATCCTTCTAAATGTACATTTGAGGCTATTCCCATCCCAAAGGCCATGTACAGTTCTGTTTTTTTCTATTGACTATGACATAAAGGTCCCAATATTGAATAGCTAAGCTGGAATTTCCTAACCAATTGTCTTCCCAAAATTTCACCTTTCTACCATCACCTATCTTCCATCTAAACCCCATTTTCGTGGCACTAGCTGCCCACATCAGCCCTTTACAGAATTGGGGGGCTCCAACTGTACTTGTACAGAAAATATTGGGGTTGTTGGTATTGTACTTTTCATCAAAAATTTTCCTCCAAAGCTTGTTTTCTTCCCCAGATCTTTTTACCCAGGACCCTAGCAGGCAAAGGTTAACGTCTCTAAGATCGGTTATCCCCAGGCCTCCAAATTCCTTGCACATACTAATTGACCCCCAGATGGCCAAGTGCCACCTATGCTTATCTTCATTATCATTCCAAAGGCAATTAGCCATGTGTGTGGTAATCATTTGTGGCTAGCAAATTCTTGGCCACAAATATGACAAAGTTAGACAAGAAATTGAGAGTTTGCCATGTGGGCCAGAGCGCTAAAAAAGTCTGGCTGGCCAGTTGCCACAAACTCCAGCAATGAACCAAACAATTGCCAACAATCTGTGGCGCGACTAAGATTAATGCAGTGTTCTCTGCTCAAGTTCAGCTATCTGGTGCCCAAATTCACGTCGAGCTTGAACTATGTTCAGAACTGATCCTTAGACAAATGTCTCAGGCAAAGAAAATAATGAAGACTCAGTAAAAAAAAACATAGAGAAAAATCCAACACTCAATACATCAATCAGATTATTCTCTGGCTAGTTATTATTACTAGTTACCACTAAATTCTTGATGTACCAATCAACTCCCTTCGCCACCGTCGACGTCGCCATCGTTCTTCATAGCATCTCTTCCAGATATAACATCATTCTCCGTCATCTGCACACAAACACACATGCAAAAGCCCCCAAAATTCAGAACTCTGACAGCACTACGACACCGACGGCCGGACACGGCAGGCTGTGAGCCCCAACGGGAGACGGCGGGTATGTATAAAGAGAGAACTAGTGAGAGTTCCACCACGCCGTCGAGTTCGATGCTGCCGAACTCAAAGCAGAGCGCCTCCAACTTACTCCTCCGCCGCATCTTCGGAGTGCCATGAGATTTGGCTTCGCGGGGAGTTGGGGTTACGGGGGAGCGCAGCGGAAGCGTCCTTTACTGAAGGTCCGGGCCAGACCGGCGAAGAGCCGGAAGCGGCCAACGCTGACCGCGGGCGGCATTGCGGTGGGCGAGGCGGCGGCGGAGCTCTCCCCCGTTGGCTGCCAAGTGTGTGGCAGCAGCGGAAGGGGACATGGGTTGGGCTGTGCGGGTCTCCGGGGAGTTTGGGCCCGGGGAGTTCGGAAGATTGAAATACTCGCAGAAATAGGCCCATCGCTTACTTTCGCCTCTAGTTTCCTTTTTCTTTATTTTGAATTTAAAAAATGACGTACGTTTAGTACGAGGAGTAACGAGCTAGAAAAATACTTACCTAGCACCTTGGTACATACGGTAGCTTTATACCTTACGGATGTAATCTATACATACAGAAACACAAAGCAGTTGTAGGAGACGAGCAGATCAAAAATCGAAGGGGATACCATGATGCTTCTGTTGCCTTAAAGAAAATTTTCTTTTCACACTATACCACAGCACAAAATTAGCAACTTACTTCAGTTGGTAAAAATACAGCAGTGTGGAAGGATATATACTTCCAGACGTCAGTAAAATTGAAGAAATACCATGATGTAGTGTCATAATAAATGTCCACGCCTTTTAGAATTTGATACCCTGATCACAATGACATGTGGGGTCACTATGAGACATTGACACGTGGGTTAGGGTGTCAAATTCTGAAAGGAATGCGTATTTAGCGTCAAATTGTGATTTTTTTACGTCATTAAAACATGAAACAATTGTATAAGGATATATACTTCAATTTACCTAGAAAATAAGTTCTTATTTTACATGTCATTAATGTTAAAAACATGAAACGAGGACACCCAATCCAAAATCAAAGAAGATGCAACTTCTTTGCAAATATAGTTTCAGATGATTGATGATAATAAGCAGTGGATCAAGATAGAGCGTTGTTCGTGCCTCCTATGTATACTAGATATAAACCACTAATGCAAACGTAAGGATCATTGTAACTTTTTTTGGAGTATATATTCTTCTAAGGTTTATAAGCAAGTGGATCGACTTCTCCAGCCTGCAACTTCTACTAGAGATGAAAACTACGGTTAAGGGTGTGGTTGTTTTATGTGTGAAGATAAGGTTAGGATTTCTACCATATTAGATAAAGGAATTTTTCCTAGTCGGTAATTACGGTTCACTCGCAAGTTATGATCAAAACATTACTACCATCCTTCATCGATCGAATCCACAAATAAATGTTACTGTGGACAATGACATGGCCATCGAGATACTACTTTGACCATTATTTATAAGCAATTAATTAAGTGTTATGCATGCAAAACATAGCAACTGTATCACATTTTAAAATTATGATTGAAGATAAATCTAAGCAACCATACCATCTTTAAAAAGTTTAACGAAAACATCTGAAGAGATATTAATAGAAAAAGTTCAAAGGCATGCATAGATTAGATGCACATAACTCAAAACTAAACTTATTTATGACTACTAGCCTATCAACCCGTGCTCTCGCACGGGCATATAGTTATAGATGTCATTTAATATTTTTCACATCATTGTTAGATTAATTTTATCTGATATTTTAAATATTTTTTATTTGCATTCAATTGTGTTTGCTTGAGCCTGGCTATCTCTTTTGTATGACATGTAACGCTGCATCATCAAAAGATGAAAATATTGAAGGATACATAGTAACTAATTAAAAGCATACAATTTTCATTGTTTTTTTCATTCATCACTGGAAAAGAAGACCAAAAGCACTATTTTTCCTGTATTGTCCTTATCATAGTTTGTGCACGACTTAGCAGGGCTGTTTGAAATTAAGCATATGGGTGTGTGTCATTCCCCTCTTCTTGAAATCACCCGAGTAGACATTTGCATTGAATTTTGCAAATTTTAGTTCAAGTATTATTGAATAATGAGTGAAACAGATGAATATGAGTAGGTATGATCTTTACATGTATCGACTTCCGTCAATTGTTTTATTTTTTCTTGAAACATTGCAATATTGATTTGGTGCATGTGACCATATGCTTCATTTTCTGTGGTAGTTGTAAATGATAGAAATAGTTGCGGACATCCAGCTTTGGGACACGACATTATAGTATCCTCGTAATTTTGTCCCCTAGAAATAGGGGGTCCTTGGAAATTACAGAAGACGGTAAAGTTGTTATCTTTTCAAGATACTCATCCGTCGTCTTGGTTTAGCTCCTTCCATTGGGATGATTTTTGTTCCTGTTGTTTCTATGAAATATTAACAGTTTTAATCAAAGGAATGCATTTATTAGAAAGTGTTTGTTGAAGTAGTTTATGGTTTTACTTCAGTATAACATATTCTTAAGGACGTAGCTATGCATGATGTTCTTATACAACACCAATAATAAATGTAGCATCTCAATCATAATGACAAAAAAAAACAGGGCCTAGCAAATAACTTCACTATTCATTGGTTCTCAAAAAAACTTAGGGTGTGTATAGTTTAGGGAAAAAAACTTTAGATCCAAAAAAATACTATAGGTCATGCTGAGAAGCGTGTTCTGTGAGCGGGAGGGATGTGATGAATAGGGAAAAGTTAGATGAATAGTGTTTTTTGGGAAAACTTGAGTGATCTAAACGCACCCTTATACGTATTCACTATACAATGCAACTTCACTATTGATTCTCAGAAAAAGTTACTACAATGTATTTTCTCCAACTTACACAAACTAAACGTCTGCGCAAATAAGTAAATCCTTTGTTGCATGCTTAGGCCTGGGTCATTCAGAGAATTGATTTGGCATGCGTGCAGCATGATGGGGCAAGGGGTGGCCATAGGCCAATGATGCAGCATGCTGGGGCCAGAGTCAATAAGTACCAGAGAGTGGTTACTGGATAAAAAATTGAGATGGTTAATCTACTCCTTAATGGACGAAAATACGGTTACGTGTGATCTATCTGTTCCTTTAGCTATACCATTTTTTTTTCACGAAAGAAGATTGTATTTCGTTTGTTACTCGTATGGGCTGCCGAAGAACCAATTTTGCACAGAGAAAAATACGGCCGTGTGATCTATCTCTTCCCATAGATACGCCAATTTTTTTATAAGGTTCAGTAAGATTTAGTAGAGTTACGTACCAACCAATTTTCTTTGATTTGGTTCGGTTACGATTTAGATATATAAATATAGGGATAAATAAAAAAACATCAATATCCACCTAGGATCTAGGTAAATCTTTTGTTTTTTGAGAGATTTTCTAGTAGTTCGTTTTTTTTCTAGCTGTCCACCTTGAATCTCGCACCTCATCACTCCGGACGGATGCGGGATGCTGCTTCGGGCGTGGTGACCTGTGTACGGACATGCTTGCACCTGGCGATCCGAAAGAACTCTGAGCATGCACGCCGGCAGCAATCAACCGTCATGGAGCGCTAGCTGCTGCAGCCTGCAGGAAGGAACCAGGGAGAAGGGAACCCATATGTGGATCTATGTGGATCTTTCTTTTTTTAGAGATTTTCCATTACGATTTAGATAAATAAATATAGCTATAAATAAAAAAACATCAATATCCACCTAGGATCTATGTGGATCTTTCGTTTTTTTCGATATTTTCTAGGAGTTCTCTTTTTTCTAGGCTGTCCACATAGGATCCTAGGTGGCATCACCTGGAGTCTTCAAAATGAGCCTCCAATTAGTAATTGTAAGATAGACAATAAATTATAATATTTTCAAAATTTTCAAACGAGATATTGATACCTAAAGTTTAAAATAAAGTTTGTAAAAGAACAAGAATTGTACTTAGTTCTTTGGAGGTACCACGTGCTTTGAAACCCCGTTGATAGCTACAAGAGCCTATTTTCAACAATCTAAACAATGCAATTACCATATACACATGTACAGCAAAATCGAGATTACCGAACTTTACTTGAAGCACCGCAGAAAGGCACTATCACACATCAGGCTTAGCTACATGGCCAGATTAGGAATCACGACACGCCTTAGCCTAGAAGGGTAGCCAGCTGGCTTTGGCAGGTGACACTTTTTAGCACACTGAGTAACTGACTGGTCGACCCCATTTTGATGCACTTCTTGTATTCCCACTTGCACGTAACAAGTGGACATCTTGAGAAGATCACAACCATGTATGGTAAAGTTGCAAGGTAGCTCTGGCACTGTACTATGTACATCCATGACCATGAATCAACGCTTCCCCCTCTTCTTTTTTCATTTTTATCATCTCAATTTTGATGGATCGAGAGAGACAGGGAGAGAGATGCATGAGTCCTGTACTCAGATCAAATGGAACTAGACCTTTGTGTTGGTGCTCCAAGGATATTGTTAGAGAAAAATGTGGATTCTTTTACACCTTCGGGATAAAACGCACCTTTCAATCTCTTTCTTTAGTTACATCCTGCAATTTAGCATTTTTAATATTGATCCTAATTTAATTTCCTAGCATTGCCATGATAGATTAGGTTCGATACTATTTGTTTCCAGAAGAACATATATGTATTTCACTCTTACTTTTGTGTGAAAACGTATGTAGACCCCAAATTCATTCATGCCTTGGCCATCTTGATCTTTTCATTTATGGCTAATAGAGGAGCAAGGCCGTCTTTGTAATGCAGAATTCTCAAAGCACAGGAATAGGAAAAGCGTAGAATTAAATGCTACAGTACCTTCAATCTCTTGGAATGAAGAAACAAATGAAAAACTTTTGGAACGATCGTTGTATATAGTGCACCGCAAAGCACACATGATTATTTGGATGAGAGTGAAAAAAAGGAAACCTTCCATGAGGTCTTATCTCTTGGTGAAGTTGCCACAAAATTGATAAGGTACAAGCTATTCCATATGAATTTCATAGGATTTCTAGGGATTCAATCCTCCAAAAGGCTTCAGAGGGAAAAAAAAATCCTATAGGACTCCACTTTTTGTTTGTTCCAAGGGTGCCAAATTTATAATAATTTGACTGAAAGTATCTAGCCATCCATTTTCAAAAGTCCACTAAAATATAATAAGAGATATTGATGATTAGAAACAACTCTTTTTAATCGGAGGGAATAATTGACAACTATTAAAAATAAAAATATACAAGTACAGAAAAGATCCATCTCACCGAAAGCAAAGGCCGTAAAGGCTTGTCGATCGCCCCCTATACTACAGTCCTATCCATGCATATCTCAGGAAAACAAGAATCACGTGCATTGAAATCCATTGAAAATTCCTCTTTTCAGTAACCTCAATATATACTTACCATGTACACGTGTAGGTGAGTAGGTGACCATAACGAAATTACAAACGACCTTTCCAAACATGTAAAGGAGGCATAGTGTGGCCAGGGATCACGACACGCCGTAGCCTACAAGGCTAGCTTGGTAGCTTACTTGTCAGGTGATAGCTAAACCAATGACTGGTAGGGCCAGCCGCCTTGCGGGACGTACTGTATTACTTCCCACTCAAATACGTAACAAGTGGACAAGATCTTGAGAAGATATGGTCACAATTCACAACCATGTATGATGTACATGCTACACGACCAACTTTGTAAAGTTGCAAGCTAGCTAGCTCTCGTACTGTACTACATATCCATGGATCAACTTCTTCTCCTTTTTTTTGCCTCGTCGGTTTCTATTTTTAGGTTTCCTTTCTCTTTGTGATGAGAGAGAGAGAGAGATGAATGGTCAGCTCCCCTGCAGAGGAAGAGGAAGCAGAGGGGCCAGGTCGCCAGACGTACACTCCATGCAAAGGCTTCCACGCATGCATGTTTTGCAGCTTACTACAACAGCCAGCCAGCAAGCCAGGCTCCATCGACATCGATCGGTCTGTTATTGCATGCACATATTATATGTATATAGCGACTGTTGTTCCGATATGCCCTTCCTCTCTCTCACACACACACTTTCCCTTTATGTGATGATGCCATTTGGAAGCATAGAGAGAGAGAGAAAGAGAGAGAGAGAGATTATGTGAAGTCGAAGCAATTATGTGGCTTAGCGAGCCAAGGTATGCTTGATTGCAAAACAACCCCACCACAGGGGCATAGATGTACATATCTTTGTCCCCTCAAGCTGATCTCGCTGCCATCAGGTGGTGTGGTCATATGATAACCTTCTGGCTCAAGGGAAGTGACAAGGGAAAAAAAAAGACAACGAGAGCTGGAGTCAAAGACAAGAAGACTAGAGCTCCCTCGCTCTCTCCCTCAGCGCGCTCGCTCTCTCTCTCTCTTAACTCTCATGGGCTCAAGAAAAATGCTTGGTTCACCCCGTACCATCCATGTATGTCCACGATATATAGTATATAATATACATAGATGAATGTTTGTTATACTCCATGCCTTAATGAAATTTAATTATGTTCTTGTGATGCGCTAAATTTGAGTTTATTTTGTAAAAAAATTTACTTAATCGACTCGTGATGAATGTTTGAAAGCCCGAATTCACAATATGTAGTACTCCTAAGTGCCAAGCCATACAATACGCCTCGGGTGAACTGAAGCAAAGGGCGCGCGGTGTGTGAACCTAGCAATTTCCTTGTTTTGTCGATCACCCCCTGCAACTCCCACATTGTCCACTTTCTAAGCAAAGCACACACACGCACCCCCATCACCATCACCATCATGTCATCTCCTTCCTCCTTCCCCTCTCCTCCCTCCCTCTTCTTCCATTCCTCATCGATCTCACTCCTCCACACAACACTCTTCCCACACATCATCGATCATATATATATATACAACGCACACTCAGGTCCATTTCCGCCTTGTCTTCCACACGCCTACACACATAGTACTACTTCGAGATCATCATCGATCAATATATCGACCTCATTCATGCACATTCCCTAGCACACTCGATCTAGCTCGCCGCAGCTACGGCGACCGCACGTGTGAGATCAACAAGACAAGATCAGAGACGAGGCAAATCCGCTGTGTGCCCGGCTATAGGACGACGAAGTACGGCAATGAGGAAGCCGGAGGGTGGTCCAGCGGCGAGCAGCGGCTGCATTAATGCGGCGGCGGGTGTGGCGGCGAAGCTGCGCAAGGGGCTGTGGTCGCCGGAGGAAGACGAGAGGCTGGTGGCGTACATGCTGAGGAGCGGGCAGGGGTCGTGGAGCGACGTGGCCCGGAACGCCGGCCTGCAGCGCTGCGGCAAGAGCTGCCGCCTCCGGTGGATCAACTACCTCCGGCCGGACCTCAAGCGCGGCGCCTTCTCGCCGCAGGAGGAGGAGCTCATCGTCAGCCTCCATGCCATCCTCGGTAACAGGTACCATATCCCCAAAGCTCGATCTCTCGTCTCTTGCGTCGATCGGTGCATTGCCATGGTACGGTGGTGGTGCATTTGCCTGCATCCGATCCATGCTTTCACACGTGCGCTATGGTATGGTGTTGATCACTCGTGTGTGTGCCTGTGTGGTGGTGTGCACGTCAAGGCTAGATAGTCAACTAATGGGTGTTAATTGTGCCGTGCGACGAGCACTTTTTTAACTTTTTGTTGCGTCTCCTTTTTTTCTATTTTTTTTTTGGTAAAGAACACTGTAGTTTGAGTAATGCATTATGAAAATTTTGACCTATGGAATTTACTCTTTTGATATCTAGTTTTATTTTCACGAGGTGTATATGCTACTCATATTAAATTAGCTTTCCATGTTCCAATGGATATACAAATTAAATTTATAGGGTGTTGAAGTTGCAGTTACACAGTTAGTTTCCACTTTTATCATCATTTCCAAGCTTTGCACGCGTATATTGTTTACTTTGTATATAGAATTTTCATCCTGTCATACCAAATATGTTTGTCATATTGTCGTGTGTCACTAATGTCTCGCCCGAACATGGGCCTCGCAATCTCATTAAATCAACCTAACAGTGGGTCATATATTCTTAGTTATATCATGAATTTATCCATTTTAAAAGATAGTACAAATTTGTGTTGATCACACTTACATATTATGTGTTCTATATCAGTGACCTAGATAACATTGTGTAATGCAGTACTAAAGTTTTTGCAATTTCCATATATATTTGCATGTCTCCATATAATATTTTCTTCTATATTATTACTTTGCATGAAGAACTAATTTCCAAATTCGTTGATATATAACGTAGAAGCTAAAAGTTTCTCAAAAGGACACTGAAAGGGACATAATTACCTTTTCTCTTTTACTGAACACATGCAATCTCTGTCGGATTCATATTAATCTCTGTCTTAAAGGAGATTGAGACGTCAGTTATTTTCATTAACCTTTACTAGAAGTAGTAGATATTTTCTCTAAAGCTAGCCATGCATCATACACATCAAAATATATACCTAGTTGCGTGAAGTTGACACGTATATATACAAATGTGTGCAAGTGGACGCACGACTTTCTCTCTGACAGAAACTTGTCGACCGTTTGCTTACTGTGAAATCAACCCTACGTTACGACATTCCAGGTGGTCTCAGATCGCTGCCCGGCTGCCGGGGCGCACCGACAACGAGATCAAGAACTTCTGGAACTCCACCATCAAGAAACGTCTCAAGAACAGCTCATCAGCCTCGTCGCCGGCGACCACCACCGACTGCGCGTCGCCGCCGGAGCCTAATAGTAGCAAGGTCACCGGCGGCGCTAGCTGCCCGGACCTCGCCGCCCTTGATCAGGACGGAGGCCATGGCCACCACGCAATGATGAACACTACGACGACAGGCCTGTGGATGGTGGACTCGTCATCTTCTACTTCCTCATCGACCTCACCAATGCAGAGCCGGCCACCTTCGTCGGCGGCGGTGGCAAGGAGGAGCTATGGTGGCCTCCTCCCCTTCCCCGACCAGCTCCGCGGCGTCGCCGGTGGGGGCACGCCACCGGCAGTAGGGTTCTTTCACGGCCACGTGGCGCCGTTCAAGCACCAAGCAGTTGCTTCATTGCATGGAGGTTACTATGGCAGTGGCGCTCCTCATCACCATGGGATGATGGCAATGGAGGGAGGATGCTTCATGAGAGGAGAAGGCCTCTTTGGGGTGCCACCTCTGCTAGATGCCACGTCAGCACAAGGTCAAGATCAAGGAGGCCACCAGACCGTAATGACATCAAGTGGTGGTAATAACAACCCTAAAAACAACAGCAGCAACGACACTACTACCACAACAGTGAGCAACAATGAGAGCAACATCACAGACAACACCACAAACAAGGACAACATCAACACAATGAGCCTAGTGAACAGCAACAGCAGCAATGTGGCTGGTGTCTACCTGGAGGGGGCCCACCAGCAGTACATGAGCAGGAATGCCATGCATGGGGAGTGGGACCTGGAGGAGCTGATGAAAGATGTGTCATCCTTGCCTTTCCTTGATTTCCAAGTTGAATGATTGGGAGGGCCCATCTCCAGCTGGCTGCCAAAATGCAATGCAAGGAGTAGTACATATATGCATATATACACAACTATACATATACACATACGTATACATTAAGATTAGTATTTTTTTCTCATCCTTGACATTATTATTCTCTCCAATGTAAAAGAAGATCATTTTCTTTTCTGACACACCTACTTCATTCACCTTACTTTTGGTCCCACATATCTTGGATTATTCATCCTCCTGTATACAAGCAATATTCATGCCATTCAAATAATGATTAAATCAAAGCTTGAGCTATACTACTATATGGTAGTCATCATCTCTCATCTCATTAGATACAATTTTTCAGTAATCTCTCATGTTAACGTATAAAATGCATAAAATCAATGCATGATCAACCTTTATCCACATTTTTCCATTCCTTGGTGGTAAAGCTATCTCCCTTTTAGTTTGTGTTTGTTCCTTTGCTTCCTCTTTGCTTTCCTTTCATGTACCAACTGCTTCCCTTGCACATGAAGTCACATTGATGAGCTTGTGTGTGAATATAGACCCTGGGGGGGCGGATGGACGGGAAAGGTGCAGTACTGTGCGCATAAGAGAACATGATTGTTCACGACCCTGCTGCTGATGCATCTGGCGATCGTGCATGTGCTTGCATGCATGGTGTTGGAGGAACAGTCACTGTCGGTACTAGTCAAGTGTGTGTTGGTTGCAATGCAATCAGCGGCAGAGGTCGTTAGCAGAGGCAGTGCAATTAGAGCACAGAAGAATGGTGGGAGGAGTGCAGGAAAGTGGATGTGTCCCTTTGCCATGACAAAACAATAGAAACCTTACATGCACACACTACACCACAACACAAACTCTTTCTGTTCTTGGTGCAGTGTCTCCCTCTCAACTAACTGTCATCTAGGATCTAGCGATACGAAATGGGATCACTATCACAGAACACAAATAACTGTCGGCAGCCGCAGTCCAACGTAATGGCAGGGGCGGTGATGTATTATTATCACCGCGTAGGCAGTCGTCCTTTATCTGTGGCAATCAGGACATCATGAGTTTGATTAGCATGGAAACAAGTTATCCCTAGAATTTGGCATTTAAAGAAACGAAATATATAAGCAGTAAGAACGAAAAAAGATTTTGTGTTATATATGGCTAACCCTCAACTCACGACATGAGGAGCGCGCCCCTGCTGATTAAATATTTATTTAAACAAAGAACAGAACAAACGGTTCAAAAGAGAATAGAGAACAACCACAAGAAAAGGGCGGGGGGGGGGATACAATTTAGGTTCAAATGAAATGTTACATGACTCATTCAAAGGTTACCCAAAAATCATGGTTTGTGGAGCCTACATATGTGTGCTAGCTGTAGTTATTGTCCATGCCAAACTTACAAATTTTGATTTATAGCAACTCCCAAATTTATTAAAATTTTGAAAGATTTATAATTGAAAGAAATACACAAGTGGCATGCTTACATGCATGTAAACGGTTGACAATTATGAGCTTACATATAAATAATGATAATACCATTTCCAAATGAACATTTGGGATATGTATTATACATTCGATAACCATGTGAGATCACAACTGTCAGATGTTCTCAATTGACATTGTTATTACAACTTTCAAAACTAAAATCAACAAACCCATTTTAAAAGCTTGTTGTTTGTGACTTTTATAATTTTTTAACATGGGTTTCAACAAATCCATGTTAATCAAAGGCTTGTTTCCAATTTTTCTCTATTTTCTTTTTCTAGATAATGGGGAGAGTTCCGGCTTTATCCCCAAATTTTCTAAACTAGCAGTGCAGGAGGTCTATTTATTTGGAGAGAGTTAACTGTGTAGAGATGCATCTCACCAGGTAAAACTCTGCATTCACAATGATATGATTATATTTCAGCATGTATGTCACAAGTGCAACTTGTTCCAGGTAGAAGTAGATTTCTTAAGCTGGAAATAAAGTTGTTTGATGGAAGAGGGCCGTTGTTTGCTTCCTTCGAGGTGGTGCTAGACAGTTGAAGTATGAAAATCTTGCCCCTCTAGTATTTGTCCATCACCACTTTGGTTGTTAGGAACAAAGAAAGATCTCATAATAGAGGTTTATATATGCATTATTGTACTCCTCAGTCCTCACATTGTGATCATTAACATAAGGGACACACCCACCAGGTGAAGTACAGAAGTAGTAGTAGCCAAAGGTTTGGAATATATGAGTGTGCATCCCTGTGAGGGCATTATTGTTGCTGTATACTTGCTAGCGCGCTCCAGGATCCCGGATAACTAGAGGACACATTTGTTATCATCTCTTACAAATTCATGTGAAAGATTGCACATTTGCGCTAGAGGTATTTTCTTGATAAAAAAACGCAAAAGGTGATCCCACTCTACCCTTTGTTTTTAAAAAAATGTGAAGGGTCTAACTAACTAATGCCCGATTTGGTAGCAAACTTCTAAATTCTCCAACCTCTCTTTGCTTCATATTTTATATGCCTTTTCCCTTTTAGCTAAAAGATATGCTCAAATTGAGAGCCTTCGAAGTCTAACCTCCTTTTTGCTTTCTCTCTTGACGAATCGACGAGCTGGTGAATTAAACTTAAAAGCTAATGTGAGCCCCATCTTTTTTTCTCGTCCAATCGGTGACATGTCGTGACCTTTACAGAAGCCATGATTGTTTTATCTGTAGAAGATCATCAGGAAGATTCCCTTTACATGTTGTGACCCTCATTGTTAGTTCATTGACCTACACACTAATCAGTCACAACCATGTTGTTTGAAAACCTAAAACTTTGATGGCAGCGAAGTACGTATACATCATTTATTCATTGAACTAAAAAACATTAATAAACAAGATTTTCTTTTTGAAGCTAATAACACAATTTTCTACCTACCATTCTGCTAGTAAAATCTGTCATATGCGAACAGAGATACGCATCTAATGAGTGTTTGAAAAACATTATGACATACCCTGATGGATTTCCATTATTTCATATTCTTCTGATGTCATTAGTTGGAATGTTCCTAATGGCCGAACGAACAGTGCTCTATGTTGCTCTCTTAGGTATTTTCTTTCATCAAAACGAGTGGGGACTACAGTATTTGAAAATCTCTTTTTTTTTTCTATCTTCCAATGAACAACAAAGCTACTCTACTGCCCGATACCAAAAGGGGTCATCGATGATGTTCATCTATATGCCACTATCATCGGCACCCACAGTAGCTAGCACAGTGTCGTCACTACAACATCCAAAGTGTAATGGAAACAGATTGTTCAGCTAGATTCTAGAATATAGAATATAAATTATTATCCATGAAAAATTAATTAAATGTATACGCAAGGCTCTAATAAGAAAATTAAATATATGGGCCATGCATGGTCTACCTGCGAAAAAAATTCCTCCGAGCTTTAAAGAGCAATTATATGGAGTAAATACAAGAGTTATTCAAGACTGAGCTTCTCATGTTTTCCAAGCATCAATTAACTAACACAATCTGGTGGCCCTCTTAAGCATGTGCAATATGTCAAGCAAGACTCGATTTGTCAAATTCAGTGAATTTCTTATTGACTGTAGTACCAGCTTGTCTAGGTCTGATTGAGTTGTGGGACTCAAAAACAGTTGAACTGATCGATGGTGAGACAACACAAGTGTGCAGCACTATTCGAGTAGATAGGAGTACTGTTTGATCAATGAATTGTCAATGATCTGCATTTAGACACTGAGCAGAGGTCTGCATTGCGTGATTAATAATGGCATTTTGTTTCTTGACGAAATTTTAGAGTTCAATGGCATTGGTTCTTTTTCTTACCGCCTTGGTGTAGGTGAAATTTTCTGCTATAATGGGATAGGATATTATGACTTCATGGCAGGCAAAAGTGCTGCTACAAAAAAAAAAACTTGTAGTCACTGTTTATCATTTCCCCGATAGTAAATATATATAAAAAGGTATGCATGGTTGAAATTGCAAATATATAAACAGTGACCATAAGGTTTAAGATCCAGATTAGAAGACCACTCATACCGTTTTTATACTTCGATCACCCATACATAAATAATTAGGTAAATCGACAGCATAAATCTAATATAATCTTAGACTCGTCAATTCGTCATGAAATCTTCTAATATGAATCCATTTTTGTATTTCAAATATATCACTCTTGTACAAAACTATAGTTAGTCAAAGATCTACTCACTGTTAATGCGTGAAACAACTTACAATTCTTTACCATAGGAATTACATATCCTTTTTTACGGGAAACATGTGCACGTGTGTGATAAGGGGGGCGGATGCAAGGCTGTTTATTGGGGGTCAGACCCCGATGAATTCTTCTAAATTCAATGCAAATTACTTCTATGCACTGTTCAAGCAAGGGGATGACACCGGCCAGTAGAAGTAATGACCCTGGTGTTTGACTGATCTAGATTCGCCCTTGCAATTGAGGATGAGGTGACTTTTTTTTTTACCGAGAACCCTATGAGGGAGAGGTTTTCGTCTTCCAAGAGCCTAATTAATGAAAAACAAACTATCCAAGACCCACATGAAGTTGTAATGCTGCACTTTCAAGAGATCCATATGAGCAAGAGACACAATACCCAGGCTGAACATTGTAGACCAAATCGAGCATAACTTGAAGGAATATGGACTACATAGAGGCATCATCCCCCATTACATATTAAAAAAAAAAACAGTTTTCCAAAAACAAATGAGGTGGGTGGGGCCGTGGGGGTGTGGGGGGTTGGCAACGATGCAAACACACATGAAGTGCCGCCAACAAAATATTCACCTTTGGTTTAGGAAAATGTGTTTGCAAGTTGGATTGTTTCTCATGTTCGAGGGTTTTCACCTGAATTGAAATATTTACATCTTCTTATCAACTTAGATGAACCTATGAGAAAAGTATTTAACTTTATAGGTCTGCATGACAAGTGAAGTTCATTGCAAATTTTGTGTATATTTCCAATTACGCAGTACTAATATGTGAAATTTTCCTGAATAAAACTTCAATTCAAATTTATAGAACGATTCCTCTTTGTCCTCCCCCGGATACGGTGGCACATACTTATATTTCCATATTTTCGTGTAGCGCCTTACAGAAGGACGAATTGCGTCTGCCTTCATCGCAGCCACATACATCCACACATATCAGAGAACAACTTTCTTGTTTATCCCCCGGGCTTTTCTCGTAATCCGGGGACAGGGCCAAGAAGAGAGGAGACGCGGCGGCGGCGGCGGCGGCCATGGCGATCCCCCTCGTGCTCGTCGTGCTCCCGCTCGGCCTCCTCTTCCTCCTATCCGGCCTCATCGTCAACGCTATCCAGGTGATCTCACGCGCCCTGGGCGAGCCACCTCTTCTTCAGTAATTCTTTTACTGATATAATTTCGGGCCTTCGGGCGGTGTGGTGATCTGAATAAGTTCGGTTGCAAAGATTTGTATTTTTAATCAGTCAAATTCTACGGGATTTGACTCTTCTATAGCTGCAAAATCTTTCAGCCAATTTTCTAAGGGATGTTCCGGGTGATTTTTTTTTTTAACTGTATTGGCTTTTTCCTCTGCACTGCACTCATCTGCTGCAATGTGGTTCAATTCAGCTGTTTAATCCGGAAAGCTTTCCATCCTTTGGCTCATTTTAGTCTTGTATAAAAGGTCTAGCTAAATGGCAAACTTACTTTTTTGATCCATTAATTGTATACTAGAATCAGCAATACCTTGTTCCTTCATCTCTCCCTTATGCTTACAACACATTACATTACAGGCTATCTTCTTCGTGTCTATAAGGCCCTTTTCAAAGAGCTTCTATCGGCGGATCAACAGATTATTGGCCGAGCTACTATGGCTTCAGCTGATCTGGCTTGTGGATTGGTGGGCTGGTGGTAAGGTAATAAAAAGCATAAAGTTGGGCCATCCAAAGTCAGTTTCTTTTCAACTCGATAGAGCCCAGATGCATCTCAATTGTCGAAGGAAAAAAAATTCTCCAACAGTATTTTTATTTTTTATTTGTTTGGAATCCATGGCCCCCTCATGCTGGATTATTGATAGCAACAAGAAGAAGAATGTATTGGCTAATTACTTGCATGAAGCATGACAGTATGGCTCTGAGAATCTATAGGACAATGGTATACTGAATAATTTGTTGTTTCTTTTGGATAAAGGGGAGTGTTGAGTGTGGGGGGTTTAGGTGGGCTGATCGCCATCAAGACAGAAATGGCTGACACTATACATGATTAAAGGTAGTATTCTATTTGGAAGTGGCCAAATGCTCAATTAAAACGACCATTATCTGCTTATCTGGTTGGATTAAGTGAAAATTGGGTGCCACATGATGAGATTGCTCTTCAGCTTCTTCAGTTATATTGTTCTTAGCCTGTTATTACAAGGTCATATTATATAAAATAGTGAGGGAGGGAGGGACAGCGGGATATATTCTGTCACAAACTTTATCAATATGTAGACGTTTTCCCAAAGGGTGGTCAGTTATGTGTGTCATTTGTGGTATGCCATGAGATCGCTGCTGAGATCATTTGGCGTATGCCATCCTCAGTATGGTCAGTTAGGCCTAGAAAGAATATGTAGGTAAAAAATTCAAAGGATTGCACGATTTGCAATGCAAAGTGTCTCTTGTTTTGTTCCCAACATTTTTAAAAAATAAATAAGGTCATACAGGGAAAAAGTGAATACCTGGAAGAGTCAACCCCCCCCCCCCCCTCCGGGCCTGATACAGTTTTGAGTGCTTCTGAAATATAATTGGTTTCACGTTCTTAATCTGTTCCCTGGTTTCAATCGTTCAATTCAAATTCTGCAGGTACAATTGCATGCAGATCAAGAAACTTACCAGTTAATGGGTAAGGAGTTGAGCTCCAATATTTTCATGTGGGCATTGATGTTATATCACAGTTCACTAATAACATTTAAAGAAAAGATGGATTATAATAATAGCCTTATATGAAGAATTCTATAGGCAAAGAGCATGCCCTTATAATATCGAATCACCGGAGCGACATTGATTGGCTTATTGGATGGATTTTAGCGCAGGTGATTTTTTTCTCATTAACTACTTTGCTCAGAACTAGCAAATTTAGCTCATACATTGTCATGAGAGATGAGATTGTGCATGATTTGGTGGCCAGCGTTCAGGATGTCTTGGAAGCACGCTAGCTATCATGAAGAAATCTTCAAAGTTCCTTCCTGTAAGTTACCTCATACATTTCCACAATGGTATGCTCTCATGTTTTTGTTCTGTGTTACTCCCAGTACTGTTCATTACAATGTACTCCTAGTATTTATGAAAAACTGTGTGAAGTTAATGTATGCAAGGGAAAGAAAAAAAAAAGATCTGGGAGATACATATAGACTTGTACTAAAATTATCATGCACAGTGCTTCATTATGCATTGTATTTCCCTTTAACCATCAGTTTCGCGACCTTAAGGTTATGCATTGGTCAAAGAATAATTTGCATGGATATATATGAGATCATCCCTGGTATCAAAGTATCAAACAAAACAAAAAAGATTTGGGAGATACATGTAGACTTGTACTAAAATTATCATGCACAGTGCTTCAATATACATTGCATTTCAATCAGTGTTGTGATCTCCTGGTTATGCATTGGTCAAAGAACGAGTTGCCATTAATATATATGAGATCATCCCTGGTATCAAAGTAAGCAACAAAGTAGTAGTGAACTTGAAGTAGATGATCCTCCATATTGCCGTGGTGTGTGTATTGGGGGGGGGGGGGAGGGGGGGGTCCTGACCAGCAAAACACTACAGATCAAATGTGAAGTTATACTAGAATTTGTTTTCTTACTGAACTTACAAACACCCAAACTAGGCAAGGCCAATTCATTTGTGAGTAAGAGCTTGCTGATGGCTTGGTAGTTGCTCAATCAGACACAAAAATTGGATTTCGCAATACAGTTTTAGTTGACTTGAATAATAGCAACGCTTAACTATGCATGATCTATGGTTTTTCTTGAAAATTAGTCTAGGCTCAACTGCTCGGCCCATAGATACCACATAAATTTGAAGTGAAGACAGAACTGTAGTAATAACATAAATGAGTAGTGCTGAGTCTTGACTCTTCAGTACCAAAGAACTAAGGTTGAAGATTAAGGCATAGATGTATAGCCCAATGCATCATACTATAATTCTATATCCATATTAGAATTAGCAGATCACATATTATCTTACCATAGGGGACAGGGTCTTTTACTCATACTTTGATAAACTATTGCAGGTTATTGGCTGGTCCATGTGGTTTGCAGAATACCTATTTTTGGAGAGAAGTTGGGCCAAGGATGAAAAGACACTTAAGGTATTTTCGACCTTACCTAACAATGACACTTGAGACCTTGCTGTCCACACGAATTTAATGACCTTTATGCTCTTGAATGCATTGGGGTCTCAAAAGATTGAAGGACTTCCCCAGATCATTCTGGCTTGCCCTTTTTGTTGAGGGTACACGCTTTACGCCAGCAAAACTTCTAGCAGCTAAAGAATATGCAGCCTCACAGGGTTTGCCAGCCCCTAGAAATGTTTTGATTCCACGGACAAAGGTATCCATTTTTTCTGCTTCATGACTGCAATTTTGTATTCTATCAAGAACATTTACAGTGTCACACGTGAAATGATAAAGACCTCTCCCAAACATTGAAGTTTACCTTTTCCCTTTTGATGCAATTTTATGTAAAACTGTTATATATTTAAGTTGGCAATCTAGCACCAGTTGATTGGCTGTGCCTATCTTTTCCTGATAACTTCTTACTGAGGTCAGAGCTCAGGAGGCAGACACTTATTGCAAGGACAGTTAGTCAACATAGCATTTTGTAGTTTTTACTTTGATGCATTACACATTTTCTGCAAATTTTGATCTCTCCCTTATCCTTTTTTACTTCTGTCTGAAATTTTTTATTTGCTGATAGATCTTTTCTGTGTGTAAATAACAGGGATTTGTATCAGCAGTAAGTATTATGAGTGATTTTGTCCCAGCTATCTATGATACGACAGTGATAATCCCTAAAGATTCACCTGCGCCAACAATGTTGCGTATTCTCAAGGGACAGTCATCAGTAGTAAGTGTTTCAACTTTCAACTCCTGTAGACCTGAATTGCCAAGATGCTATCGATTTTTATCTTGAAAATTTCAATTAGCTCCCTTTCTGATACCAGTTATAGTTATGGGATACATAAATTTTATCGTAGGTTCATGTCCGCATAAAACGCCATGCAATGAGCGATATGCCTAAATCTGATGAAGATGTTTCAAAATGGTGCAAGGATATATTTGTGGCAAAGGTATTTGATTGCTTTTTGAAACTATGGATGTACAAGGTACCACATTTGGGTGGCTTCACAAATTGGCTGCTTTGATAATTACCTTCTCTTTTTGCCTATGACAGGATGCATTATTGGACAAGCATGTAACAACTGGTACTTTTGATGAGGAAATTAGACCGATTGGTCGTCCAATAAAATCTTTGCTGGTAAATACCTAACTAAGAGTGTAAGGCATCATGTTATGGCTTAGGACTGTCCATAAGTTGTTAACAAATCAAAATAGTGCCTTGTAGGATGGTAGCTCCACTAGCACCTTGAAATTTCAGAGTAGTGTCTTCCCTGGAAGAAAAGTAGCAATATAGTCACCAAGATGATGGCTGCATATCTTTGCGAAATTACTGTATCTAGCACCTCATTTCATGTCAGAGTTTTTTCTATTCCTTCCATAAATAGCTCAATTACCCTAATACGAAGCATACTTGATAAAAGATCACAGTGCACCAAGTAATTGGGTACATTTTGTTCGTAATGCTTTGGCTACGAAAATATCTTGAATACATAGTCCTTTCACACTTTCCTCTTGCAGCTGCTCACTTGTATTCCTGTTGTTGGAGCAGGTCGTTCTGTCCTGGTCATGCCTCCTCCTATATGGTTCCTACAGATTCTTACAGTGGACTCAGCTCTTGTCGACATGGAAAGGTGTTATCCTCTTTGTCACTGGATCGGCATTGGTGACCTGCATTATGCATGTCTTCATCATGTTCTCCCAGTCAGAACGGTCGAGCTCTGCCAGAGCAGCGAGGAACCGAGTGAAGAAAGATTGAGGGACTCCCGTTTCAACTATGTTGGCGTAAGCGTGATGGGACAAATTTTCTCTGCGCTTGTGCTCTTTAGAAACTGATGAAGTTTTTTCGTGTGGCGAGACTTGTCATCTCCTGACCTCTTCTTGTACCTGTAATCTTCTATGTCTCTAATTCCTTTGTAAAAAGTAATGGCCTTCCTGCGGAGGAGATGCTGTATAAGTTCAGTTACAGAGATCCAATATGCAACATATGATGTAGTAACTGAACTTTGCTTTGTTTCCTGGAACTAAAGCAGGGGAGCCTCTTATTGCGCTGACAGAAAGTTAACGAAGGAAATTTTCAGTCACGCATGGGCTTTTCTTTTTCCAAGGCAAAACCAAGAAATCGGCAATGAGGGATAGAAGTGAGCAGCATGCTATGAAGTTAACTGAAAAGATATTTGTTATCTTAAACAATTAATAAAATATGTATCCCTGTTCTTTCTTTCTGTGTACTTATAATACATTGGTGCATCAGCATTTTCTTTCCCCGTCGTAGGAAAATCTCATGGGGAGTTTTTTTTCTCCTTAAACAATGATTGAAATTGTTCGTTGTTGTAGCTGTCCATAAGGACATTGTTTTTTGAGTAACATTTGGGGTAACCTTGTCAGCTAAATATTATGTCTCATCATTAGCCATTCTCGATGGAGACTTGTATATTCATGTTTGTTTACGGATGTCACGTAAGCAAGAAAACATTTAATTTGTCTAATGTGATGTATTGATTTAAATCTTTGTTGTTTTCTAGAGTACATATAAGATACAATATTTTAAAAAAAAAACATGTATACAAAACTTCATCTCATAAAACTCATTTTATGTTCTCTTTATTAACTCTTTGCCACATCATAAAAAGATAATGTAACAATCTATCTAATGAAAATTAAAATCTCGTTGACAATAGCCACATCCGCAAAAGTATACTCGGAGGTTTCCTTTTGCCTGATTGTCTTTACTTCTTCTCCAAAAGTATGCTCGGACATTATTGGCATGCATAGTGCACCACGCCTACGGCTACGGCCCACGCTACTACGGTCCCTACCTCGTGATTCATGCCTGCGTATGTGCTGACGAACCGAGTGAGAAGGACACAACCACAGCCCCACCGAGGATAATCTCGATCCATCCAGCTCGATCTCACCACACCACTGCTCCCGCTGGCCGACACAGCCATGTCCACCTCGGAACAAGCCGCTGATGGCGCCGCCTACGACCGCCTCAGCGAGCTCAAGGCGTTCGACGACACCATGGCCGGCGTCAAGGGCCTCGTCGACTCCGGCATCACCACCGTCCCCGCCATCTTCCGCCACCACCACCACCACCACCACAGCATCATCAGCAGCGGCAGCGGTGGCGCTACCACCATCCCGGTCATCGACCTCTCGGCGGCGTCATCACCGGACTTGGTCGCGCAGGTGAAATCCGCGGCGGAGACGGTGGGCTTCTTCCACCTCGCGAACCACGGCATCCCCAGCGAGCTCCTCGCCGAGATGCTATCGTCAGTGAGGCGATTCAACGAACGAGGAACCCACGGAATCCAAGCGCCCCTACTACACCCGCGACCCCAACCGGCGTCTCCGATTCAACTCCAACTTGGACCTGTTCCAATCGCCGGCGGCCAACTGGCGCGACACCCTCTTCTTCTCGGCACCATCACCAGACGAGCCGCCGCCGCGTCGCGACGAGCTCCCCCACGCCGTCCGCCACGTCATGCTCGAGTACGCCGCGGCGGCGAGGGCGGTGGCGGGGACGGTGCTCGGGCTCATGTCGGAGGCCCTCGGGCTGCCACGTGGCCACCTCGCCGGGATCGGGTGCGCCGATGGCGTCAGCCTCGTGTGCAACTACTACCCTCCCTGCCCGGAGCCGGAGCTCACCATGGGGTGTAGCGCCCACTCCGACCCCAGCTTCCTCACCGTGCTCCTCCGCGACGCGCACGACGAGGCGCCGGAGGCCGGTGGCCTGCAGGTGCGGCTTGCCGGAGGCGAAGGGTGGGTGGACGTGCCGGTCGTGCCGGGAGCACTGCTGGTGAACGTCGGCGACCTCTTGCAGCTTGTTAGCAACGGGAGGTTCAGGAGCGTGGAGCACCGGGTGGTGGCGAACCGGAGCCGGGACAAGGCGAGGGTGTCCGTGGCGTGCTTCTGCAACGCCGACATCGCGAGGTCGACGAGGGTGTACGGGCCCATCCCGGAGCTCGTCGGGTCGGGGTCGGCCGGTGATGGCGGCGGCGCGGCGAGGCCGGTGTATAGGAGCGTGACGGTGCCGGAGTTCCTGGCGCACTATGACAAGAAAGGCCTCGACGGACGCCCCGCGCTCGACCACTTCCGGCTGCACTAGTGCTTCATGTTCACCTGTACTGTGTACAGAACAGGAGCTTGCAATAATTGTAGAGTAATTTGAGTCATTTGGCCTCAGTTACAGAAACAGAAGGCGGTAGAGGATGATCAGGGGGACTGCTTGTAAGATAATTTAGCAAGACAGCCATCAAGGGTCCATTTGGACTCAAAAGGCTCAACATAGCACCTGAACACAGACAGGCTGCTCCCGTTATTTGCAAAACTGTCACATAACAGGGTACAATCATCGACATTAGCATCAGATTGACGGAAAAACAAACTAAAAACAGAAGGCTCAGATTGGCGCATTTACAACGACGAGATCTAGAGTGGGCAACTAGGCGTCATCCAGGAAGGCGACTCAGTTTCCCCGGAATTTCGAGGACAAAAAGTTTTGGAACTTTGAAAATCCCTCAGATGCATCCTGCGGAAGAGGAAGCGTGAAGGGGGGAAGAACGCTCTGTCCACCCTTCGGATCCTTCACGCCGGTGGCCGGTGGGAGCGCCAGCGCAGGCTCTTGCTTATTTAGCTTCTCGATGATGTATGAGAATGTTCCGAAGGTGAGGCAGCTCTGAATCAGAGTTTGCGGTGCACCTGGACCCCAAAATAATAATAATGAGAGATTAATTTCACACAACAATTTGTGCACAATGGTGGAATAAAACAGGGCCATCATACCAAGACAATAGAAACAGGTGAGCATAACAAATCAACTAGATAGAACGCTGATAGCTACACATTCCATGGAGACAAAAAAAAAAGATGAGTAATTAGCAGCTAAAAGTTGTTGCTCTGCAGTACATGGGGATAGTTCTCTGGTGATTATAAGGACATTTGAAGGATTCAAATTGCACAACTTTGAGATATGGAAGCATCAAAATTGCAACTCATGACAGACACTAACGACATCATATATGGCTGCATGTTTCCTCAAAATCATCAATATGCAGAAACTACCATGCTATGAAGTATCACAGGTTTACAAAAGTCAATTAGATCTGGTTGCAGGAGAAGGCACAGGCCGAGAACCAGAGAGTAGAAAATTATCATCCATTTTTAGAGAAACACCAAACACTACATTTTCACTTCATAAAAGAATAAAGTCAGATTGTCAAAATTGCAAATAGCAAATATAAAGTGCAGAGAGCAAGTGTGTCCTAGCCATAACTCAGTGTAAACAATATGTGTACTGTTTATCTATAATCCTAGTCCTTGCCAGGACATCTGAGAACAGGTTGTAACCACTAACCATTAATTGAGACAATTGAATAGCAAAGCGGCAAAGCTAGTAATTCCACTACTTCCTGTAACTTTACCTGGAAAGCTCAGAGCAAGGCCAGTGCAGCAGCCTGCAACTCCTGCATTGATACCTGAAATAAAACAATTAATGAGTTAATCCTTTAGAATTTTATTAATCCAACGGAATAGAAAAGGAAAAATGGCACAATATAGACGAATACGAACCATCATCTTTTCCACGTAGTTTTCTCAAAGAGCAGGCTACCAAACTTTGAACACCAGCAAGAACAGCAAATATCTAGAGCAAGAAGGAAAAAATGTTAACATGAGATGTTGCTAAGCAATAGGCCTAATAGTGGTATCCACATGTGAAAATGCATCCTTACCTTAGCAGATGATGCAGCATCAGGAAAAGATCCTTTAAAACCCTTCATTGTAACCAAACCTTTACCTGAAGAGTTTACCAAAAATAGCAAAGTGGAGCTATCAGATTAGCAGCAAAAGATCAAAAAGGAAAACAATGAAAAGACAATATGGATCTAGACGGCACCAACATCCCATCAAGCACTTTTTAGAACACTGGGTCAGTTCAAACATAAGGTCGAGTTTAGCATTTCCTGATCTGACATTCTGACTAATCCATAAGTCATAAAGGGCATCTCTACATATTCTACATTTTTAATGTCTCTATGAAAGAGCATAAAATACATTGATATATCTTACAGAAATAAAACAGATTTCTTCCTTGCTTAGGACCCTCAGGACCTATTAGCTACAGAAGAGAGTATATGGTTTGGGCAGAGGGACACTGATACATTGCCAGCACTAGAACAAATAAAAGCAAAACCATTTTAGCATCCAGAGGCATCCAGAGGCATTCAACCCACCCACTAACTATTCAACCATGTACATACATCAAGTTGAAAAGAGATTGAATATAGATAAAGCTATAGTTTGGGATTCTGTGAAGTCTTCAGATAACACATATAACCATTCAATTGAACTTTTTTTTTTCTATTCTCGGAGACTCAGCCAAGGACAGCAGATTAACAGCCAAGTAATATCTGGCTGTGTGACTCAAGGTTTCTTCATCAATAGTTTGCTTTTATATTTTTCCTATAGTTCGTGTTTCATGAATACAACCAACACTTATATTACATGGTCTGGAGTCTGGACTCAGGACCTAAGTCAAGTGCATAAAGCAGTCTCTTTAAAAAAAAAATGGTGCATAAAGCAGAGGAAAATTTTTCACCCTGCATTTCCATGTAAATTTACACTTTATTGAAACCAAGTTGTTCCATTTCCCATGGTTAGCATGGTGAGTTCAAAAGTTGCATGTAACTTAAATATTCTGTTTAGTCAAATCTTATCTGCAATCTCTAGAAACTCAGAAGACATGACACTAAACCAACAAGAGAAACTTCTATAAGGGGAAATTATACAGTGTGAGCAATTACTAGGAGCAGGATGCACTAGATACCACAAATCAAACAAGAGCACAAGTGCACAACCAAATGAAACGTGTGCAAATCACCTTATACATGGCAGGTGAACAATACCCATAGCAAAACAACAATAACCACACCAATTGGGCTGCTAGAATCAGGGGAACATAGCCTAATCTGAACGCGGTCCAAAACCCATCATCGCAAGTCCGTACGCGAGGCCCAGAAATGGCGCCACGACCTCGCCCCGCCTCACCGCCGCTGAGCCCTAAACCCTAAGCCGAGGTTTCCTTCCATTCGAACTGGGAGGCAGGTGAGGAGCGGAGAAGACGGGCGGCGCGGCGTGGGCTTACCGTATCCGACGACGGCGCCGACGAGGGACCCCGCGGCAGACTCCCAGGCGAAGCGGAGGAGGCAGACGCCAGGGGCCGCGGTGGCCGCGGCCAGCGGGCTCGGGTTCCGCGACACCGCGAGGCGCGTCAGGATCGGGTTGTTGGTGGCGCCGCCGGGCCGGCGCACCCCCATCCGCCGCGGACGGGACTCGTCGGCGGAGTCGGAGTCGCTGGCTTCGCCGTCGGTGAAGGGGTCGTCGTCCTCCGGCCTCGGGTCGCCGCCGCCGCTCGCCATGGCCGCCGCAGTGCCGCGTGTGTGTTCGAGTTGGCGGTGTTCGTGCGGGTGTGCGCCTAGCGTGCGGCGCTTCACGGGGGCCGTGGGGTGGTGCACCCCGCCACCTCGCACTGACCGCGTGTGCCGCCCGCACCGCACAACCTGAGGATGGGGCCCACCCCAGAGTAGGATTGTCTGTGGCTGATTCCAGTGGGAAAATGGTAATGGCCTCATGGGGGAGTTTCCATTTGGGAATGCGATAAAAAGCATGGTAGTTGAAGAAAAACACTGTAGCATTTGCTGAGAAGCGTGTTTTGTGAGAGACGTGAATAATGAATAATATTTTTGTTAGGGAATCTGAACAGTGTCAATGTTCTGTTCAGATTCCCCAACTTTTTACTATTTATTCCAACTTTTCACTATTCATCTCTCACAAAACACGTTTCCCAGCAAATGCTACAGTATTTTTCTAAAGCTACAATGTTTTTTCAGCTATCTGAACCTTAGAAGATCGCAAGAGCTTTACTGAATTACGACAGGATTAATCGTTCTCCATCACTTCCACAAGATGAGACGGGAATTGGTCCAACCAAACTAACTCAGGGTTCAACAACGTTGGCATACTTGCACACACATGTGCTGCCCCATTGTCTCCCCTGTTTACGGGGGTGTTTAGTTGGTATAAATAGGTGGAGATTTTCTGTAGCAGATATGCAATGTAGCAATGAATAGTGAGAAAAGGATGGGAAAGAATGTGATGGGAGGAATAGTGAATATCTGGAATCTAAACAAGTTATAAAAATGAAAAAAAATACAGGAACAAAAGACCTGCCAAGCTCTTGGATCTCTTGCCAGAGACCATAATATGAATTGCGGTCGCCATTACCAGCTCGCAGCATGTTCACCAGCGTTAGGTTGTCACTCTCCAAGACAATCCTGTTGAAGCCACATTGTGATGCCACCACAAGGGAATTGTGACTTTTGTGTTTTGTCTTGTACTACATATAAAATTTTCTAATTAAAAAGGTTTGAAATTACAACGTATAATTGTTCTCTATCAAAAATCTTTGAACTAGAATTACTATATTAATATATATATTTCTTTATGGCGTTGATGTCATTATACTTATAGTAAAAGATTCTTTCTTATAAGAATAGTTTGTTTGAACAAAATAAAATATGAATAAAATAAATGTTTTTGTCAAAGCCCTTTCCTCATGTGATGAAACAGGTATTGTATTTTCAAATGGAGGGGTATTATACTGGGTTTGATTGACAAGTTAGTTACTAGTTTGGCAAATACTCTCTCAATCGTTCCTTTCAGTAGAAATTCCAGCTGGCAACTTTATGATGCTTAAATCTATTTTAGTGACGTTCTCATGATTTTCACAAATAAAAACACGTGGTATATTTACCCCATTATTAAGTTTAACATCATTATGATAAAAAAAATCCTCTTTGAATTGTCGTTTTATTTTTTTATGAAATAAAAAAATAAAATGATAAATCAAATGTATTGTAGTTATGTTGGTGTTTTTTGCAAATCAAATTTATCTATTGGAGCTATCTCATATATAATATGTGTATATTTTTGCCAAAAAAAATGCCAATTTACTTTGAAATTGTTTAGTCATACGTAGATTTTCTTTTGCAAAGAAGCCATATGTAGAATTCAATCACTACATCATTAGATCTCACGATATATCTAATATCAACTCTCCAATACCTGTGTAGAGTATTTATTGATGGATTTGTATGTAGGTAAATTAGCAAATAAATTGAAGTTAGGATGACTACAAGTGAGATATATGTGACCTGCTAGTTTTAAATGTTCGGTAAAATACTTAGAATTTGATATTTATTAATATAACTCATTATTCTATGATGTAATGTTTTCAATGAAAACTTAAGATAACACTTACATATAGTTGTCAATCTGTTGTTCATCTACCCTTCAAAAAAAAATCTGTTGTTCATCAAAAAAACAATTGAAATATGTGTGTCCTTACATGGTTTATATATGAAAAAATTATAATAAGGGCAACATGGATGTTCTTTATTCACAGATTAGGCTGGATAATATTATTCAATGATGAGATATGGTCATTGTTTCTTTGGAAAGAACCATTACCACAAAATGTTGAAGCACTAACTATGTTACACTTTTGAAGTAAAAACTATGTTACACTTAGAACAGTACAAACACAACACTAGCAAAGCACATAGTAGCCATTTTGGTTTTTGATTTTTTTTTTAAGAAATCAAGAGAAACGTTTCTTACTTTTCGTGCTATTGGTATGTGTCGGGTATAGATATCTAGATACCCTAGGGTTTCCTATTTTAGTTAGGATTCCTATTTGTAACCGACTAGGATACTTTCCATGTAACCCTACCCTCCTTGATATATGAAGGAGTGCAGGGGTCCCTAGATCGGCACACCTCAATACGCCCAAAAGGCCGGCGGCTCAACACGCCCAATGTCTCCACAACAGATCCAATCTACAAGGAATACAAGATACACCACCATACAGGATGTAGGGTTCCTCACCTTGAGGCCCGAACCTATCTAAATCGTGCCTCTCGTGTCACTTGTCACCATCTTGTTCTTGATTCTCGATGTCTTCTCCATTACTCAACTCAATTTGATCTACACTACGAGGGCTACCCCTAGTAGGATCGCCGGTCTAAAACACCGACAGTATGGATCGCTTTCACATAAAATTCTTTGAGAAAAAACTATCAATCCTTACATTGAATGATTCTATTAGCTAGCAATGCATTCTATGAAGAATTTCCAAACCAAAATAATGGCAAATATGCCCTAAAATAACACTTAAATAACCAAAAGCAATATACCACAGAGACCAGTACATTTCCCCAAAAAAACTAAAAACATCAACTCGTTCATTGAACTTTTTTAATGTAATGTTTTATTTACCTTTTTTCTAAACTGAAAAATGCATTTTTCTTCCTTTTGAAAGTAAGAAACAGTAAAGAAGAAATCGAAGGTGGAAGTGGAGGTGGGCGTCCGTTCCCAGCTGTCAGCTGTGTGAAGAGGCATAGGGCCTCGTGCTGCCATCTGCTTCCCAGACCCGGAGTCCCCACTCGCAGGCTCGTCCGGGGGCACGGGCACCACCGCACCACCAGGCTTTTACTAGCTCCCGACGCGTCGACGCCGACCGCAACACCGCCGGCGAGGCGGCCCCTCTCCCCTTCTCCTCTCCGCCGCCGCCGGATCCTCCAGCCGCCGCTCCCCTCTCTGGGTAGATCCATTCGCGCGAGGACTGGGTCCCTTCTTGCGCTGGTAAGCAACCCTGGCTCACTTTCTTGGATGAATTCCTCCCAATCAACTCCGGATTCCTCTTCCTGCCCATTCGGCGTTGGCTCGGGCTTCCCGTGCTGCTTGCTGCGCTACTAACCCGATCCGTCCATCATGGCTCGATTAGGGGGTCTTCTTGTCCGGCGCCCGAGATCGACACTGGTTACTACTAGCTGGAGCAATTCGTGGCGCCTGATTGGGCTGCGGGTGTGGTCTGTCCTCCAGGAAATTTGGGGGTTTGGTTCAACTAAACCCCCATGGCTCAGGCGAAGTCTGCTCCTGGGAAGAGGGATGGGGGCCGGGGACGGTCGCCGGAGCCGCTCGATTTCTTCATCTGGACTGTCGAGGTGCTCATCTGTGTTCCCCCTTCTTTGTTTGGACTGCTAGAAATGCTAGTGTTTAGCAAATCAGTGGTCTTAATTTTGTGCATTGCTGCTATTTAGCCTTGAGTTTGGGAGAATTAGCTAGGAGATTTGGGAGTGGAGAAACTGTCAAAAATTGGTTATACCATCTGACGATCCCTTGCTTTTGATTTTGCTTCTGCCCGTCTCTGGAGGATGCAGTATAGAATTTTGCACTTCTACATCTTGCATGTTGATTTTAAAACATTTTCAAGGGATTTAGTGATGTTGGTTATGAGGCAGCATAGCATCTAAGTTGTCAAGCTATGGCGTGGTTTCTTAAGAAAAGTCATGGCGCCTTGGTATTTTATACCCTGTTGGACCTTCCATGCATTCACTGCTACTGACTATTGGGTATTGGTGTTTCAGTTGTTGAATTGCTGTTTTTTCATGCAGTTCTATTTGTTACATTTCTGAATATGTTTGCATCTTCTATAATTAGGGATTCTTTTCTTTTGTGTATTGCTTTGAATCTTGGCCATTTGAGTATCTCTGGTTTAACCTTGGCCATTTGAGTATCTCTGGTTTAACCTTGTAAGTCAATGGGGGCACTTATTATGAGCTTTTTTTTTTACTTACCCAGAGTGTTGATGTTATTATGAAAAGTTCAGTTAACTGACACGCTCTTATTTCCTATGCAAATATGTTTATGAGATTTTTACTAATCTGGTTTAAAATACATTCTTAATTTTTGTCATGGTGTGTTGCAGATTCTGTTTTCCTAGCAATGCATTGTTGATGTTTGTTAAAAGCCTGCCTTTCTGTTGATCATTTCTTCTGTGCTTCCTCTCATTGTAACTTCCTAAGTCAAATGATCTGAAGCCTGAAATTCCTTGCTTGCTTGCTGGTTTGTTATTATGCCGAAAGCGTCCTATGCCCAAGTACAAAAAGCTCTACATCTTTAGCTACGTTGTCCAAGACATAAGTGTTATTTATTTTTCCATTTAGTTATCTGGTGCCCATAATTTTCCTGGGTCCCTTTTGGTCATTAATATTCTTCTTTTGTCTTTAGTAGGGATATATTTAGTTCTGCATATCTGGTTGCAATTTTGTTCAATCTCATCCTTAATATTTTTTGCATGTTTGCTCTAGAGACATGTCTTATGTTAGGCTCTATAATTTTGAATCATATTTCATATTTGGCCAGCATAGTGCCTTTATTCTTTTTATTTATACTACAATGGGTAGGATACAATCCAATAGTTCAAAGCTATCTATTCACCTTAAGATGCTTGGCTATTCATCTAATATTAATGTTTTCTTTCAGGATGTTGGGTTATGGCTGGAAGAAATAAACCTTGGTGGCTATAGACAAGTATTTGAAGAAAATGGTGTCAACGGAGAATATCTGGAAAGCTTGTCAATGTTTACTACTGAGCAGATTCTGCGGTTTATCAGGCGGTGCCATATGAAGTGGGGAGACTTTATCACACTGTGCAAAGAGTTGAGGCGCATTAAAGGTTTGTATAATTCTGTTTCTTTCTTACCATTTCATATCAAGCAGTATATTACATCATGTTTTTCTACTATTACAACATTGTCCCTTTCAGTTCCTCTTGACTTTATAACAATATATAAACCAGCCATTCTCATTATATGTTTAGAATTTTTGGTAACTCATGGGCAACAGTTTGATTTAACGTTACCAAAGTATATGTGTCCTTACATCTGGTCTAGAATAGATATCCTAACCTGTTGCCATCAGACATCCAAAACTTAGGCCATTATGCCACATAAAGTACATAGACTTATCATGTGGAATGGTGAAAGTACTGTAGCGTTATTTAGGAAAAAGAATTCTCTAGCATTTGTATATGAGGCTGTATCGACGCCCTAAAAACAAGTCAGGCAAGGCTTAACTATGACTTGGGACTTTGTATCACTCTATTCAAGGAATACATCTCGTTACGGATTTATCCCTGTGTTGACTGTTGAGTCTTTGATAATGTCGATGTGCTAGCACTTCGATAATAGTAAGGGTGCATGATTAGAGCTACTATTTTTTCTCATCCCATTTTGTATATTGTCACTGTAAATCCAATGTTATTTAGCATAGTGATTAGTGGAGATGTAAGATTAAATACACTGACACTGTGCCTGAAATCTGAATAATGCTTTGTCTGAGTCTTGCTAACTGTTAAATCAACATCCAGTCGCCTGCCTGAAGGGGGAGCAAGAAGTTAGGCGGCCATGGTGGGCGCCGTCATGCCTCTCCATAGTGTTTGTGAGGGCGGCCAAGCAGAACAGGAAGTCTCGGGTCGTCTCCTTGAAGCTGGAACCCTAATGCTCGTAAAAAGCTTTGAACCATTGCCTGCCCGTATTCACCTCCACCTCTGAGCGCACATCATCGTGCGCTAGTTCCAATCTGAGTGGTCTGAGAGCTGTTTTGCTGTGAGAGCAGTATGCTTATGTACAACTAGTCTCATCCCTTTACTAGATATGTTGTTTTACTTCATATATAGGCTTGGAATAGTAACCTGATGTAGACAAAGAAAGAAACATATGTTGTGCAGATGGTTCTGGTAAGATCTGCTTCTTAAATTTTCCTGAAATGTTATGCACTTGCATTGCTAAGAATTGGCCTGGATCTTCATCATCTGATATTGCCGAGGGTTTTACTATGTTATTCAGAAAACCATTATCATATAGCCAATGTATGACCTGAGACAATTTAGTTATCGGAACAAGTTCTTCTACAGTTTTATATGGAAATTCAGATGACAAGTGTTCCCACGCCAATGAAGGAAGCCGGAGGCTATGGTGGATCATGTATAACTGGCGGCTTGGCGTACCTTATTCGTCACGGATAATCTACGCAGCATTGCCCATTAGATTCTCTGTATATTTATCCACTTCACTTTGGTTACTTCGATCTCCTGGACACTACTCTCCTACAGAAGCAAAGAAAATGCCAATGCTAATCAGCCTATGCCCGTTTGCCATGACAGCACTGAGCTCAATCGGATCTTCTTTGGGCCGAAATTCCAAACACATCACATTTTACTCCCTCTATTTTAAATTATAAATCATTTCAAACTTTCAGAGTCAAATCATCTCAATTTTGATCAAATTTATACAACAAATTCTTTGTTCCAAATTATAAACTATTTCAACTTTAAGAGTCAACAAATTTGACCAAATTTATACATCAATGTAATAATATTTATACCAAATAATTAGTTTTTTATTAATACATTTTCGTAGTATAACTATTTCGTGCCATAAACCTTATGATCCTTTCGACAGTTTTGGTCAAACATAAAATGGCTTGACTCTAAGCAAATTGAGTGACCTATAATTTGGAATGAAGAGAGTAACACATATATTCCTCAGGAAAATCAATAAAATAGCACGTTTAATAAGAACATCAACACATGATTAGTCACTTTAGATGATTGGCCGGCCATGTATGATTTCTCATGACTTACGGCAAAATAATTAGGCAATATGAGAAAGCTTGTATGTTCGTGGAGTAATGGAGATGTAGCTTGAGAACGAAATCTAAGAATAGGAATAGGGAACAATTAACCTTTTGCCATTGCGAGGAACTTTTTTTAAGAAAAAGCATCTACAAATGCATATAGATATTCATTATTACAAATCCAATGATTCACAAATTTTCAAATGACATAATGACAAAAAAAGACACCACATAACTATGTCCGCTATTTTTAAACAAAATTTTATTACTAAATAGTTAGCCATGCCTAGCCAAAATATGAAAATATCCATAATTGTGAGGAGAATGAATGTGAGGATTAATTGCATATTATCAAAATGCGCCAAAAAAAAGTCCTGAAAAACGGCATGTCATGGCCTCAAGGGCATCAAGTTGAATGTCATTCACCTTTTGGTTGATTTTAGTATAATGAAAACAACATATTGTACCACTACCACCTGGTATCTTTCATTTTTCCTGTATTTTTTTGGGGAAAAGAAGCATGCAGGCCTCTCTACTTGCTATGCTACGTCGAGAACCTTCTCCTGAACCGAGCTGCTACTGTAGCAAAGCCATGTGACAGGTGGGGTAACATATCACATGGACCCACATGTCATTATTGGAGACCTAGCGGAGCCCTCCCACGTTCTGGAGCCTTCTGAACCGGCGACCGGGAAGAGCAGCCAAGACTAGTACGACTGACCTGTGTGGTCCACACCCCATTCCAGGCCTCCATGTGGCCCACCTTGTCATTGAAGCACAGCATGCGCTTGTGCTCCGTAGCATTTCTCCTTTCCCTCGCTATCTAGAACCTTCTCCTGTTAACCGCTAAACCCACTAGCCAACCCATACCCCCACAGGCTACCCTCCCACTGACACACTGACCCCCCTACTGGTCCCACCACGTCAGTGACATGCCCCCTCTCTTCTTCTTGCCCTGCAAGGCGCACGCCATTTATACGCCTTCCCCTCACTTCCGCACCTCCCAAAACCCTACCCCCTCTCCTCCTAAACCCTCGCGGCGTCGTCTCCACCGCTCCATCTCGGCCACCGGCCACGCCCCGTCAGGCAGTCAGCGCGCGTCCTCGCTCGCCCTTGTCGTGCTTGGTAGGAGAAGCGGAAGATGCTCGGGGCCTCCAGGCGATCCCTCTGCGCCGCCGCCGCGGCCCGCAGCCGCGCGGCCGCCGGCGCCGCCTCCGCCGTCTCCACCGACGCCGCCGCCTCGGTCCCGCCCCGCCCGGTACGTGTGGAATTCTGTTTGTGCCTGTTAGCTTGGCCGTCATTGCTGGGAGCCATGTAGTGGCTCGCGATAAGCCGGAACTATTCCGTATTCATTTGTTCGTCCGAATTGGCGAATTGAGCTATTTGCTTTGGATCGACCTGACGGGTATACTTGAATTGATGCTTAGGTTTGAAGGAAGGTGTCGATTTTATTCATTATGCTATTTACCATTTGCTTTTACTTTTAAGTGATCGCCTTTTGCTTAATTGGTTAATTAGTACTGTGCAAATTGACAGTTCAATAGAGGAGAATTGATATTACTATCTAATTTAAGGGTCCAAATTGAGTTGATTCACTTACCTGTTAAGTTATGTTGTGTGATCTCAGGTGGGCAGTGGAGCTCCACAGCAACAACAGAAGAGGTTGCTCTCGGTGCTTGCGGCGCCCAAGGTTAGTGGAGCTAGCAATGTGGCGTCCCTCAAGCTGATGGATGGTGCCCTTATTGGGAGACGCTATGAATCAAGTGCGGCCGCAGTTGACTCCACAGACTTGCCACCGGCTGAGAAGCATGAGTACCAGGCTGAGGTACTTATGTGGTGAATTTTGTGCAACTATGTGCTAACTTCTGCTGATGTTTGGTTATATAAGTGATGCCATGGTGTTTCTGCAATGTGCTGCACAGGTCAACAGGCTTATGGATTTGATTGTGCACAGCTTGTATAGTAACAAGGAAGTCTTCCTTCGAGAATTGGTCAGGTGGGTAGGTCACATTTTTTTGACATAATTAGTTTCAGCTAGCTATGTCTCATGTGTTCCCTCAAGCATAACCTCTTGTTATTTGGTTGAGGGTTGGGGTTGCAGCCTGTTAATTGTTATGTAATGGTGTTATGGATTTCAATCTCTCTGACTTACTTTGCTGTTTCATTTTCTTTATTTGTGCTTGCAGCAATGCTAGTGATGCACTTGATAAGTTGCGTTATTTGAGTGTCACTGATCCTGAGCTTCTGAAGGATGGTCCTGAACTTGACATTCGCATCCAAACAGACAAAGATAATGGAATAGTAACGATTACGTGAGTGCTAGTTACTTTCAGCTGATCATAGATGTTCCGTGTAGTTTCATTGTTGGGAAGTGATTTTCATTCTGGCCTGCATTTTCTCTTCCATTTTCAGTGATTCTGGGATTGGCATGACAAAGCAAGAACTTGTGGAATCTCTTGGGACTATTGCAAGCAGTGGGACTGCTAAGTTCCTGAAGGCATTGAAGGTTTTATCTTGCTGAAGCTTATCTTCTCTGTTTATAACTTGTCCAAGTCTGGAATTCTGCATTATTCATTTTTACTGTATACTGCACAACAGGAGAGTCAAGAAGCTGGCATGGACAGCAACTTGATTGGCCAGTTTGGTGTTGGATTCTATTCTGCGTTTCTTGTTGCGGATAAGGTATACCGTTACCATGATTTATCTGTATAATTGGTTATTAATGAGCTAAAGTTCCTCTTGTTCGTGCACATACTCTTTTGAACAATTTTGACTTTCCTTTCCTGCTGTCCTTTTACCCTATATCTTCCCATAATTTGTAATTATTTTGTATTTTTCTCTTCTACACAATAGGTTGTTGTGTCAACGAAGAGCCCCAAATCTGACAAACAATATGTTTGGGAAGGAGAAGCAGATTCCAGTTCTTATACCATTAGAGAGGAAAAGGACCCGGAGAAGCTCATTCCTAGGGGAACTCGCCTTACTCTCTACCTTAAGGTCTGTGCTCTTATCCCAATTTGATCCAACTTCGTTCTGTTTGCCCTTATTTTGATTATCATGCTTTCTATGCTCAGCGTGACGACAAGGGCTTTGCTCACCCTGAAAGGATCCAAAAACTTGTAAAGAACTACTCTCAGTTTGTTTCCTTCCCCATTTACACGTGGCAAGAAAAGGGCTTCACAAAAGAGGTGAATATTCTTTTCTGTCTCTTTGCTATTTTGTGCCAAGATACTACTTACATTTGCCATCCACTGATCATCTAGGTTGAGGTTGATGAGGATCCAACAGAAATCAAGAAAGAAGGTGACGCTGAAACACAAACAGAGGTAAATATACCAGCAGCTGGAACTCTTGATTTTTCGCTGCATTACTGTGAGCAAAATTGTGTTGTGCTTAGGTTGAGAGTTAATATCTTTATTTTCACAGAAAAAGAAAAAGACCAAGACAGTCGTGGAGAAGTATTGGGATTGGGAGCTTACAAATGAAACACAACCTATCTGGGTAAGACTTGTTTAAGTTATTTTGATGATATAATCATGATTTTTATACATGTGCTTTTGAAAATGTAAATGTATGAACCTTGTGGTACCTTTTTTGTGCTTCTGGCAGCTTCGTAACCCTAAAGAGGTTTCAACTGATGAGTACAATGAATTTTTCAAGAAAACCTTCAATGAGTATTTGGATCCTTTGGCATCCTCCCACTTTACTACAGAGGTATGTTGTGCTAGCATTTATGTTGGTTCTTCGCCATTTCTTTGTTTTGGTGAGTTAACAATTATGACTATAATGGTTGGGTTAGATCTCATATTATACATGGTTATACGATTACTATGATTATTTTTGTAGCATGACAAATTAGATATATTTGTTGTTGCCACTGTAGTTTTGGCAGCTTTAATTGTATTGTATCAGTTTGACCTCCTTTTAAAGCACCTACAACCTTGTGAACAGTTGGTTCTGTAACATTTGCATTGAATAGGTGACAATCTTCACTATAACTAGTTCATGATCTTTCAATAGCTCCTACTTCTATGATCGACTTAAGTGGCTACTGTGCTAAACTCTGCTTTTATGATTGCAAAGAACATTTTACATATACAAGTGGTCCTGTTTGGTCTAATTGGTGCAGGGTGAGGTAGAATTCAGATCAATTCTTTTTGTTCCGGCTACAAAGAAGGAAGACATAACTGACAGGAAGACCAAGAATATCAGGCTTTATGTTAAGCGTGTATTCATATCGGACGACTTCGATGGAGAACTGGTATGTTCAAGACCTAGCATCAATTCTTCAAGGTACACAAATTAATTACCAAATGAATCTGATGTTGACAACTGTATTTGGCCAGTTCCCAAGATATTTGAGCTTTGTGAAGGGTGTTGTTGACTCGAATGACCTTCCATTGAATGTTTCCCGTGAGATCCTTCAAGAAAGTCGAATTGTAAGTTGCTTGGTGGAGGATCTGTTTCCATGTCTTTGTCACTTTGAGACTTCCAAATACTGATCTAATTGTCATTTTTTATAGGTGAGGATAATGAGAAAGAGACTTGTGCGGAAGGCCTTTGATATGATCCTTGGCATTTCTTGCAGTGAAAACAGAGACGTAAGTTTTCTCCTTACCTCAGTTGTACATAGTTTCAATTATCTGCCTTTTCTTCCAGTTTTCTCATACGAATTCTACTGTAGGATTATGAAAGGTTCTGGGAGAATTATGGCAAATTTTTAAAGCTGGGTGCCATGGAGGACAAGGAAAACCACAAGCGAATTGCTCCTTTGTTGCGATTCTTCTCTTCTCAAAGCAATGATGAATTAATTAGCTTGGATGAATATGTGGAGAACATGAAACCTGAGCAGAAGGACATTTACTTCGTTGCCGCAGACAGTCTGAGCAGTGCAAAAAATGCTCCTTTCTTAGAGAAGCTCACTGAAAAGGAGTATGAGGTAAGAACTGAGGATATCTTTCTGTTATTGCAAATAGATTATTGATTCTAGAGTTAGTCCATCTTTCATCACAGTTGCCAAATTATTTGTTGAATAATGGCTGGAGTAGATTCAGATGAGTTTGTACCCCTTGGTTTTTTTTTTTTTACCTTAGTTCATGTTGGGCAAGTGTGTGGAAAGAAGCCAGTAGAAAGGATAAGAACAGGTGATGGTCAGTTGGTCACTGGCTTGGAGAAATTGGGGGGGGGGGCTCCATGTGGATACAGATGTTGAAATTATCTGCCTTTGCCTTGAATTAAGCAGAGTATGAAAATATGACCCAAAGGGATAAGAAATAACAAATGAAACTTAGACACCTAAGGAATAAGCAGTTGCCATGCAAAGCTAAGGTGCTTTGTGGCCATTCTGGAATTTCTGACCCATTGTCGGGTTTTGCTATGTCTATGTTTTATTTAGGTCTGTGTCATTCAAGTAATCATATAATTTTAACAAACATAATCCTCTAATCATTCAGGCAAACGAGTATATAGAACGTGGACCATACTAGAAATGAGGTTGACCATGATGTTACTTATTTTTTTGTAGGTTCTACTTTTGGTCGACCCTATGGATGAAGTGGCTATCCAGAATTTGAGCTCCTACAAGGATAAGAAATTTGTGGACATTAGCAAGGAAGATTTGGACTTAGGTATGCACACAAAAGTATCCTAATCTTAATTATTGGTTGCTGAGAAGTTTTTTTTTCTTTTGTTACCACCCGCATTAATCATGATGTCATTACTAGATTAAATGTGTTCCACACTTCCATGATAGATTTAATTTTATATTATTTCTTCAGAAGTGGGACAGCTAATCTTTTATCTTAGTGATTTATTTTTCTCGTTTTCTTCAGAAGTGGGACAGCAAATCTTTTATCTTAGTGATTTATTTTTCTTGTTTCTGATTGCATCTGCAAATGTATCTTAGGTGACAAGGATGAGGAAAGAGAAAAGGAAATAAAGCAGGAGTTCAGCCAAACCTGTGACTGGATCAAGAACCGCCTGGGTGACAAGGTTGCACGTGTTGACATATCTAACCGTCTCAGTTCATCACCATGTGTTCTTGTTGCAGCCAAGTTTGGCTGGTCTGCCAATATGGAGAGGTTGGTGTCTATTTTTACATCTTTAGTGATTCCTGATTTTATAACCGTATAACTCAACAAATTCAATAAATTCTCGTTGTTTGTAACAGGTTAATGAGAGCACAATCTATGGGTGACACATCTTCTTTGGATTTCATGCGTTCGAGGAAAGTATTCGAGATAAACCCAGAGCACGAGATAATTAAGGGCTTGAATGTAAGTCTCATCCTGCTGTTGGCTATCTCACTTCCAAGTTTCAGGCTTTTAGAACAGGACTTAGCTGGCAAACTGCAGTTGAACGTTGCAGTGCTAAAAATTAATATATGTATTGACGAATTTATTTACTCATTGTGATAGTTCTGTTATTTTAGACCTTGAGTACTTGTTGGGTGTTCCATTCTAATGAAGTTTAACTCAAATGCAGGCTGCATGCAGAAACAACCCTGATGACCCTGAAGCTCTAAAGGTTCTCGATGTTCTCTTTGAAACTGCTATGATTTCAAGTGGCTTTACGGTGAGTATACTATTGTTTTCAACCTCATTAACAATGTTGAGAAATATAATGTCTGAGAATCCTTGCTTTTATTTTCCTGTGTGAACCTCTGTTCTATATTATATCTGGAAATATGGCATGGCAGAGACCGTATCACATTTCCTTTTTCTAAAATGAAATGAAAATCAGTATAAGCACTATTCACAAGGGGCAACATAGAGAATGAAACCCAATGCAGTGTAGTCGCCACCTAAAATGGTCATATACCCACCTTAAAAAACTGAAAGATATAGGAATTACAGTTTCTTTGGTGTCTGATGGCAACTGAGTATGATCTTTACTTTGTTTTGACTTTCTGCGCCAACTTTTCCTACATGTCATTTGAAATTCTGTATCGACTCATCTCTGTATGTATGACTTTGCAGCCTGATAACCCGGCAGAGCTCAGCGGGAAAATCTACGAGATGATGAGCTCTGCTATCGCCGGCAAATGGTCCTCACAGTCGCATGCGCAGCCTGCTAACTTCTACCCAGAGCACGATGCACCGGAGCATGTTGCCCCGGCGGTCGAGCCTATGGCCGTTGAGGCCGAGGTGGTCGAGCCTGAGCCCGTTGAGTCTGGCCAGCAGAAATGAGAGGGGAGGGATCCTCGGCCGTCCGCTCGTGCGGGATCTTGTAGGCAGCCTGTAGCGTACCGGTGTCGTGTCACGGACTCGGATGTCAACGCCGAGAATTTTTGAGATTTTGTTCCAGCGGCCTGTATAACGAGCTGTGTGATTGCTAATGTAGACATGTTGGATAGGATGATTTAGAAGACTGCAATAAGTGGTATCTAGCAAAACTGAATCTGAAACTCTTTTTTTTTTATGGATTCGTTACTGTGGAGGTTTGGAGGCAGACGTTTTTTTCCCTTTATATACGGGATTGCCTAGTTAAGTATAAACAAGTTCTGGTGAACTAACTTTTAAAAAAAGAGTTCTTGTCAACTTGGCCTTGTTTAGTTTCGTGTATTAAACATAGGTTAGTTATGAAACTAACTATATAGATAGACGGTAAATTGTGAAATGAATTTTCTAATGTAATATATGCTGAGACTGTAAATTGCGAAATGAATTTTCTAAGGTAACGTATGCTGTCATTATGCTGAGACTGTAAATTGCGAAATGAATTTTCTAAGGTAACATATGCTGTCATTACCATATTTTAATTTTAATGATGAGTAAATATAGCGGTGTCTAATAACGGATTAATTTTGTTTAATAGATTTGTTTTGCAATATATAGTTCATCTATGTAATTAATTTTGTTTAATAGACTCGTTTCATAGTTCATCTATGTAAATAGTTTACTTTTAGACTATTTAATTTTTTTATGTGACAAGTTTGCAAACTTATTTGTGTGGTGTTAGACCTTCCAAACGTGGAGGGAAGCGCTAGGCTCACTCCATTTTCGATGGACCAATTTCGATATAAGCATACACGAATTTTGATACTGCATACACAATCTTATAGAGCAAGTTTAATGTCGAGTGAGTAGCTGGCGAAGTAATACGTGGAAGAGAGAGAAACGAAGAGAGAACGCGGTGGGTGTCTGCCGACTCGACCGCTCAAGCCGGCGCAGAGGAGCGAGCACGCTGGGCATTGGTTGAAAGTGGTGATGTGCATTAAATCTTGGTAGGACCCGCCACCACATGCGCCAGCTCACTCGGTGAAACGCCGGCCCACAGGCATAACCAGTAAACTTGCTCTTATTATGCATACGAGTAACCTTGGCTCAATCTTTGAAGGAGGCCTTAGACTACCCACAGCGGTCTGATGCTGGAAACAAAAGATTCCTCTGATGTTTGACCTCTACGCTGAAAAGCTACATGCGCTGCAGTGGCAATCGATGCTGAGTTAAAAGGTGGACCCAACTATCATACTCACACCCTTTCTCTGCATCGACGCAGCTACTTCACTCGATGCCGGGGTTTGATTCTTTTCAGCATTACCTCCACAACGGGATGACCCGGTGCTCAAACCCTCTCTCTCATATTTTCAGCTTCGCTCACCCTCCCCGTTGTGGCTAGTCTTAGGCGGCCTCAACGATAGACTCCTGTAGTTCATAAATTGTTTTAACAGATGAATCGTACCAAAAACGAATAGACATGGGGTGTTTAGTTCCAAAAGATCTTTTCACCCTTCCTATTCATCCCTCTCACAAAACACGCTTCCCAGAAAAAGCTCTTTTTCTTTCCTTCAACTTTCCTATTCACCCCCCTCACAAAACACGCTTCCCAGAAAAAGTTCTTTTTCTCCCCCAACAACTAAACACAGCCGCAGTCGCGCCACATAACTTTTAGCTCACTCAACTCCCGAGACAACTCCCTCTCTCGTATTGCGATGGAGCTACCTTGGCTCAACCTTTTGGAGGAGGCCTTGGCCACCGCATCCAACGATATACTCTTAGCTCATAAATTTTTTTAATGGACGAATAGTGCCAAAACGAGCAACAGTTGCGCCAGAGAACATTTACCTCGCTTAACTCACGGGACAACTCCATGTTTGTTGAGTTGGCTCATAAATTTTTTAACGGATGAATAGCGCCAAAACGAGCATGTAGTTGCGTCACAGAACATTTAGCTCACTAAACTCCTGCTCTCTCGCAGCGTTTTCAAAGCTTTGGGGGTGTTTAGTTCCAGCAAAAGTCCTTTTGCTGATGAACAGTACCTCAGCAAAAGGACTTTTAGGTGTTTAGTTCCAATGTGAGAAAAGGACTTTTTTTCAAAATGCACAATTTTTTTTCAACATAAGAGAACAGCATGAGCAAACATCATTCATCACCCTTCCAACAATTATGCTGCACTAAATCATCATCCATCACCAAACTATGTCAACATCACGATGACACACACATATCCTAGGTGACAAAGTACAAGCTACTAACAGCTCGCGCTAGCCGGACCTGGTTTCACAAGGATCTCTCTCAATGCAGGTGGTACCAAACAGCAAGTGTCCACCGTGACACCGTTACCAGTTCATCACCAGAGAAATTGTGTAGCATTTCGTGTACAGTAGCAGCAGTAAAATTTAACTGCGATGTCAATAAACTATACTAGCAAAATTATACAAGCTAATTTAACAGCTACTGAAATTATACTAGCAACCAAAGAGATAAATAAGAAGAAATGAAACTGTACACAAACAGAACTATAGATCAACTCAAACCTTGCCTTCACAATTTGACACCACACCATTCTGCCACTTGCTTGCATCCACTCTTCCACATCACATAGCCGTAGAAAGAAAAGATTGGAAAATGTTTAAAAACGATCACATCTGCAAAAGCCATGTACAGAGTCTCGTCCCACACTTCCACAGAAAACCATAAGCCCTTTAAAACCTCTTATTTACTCAAACAGCAAAACAAAACAACAGAAATGCAGCGCGCTGCCTATATAATCTGTAACACATCACTGATTCAAGAATTGAAATTCTTCTGCATTTACATGAAACAGAGGGACCGATCCTATGGGGCAAATTCCACTACAGTAAATCAATGACGGATCTATCAGTTATGAACCGAACACATCTACAAGGATGCTAGGGGGTAGGGAATTATTCAACACGGCAACCATCATCGAACTACCATAGGAATCAACTAGGATTTGGTGCAAAAGCTCAAACACTGGTGGCCTCATCCTAAACATCTCATGGCAACCTTCCCAGTCAGCGGCATGCAAGTTAACATGATCTAGGCCGGACAGAACTGGTGTCTCCCTATATGGCCCTCTATGCAAGTATAGTTGTTCATGTTGAGCAAGGACTTTTGCCATTTCTAGGATTTTACGGATACCTTGCAAATCAGCCACGAGGATACGGGCGAATTCACGCCGGACTGGATCTCTGATTTTGTCGACCATCTCCGAACAGGCGTCATCGTCGACCAGAATGTCTCCTTCAGCATGATCCGGCTCATTCTCCGCTGTACTGGAGCCCTGCACAATGAAGTGATCTGCATTAATAGGGTGCACGAAAAAAATGCAAGTAATCTTACAAGTACATATTGTCCCATAAGCAAAACACAATTCAATGAACATGAAATCAGCAAAGCCACAAACCGTGAAGCGTAATGACAATACATGAAACTGACATAGTCCAAATTAAAAATAGTTCACAACACTCAAACATAAGCTAGTCCAGCCGAAAATTAAGCAATACACTCAAATAGTACACACAATTAGGGTACACAAACATGACTTCACACAAGAGACTAAAGCATAGCGTCTATATTGGCGATCCACGCCTTCCTAGCTTCTTCGTCATGCAAATCAAGGAAGTGAGCACGCCAGTAGGGATCCTTGAACAACTTCATGAGCAAGAAGTACTCCCGACACAGAGGATCTACCCCACACGCCTTGGCCAAGTTCAGGCAGTGCTTAGCTTCCTCTGCATCTGTCATTTCTTTGTTCAGGAAGGTACTGAGTCCCTCCTGCACTTTTGTAGTATGTTCTTCTAGACCCTGCTGCAGAGTAGTCCAACAGCCTAGAACTGGAGTCCTGGACCGCTTGGAACCAGGGCCTGAGGTGTCATCTGCTCCACTTCTCCTCTTGCGAGAACTGGTTGAGTTGGGTGTGTTCTCCCTAATTTGTTGCTTGGCGGCCATTGCATTGCTCATGTGGTCGTCTTCATGTTCTTCATCTCCGTCATCCTCCTGGCCTGTTGCTTCTTCTTCATCACCGTCCCCTGCCTCTTCTGTTTCTGGAGCCGTGGCAATCATGGTAGCAGGATCAACGGTTATGTGCCGGAACATATCATCTAGCCACTTCAACCAGGTGGGGCTTTCCCAGCTGAGCCGCATCACCTCTTGGCAGTCCTGCGAATCGTGCATGCGAAAATGCATTAGGTTGGTGTGAAAGGAAATGTTAACCAAACTGAATGACAACTTATGCTGCATTGAATAATTACCTTTGACAATTTCTGCCAAGTAGATTTTGGGGCGTTGAAACCACCCTTTTTGTTACGCCCTCCACCACTTCGATGACGCAAGACTGTATAAGCTACAAATATTCTGCGGAGGGTGTCCCTTCTGTTCTGCAAGGCCTTCTTGTTTAGCTGGAGGCCAAGCCTTTCCGCTAGTGCGGCTCTAAGGTTTTGCCATCCAACCTTCTTCATCCTACCGTTGGGGCAGTACCCTTCATTGAGTTGATCCATATACAGTTCACAATAAACGTCTGTTTCCACATCGGTCCACGTATGTCTATGGCGATGATTCTACGTAATAGCCAAACAATGACTTCCATGACAAATAAACCATAGGCACATAAAAATGAAACAAGACAGTTCAGTCGGTGGGATCGGTTACCTCAGAAACATGGGCGTCGCCTTCGTTCATTTCTTCGTCACTGTCATTTGCATCAGCACCAGCAGCAGCGGCGCCACGGGCAGCCATGGCACGGCTGCGGGTGACACGACCTGCCGGCTCGGGCTCGGGCTGTGAAATTGCCGCGCCCTTCCCCTTGGCTTTGCTCCTGCGCCTCGAGGGGGCCTCACCTCCGGTCGCACCGCCGTAGTCTTGTGCGCCAGGCGGGAGGCTGCGCCGTGATCCATCGCCACCAACACCGCGCCCAGCGCGTCTTCCTCCCTTGCCGGTAAATGTGAAGCCCAGACCCGCCGCCCTTGCGGATCTTGGAGGTAGCTGTGCTGCAGGCACGTCGTCGAAGGGCTGCAGGTTGAGACGGCATCGAACCTCAGCGTCGTCGTCAAGAGCCAGGCGAGATAGGCCTGGCGGACTCCCAGGTGGAGGTCGAGCACTTGCAGCGGTGCCTGAGGGGCCTTCCTGGGAAAAGAAGTCGAAGGCGGGCTTGGACGGCGAGTGCATTCCACCGGTGGATGCGAACGCTCCTGCTGCCTTTGACGGTGAGTGGTAGCCGGTGGTGGATCCGAGCGCGCCGGTTGGTAGGTTGGCCCCGGCGGTGGATCCGAACGTGCCGGGTGGTAGGTTGGCCCCGGCGCTAGATCCAAACGCGCCTGGTGGTTGGTTGGCTCCGGCGGAAAGGAAGAACACGGGTCGGTGATGGCCGAAGGCGGGCCCGAAGCCTACTCCCGGCATGTACCCGCTGCTGGGGCCTATTCCTCCGCCGGGAATGAAGCCGACGAAGGCTCCATAAGGCGCGCCTCCCTCCATGCCGGCAGGTGACCCGACCCCGCCCTGGGGCCCGTACGCCGCTGGAGGCTGGTTGCCCCCCTCCTGCTTCCCGTTGGGGTTTGGGAACGTCCCCGCCATCCAATCCCACGGGTTGCCGCCCGACATCCCCCGACGCAGACGCGCGGAGCGACGGAGAGGAGCAGATCCCGAGCTCCCGGCCGGTGCACGGCGCTTGGGAGCCAGGGCAACAGGGCCCCGAAGCTGGACGAATTCCGGCGGCGGCGAGATTACGGCTAGCGGCGGCGCAGAGGATTGGATCTGGATCTGCGGGGGAGAGGGAGCCGCGGGCGGTAGACGGAGGAGGAGGAGCGCGAGCGGCGGAGGAGGAGGAGCGCTAGCGGCGGCGCGGAGTAGGGAAGCGGAGCGAGCGGAGCGAGCGGATGCCTGCTAGGGTTCGCGCACTGGCCACGGGTTGCAACCATTTTCGTGGGCCCCACACAATGCGGCCCATCAGATGAACAGTACGCAGCTTGCTCTTCCCATGAACAGTAGATGGGCTGAATTTGAATAAAAGTCCTTTTGGGTCCACTAAACATCCCCCTGAGTCGAAGGCTTGGAGCCCAACTGCACAAGCAACAAGAGGTTAGCTGTTCTTTGCAGCAGCCCTGCAACTGCAGCGCGGAGTGGGCGCAGGTCACGAGAGGAGAGACCAGGCACACGCGAAAAAGCTACACGAACACGCTCGCGTGCAAGCTTCCTCCTACAGTGGCTGACTGGTGGACCGTGTATATACGTCATCCCACCGTCAGCTACTTTGGCTCCACAGAAGGAATAACATCATCAAGCGGTGCGGGAGCGAGCGCCGCTTCTGCTATTTCGCCTCCGCACATCCTCATATGCCTCTGTGTCACTGTTGTTGCTGCGCAGCGGCTCTCACACTCTCATGTAAAAATGCCCCCATATGCAGTGATAACTACACAGCGCTGTGGCGTGTTTAGTTCGCTCATCTTTTTTACTGTAGCAATTCTAAATCAAATATTAGGAGGACTAACTATGATCTAATTACAAAACTAATTATGCGGATGGAGGTGAAATCAAGCGACAAATCTATTAAGCTAATTAATCGGTCATTAGAGATTGTTTACTGTAGCACAATATTATTTAATTGTGCTCTACTTAGACTTAGTAGATTCGTCTACCAATTTGTCGGGTACCTGTAAAAGGGGTACCCTAACTTGGGCCTAAAACTACTTGGCGACAAGGCCCACAACGACATTGGCCTGATTCTCAGCCCAGCAAAGGCCCACCATCGCAAAACTCCTCGGCAGCCGTCCCGCTCGAGGTAGACGACCACCCTCGAGCGGGGATGTCCGTGACGATCGAGGCCCAGCAACCTCGAGGGAGCCGTTCACCCTCGAGCGGGTGATTTCCGTCTCGTTCGAGGTTCGGCAGGCACGAGCTTACGGTCCAGGCTCGAGATTGCCACACCGGGAATGACGGCCAAGGCTCTGCGACCCATCAATCCAAGTCATGATGACGCTCCTCTGTAGTCAAAAAGCAGGGAATCACTGCGCCACGCCACCACCCACGCCCCGGAGAGGACACCGGTCAAATCCACTCACAACAGTGGACTTCTGAGCGCCATGCTGCACGGCTAGACCTAACTTGACAGCAGCGCTGTGCAACCACTCTTTGACTTCGCTCGCCTCGGGCGCGCCACCATCCTCGAAGGCGACCCTCGAAGGAGGCTACAGAGACTCGATCTGGACGCCGTACGCAAGTTGCCACCCTCGACGCCGTGAGCCGTCACAAGAAGGAAGGACATCACGTCAGCCACTGTCATGTCGTCAGCCGGAGTTGGAAGGCGCGATTCCCGCTCGCATAGTGCGCGGCATGGACAGAACAGTGTACTTAGCAACGTCAACACCACGAACACATGCACTCGCACCCTCCCCCCTTGGTCTATAAAAGGGGAAGGGAAGCCCATGCAAAGGGGCAGGGGGATAGCAGGTTCACACACAACACATAGCCAGACACACACACGATACTTAGCTAGCGAAAGCTAGACTCAGGGACTTAGGAGCTCATCCTCTTCTCCCACCTTGCTTGTAACCCCCTACTACGAGCAACACGTAAACCGGTGCACCGCACCACTGCTGGACGTACGGCCCCGTGGCCGGAACCAGGATAAAAACCCTGTCTCTTCACCCGCCATCGGGGCAACGAGTGGATTAGCACCGCAATCACTTGTTTGTGCCGGTGCGACCAAATCAGGCACCGACACAATTAGACCTAGGGTGAGAAATGGCATAATTTATCTTTTGTCAAGTCACGTGGTACTGTAGTGATATGTGGATGGTTGTACTGTACCGCATAGGATTAGAGACCCATGGCTACCGATGGAATGCAACTACGCATCTGAATGTCACGAGAATGATGATTAGGTAGTTAATGGGTATGCTTACAAAAGTTATGTCTATATATGGTTTCATGTGCATTGTTTTATGACTATTTATACATATTATTGCCAATGCGCTTTTTTTTCCCTTTTGCCTTATTTTTTTTGGTTGCTGTGGGTACCTTAGTCATGTTGGTTTTGGTGCTATCATATCAGTAAGTTCGCATAATCTGGTTTTTAGTAAACAATTTGAAATTTGTGTTGAAATCTTTGGCATGCCTGCGATTTCTGCAATCTAACATAGTTTTATTTTTTCTGGAATGGTCACTACTACAGTGCCAGCACTGTAGTGGCGCAGTCAGGCCGGCGGCCGCCCTTAGGCCAGCCGGTCAACCTAGATGGTGGCCGCGTGTCACTGTCCTTCTCGTGGAGGCTTCAGATCTTCTAGTGGCGTCGGTTCTTCGGAAATTCCTTGCTCACATGACGAAAACAAAATCAAGCCGGACAGCCTACTCCAAGGCGATCGGCCAGGTCGGGAAGCCTCTCGTCCCTTCGTCGCGCCAACATATGTACTCCTGGAAGGCTGCATATTGTTCAAATGGCAGTTCCCATGGAGTGTGTCCGAATTTGGGCTGCATGTGAACGTGCACATGCATAAGCTTGACCCTTCGAGTTATTTGCATGCACTCTCTCATGGTCTCACCCTCGCCACTCGCCAGGCCGCCTCCGCTCTCTGCTGCGAGCCTGCCGGCCTGCCGCTGCCGCTGGCCTGCTGCACCTCCGCTCCTCCCACCGCGAGAAGACAGAAGGGAGGAGCCAAGGAGCCCCCTAGCTGCCGGGTGTCGTCGGGGTTATGTGGCCATGGGGTGAACGCTGGGCTGGAAAACTATGGCCAATGGACTAAAATCAATGATGGGCCAAGATAAAATACCGTAGGAATTTTGGACGACGCCTAGGGCCACGGCTCTAGTGGCCCATGCCCATATCTACCGCTAGCGGAATTTGGCCACGTATCCTGGAATCAGCGTGGCGCACGCGGAGGGCAGCCAGCGTCGCTCGCTCGAATTTGGGAGAGAAGAAAACTTACACGCTTTCAGCTTTAGGGCCTGTTTGGATTGTGGGATTTCCAAAGGAATTTTACAGGAATCTCATTCCTATGTTTTGCTTACGGCACATGGTGTTTGGAACTGAGGAACGGTGTTTCCCTTTCCTGTGGAAAGGCCTGCTATCCGGTACAAAATGGAGGAAACGAAACATCCACTCCAAGCTCTTGGAGTTATTTTCCTGCGTGTGAAGAAGAGGCTAGCCGCTCTGTAACTGCAATACTACATATTTGATGCGTCATTAGCGCTCCAGTAGCTGACAGTGACGAAGCTTCTTCCGGGCACATCGCCCCCTTCGTCCGCCACCAGTCCACCACAGCCAAGCTCGCCAGACTTCTGAGCGCCTGAGCAGCTCGCCGCATCCCACGGCGCCAAGCTCGTGGAATTGTTTGTTTTGTGAAAGAATGTAATTGGTGTTTACATCTACGTTTAACGAAGCAATTGAGTTTGATTTTTCTCATCACTTGCAATTTTGCAATATAAGATTCATAATGAATATAAAATGACACAAGGTTTATAATGAAATTTTGTTATTGACATGTTTTTTTTCCTATGTTTTAAATTTCTGCATTCCAAACAGCAAGACTTGAATATAAAGTGATTTTAGGTGAGTGTCTCAACCCCCCCTCCCCCCTTCCTCAAAAAGAAAAAACAGCAAGACTTGCTTATTCCTGTGGTTTTCTCACTTTTCTCGTTTCTATGTTTCTCTCATTCTTTTACGTATTTTTTCATTTCTGCGTTTTACATTCTTCCAAACAGACCCTTGATATATCGATATCATAGTCGGTTTATAGAACACACCGAATAGATATGGAAGTGCACTACTAGGTATGATTACACTGCTATGGAAAGGGAAAACCGAATACAAACTGCTAACAATATGTACATCAAGTGTCAAATCAAAGAACATAAACATTATGGAATCAAGATCGTCACTCACAAAACGGGACAATGGGAAACAGCTGAGATGACGGGCTGCAGGAACTCAGCAGGAGGGGAGGAGCTTCTTCACAAACTTTGTTATGCTGCTGGAGCTGAACCGTGCTGTTGCTGGAAATGGGATGTCTTTCTTCCGAATAGAAGAGACTGAATCGAAATACTCCCCACCTTCTCTGCAGCGTCTCTGCAGTTCGGGGCAGCCCAGTATCTGTAGGTATTTGAGGGCTGGGAGCCGGTTGACGAGGCCATGCGGAAATTCCTCTATGCGTGGACACCAACGGATCGACAAATACTCGAGGGAAGTGAGACCATCCATCGCATCCGGCAGCACCACCAAACTTTTGCAACCCCAAATCACCATTTTCTCCAGTGATGCCGGCAACCGCGGAATCTCCAACAAGCAGCCACAACTTTCTATCCGCAAACTTTTCAACCGAGGCAGCGGAAGGATTTCTTCCAATGATGATCCCATCCCCTCCAGCTTGTCACACATAAAAATGTCAAGATTTATAAGGCGGGGCAAACACTGAAGCTCCTCTACAGGCCAGCTGACAATATTGTTGCAGGAATAGATCCCTAACACCTCCAAGAAGGCAAGACGGTCGCGAAGCACAGGTTGCAGTTTGGACGAGTTGAATATTGTTGAGAAGAAATCATCAGAGGATACATTCAAACTCCGCAGATTTTCGAGAGGTCTTTGGCTTTGCTGGTCCTCAGCAGGGATCAGCAACTCTACCAGCGCCCCCACACCCAAGTGAACAAGGGATGGCAAAGAGCCCAAGGGGATCACCGCAGGATTGCTTGCAGACCATCTGGAAAAGTCTAGATGTGTGAGAACTGGGCTCCGAGGAAGATTTGCGAGCTTTGGACAATCGTTGATAGCTAGCTTTTGGAGCTGGGGGAACATCACCTGGCTAATAGGTTCTGCTTCGCTGTTTTCTGCCCATCTCTCCAAATCAGGCAAACCCACTAACTCCATAATTCTTAACTGTGGGAAAATTTGTGGAGATATATTGTATCCTGCTGCTTCCACTTCGACGTTCTTGCATAATGTGGTCAGACTAGCTACAAAATTTAAACTCAGTTTCTCAAGAGAGGATGACAACCATATTATTGGCAGCTCCTTACATTTTTTGCAGTGATAAAACTCAAGTTCCCTAATGCACTGAAATCTTCCCTGGTCGCGCATCCATTGCGGGATTGTTATGCCATTATACCCACTCAACCGAAACATTCTAAGCTTATCATGAGGCTTAAGTGACTCTAGAACATGCTCCTCGTTATCACTGACCTCATTATTTCCGTCGCCAAAATCAGGGGTCCAAGATAAATCCAGGTTACTTAGATTCACTTTTTCATGGAGATTGGCTTCTGATCCAGTCTTTACCTTGCTCAAGTTACACAGTTGCAAGTGGTTGCCAAGCTGTCGCATGTCTTTCAGCTCCTCGACTCCACAACCATCTCTTGTGTCAACAACAAATTTTGTTAGCGTGCGAAGATTGTGCAGTAATCTAAGATTTGGAGGCATCCTTTTCAATCTCCGAGTTCCCAATAGATAAATATGACTGAGCTTCTTCATTGTGGCCATACTTTCTGGTAAACATTCAAGCCTCCAGCAGATGTTAAGCCTCAACGACTGCAGATTATATAGCATACATAATGAATCTGGCAATTTAACAATGGGTGAATTGACAATTTCAAGATACCGTAAATGTTTTGTATTTATGAGCTGGCTGTGGATGATAGAAGAACGTTCACAACGCAACGCTCTTAATGACCTCATGTTTTTTAACTCACTAAGATCCTTGTGATCTGATTGAGTTAATAATGTGCGGAGAGATGATGTGTCTTTCAATAATCCACCGATTTCTTCGAACTCATAACTTGACAACTGCACATGATGAACATCCATTAGGGACACCTTTTTCTGAATCAAGTCTTGTGCAGATGCACATTCATCTGTGACCTCTGTAGCTAAATCGTGCATTAAATCATGCATTTTGCATCCTTTCACACTAACATCCTGAAGGAAGGACCTCCAAGCCAGCTCGTTGAAAATATATTCACCTTTATCTGTCAAATCCATCACTCGCTCTTCAAGAATAAAACCGTTTGCCATCCATAGTTGGATCAACTTATCCTTCTCCATCTCATAGTCCTTGGGGAACATCGCACAGAAGGCAAAGCATTGCTTCATTTCAGATGACAAATGTTTGTAGCTAAGCTTCAGTATGGCCACTACGTCATCTTTTCCTCTACTGGTATCACTAATATTGCATTCTGCAATGTCCTTCCATTCTTGGACCTTCTGTTTTGAACTCATCAAGCCACCCATTGTACTCAGAGCAAGAGGCAGCCCCTTGCACTTGCTGACAATACGTTTGCCAATTGAGAGCAGCTCTGTTTGCTCAGGTGCTCCTTGATTACTAAATGCCTTCATTGAGAACAAGTTCCATGAAGCATCTTCGCTCAAGATTTGTAAGTCATAGGGTGGAAGGGTGCCCATTATGGATGCCACTTGTTGCAGTCGACTTGTGACAACTATCATACTTCCTGATGCACCGATAGAGGAACACAGCAGCGACCGCAAATCCTCCTCCCACTTACGATGGTCTTCATTCCAAACATCATCGAGAATGAGTAAGAACCTTTTCCGTCCAATGACTTCCTGCAGTCGTCCCTTCAACAGCTCAATGTTGTCAGGTAGGTCGCATCTTCCATTTGTTGCCAGCTCAATGACAGATCTCACAACCACATTAGCTTCAAAATTTTCCGATACACAGTACCACAACTTCAACTCAAAGTGCTTCTGAACCCTTGAGTCATTGTATACCATCTTTGCTAGTGTAGTCTTGCCCAGACCCCCCATCCCTATGATAGGGAGCACCTGCACAATATCCTGATCTTTCTGATCCAGCAACAGCTTCACCACCACCTCCATGTCGTCATCTCTGCCAAAGATCTGTGAAGACTTGTCCAGTTCCGAATGTGTTTGCCGATGAAGAACTTGCGGCACTTCTGCTCGCGGTTCCAACTCATACTCCTTCATCTCCGACATTAGCTCCTCAATTTTTTCTAGCACATTTTTTAGCTCCCTGCTTGCCTTATGACGAAAGACAAGTCGATTTTTTGAAGTGAAGTTGCCAAGTACCTTGCTTGCCATGGACTGGTTGCTCTCGCGGCGTAGAGCTTCATACTGGAAGTCGTCGAGGATGTCATCCGCCTGGTACGCGGCAGCCTTGAGTGCCTTCATCCACGCCTTGACGGCGAGGTTGGTCTCGCTCTTCACAGCCGCATCGGCCAGCAACGACTGGACGTACACCAATCGCCGCTCCAGCCTCTCGCGGTCACCGTCGATGCCCCACATGCCGGTGATGCGCTTCACGAGCACGTCGCCGGCCTTGGCGACCACGCCGCGCACCACGGGGAGAAGCACCACTTCAGCCATCTCCCTGGTCTTCGTCTGGGAATCTCTCTCGATCAGCTTCGAAGTTGAAGCTAGCGGTCGGTGGAAGTGGAAGGCAGTATGCAAGAGCGCTAGTGCTATGAACGAACACTCAGATCCAGAAGGCTTAAGCATACGGATGCATCTCGGTGAACATACAATACTGACTTAGCGACTCGATGTCTCCATAATGGCAGTCAACCCACTAGCGTGATTCCACCGCCCGCGTGATGATACAATTGTTAAACCAACGGATCTGGCTTAGAGCAGCGTGCTGTTTGTACCTATCACAAAAAAGTATAGCAACTCGTACATGGTTGTTGCTGCATTAGTGTTTTTTTTTTCCGGTAAGCGCCCTCCCCACATGATATTCTGTTACGGAAGAATGGACTGGAATTGTCGAGATGGTAATACAAAAAGTGTTCATCACTTTAATTGAAAGGAGATTAAGATTTTTAGATAAAGGAAACAATGTTTCCGGCCTCTGCGAAGCATACAACCAATTTTGATCTTATCACTAGCAGAAAACTAAGCTTCACAGAACGCAAAGCCGCTTAGTAACCGGTTATGCGTCTGGTACCCTGTTTCCGATACTAATGAGCAGCCCATTAGGGTATGGCTAGTGGTGAATCGATTCCTAAGGAGACAGAGACATGCAAGCAAAAAGAACCTAAATGATCAATACTCCTCTAGTGGTCTGGGCCCCACTCGAATCATGAGCCTGCCTCTTCCCACTAGTTTTTGTCCAAATTGATCCAATAGGAGGAAGAGAGAGAAAGAAGATGTACAACCAAATCTATTTTTACTCCTCATGAACCCGTGCAATAAAATGAATCGGATCCTCTCTCTCTTCGTATGAATCGACGTGCTCCAATAGAATGATCTGATTCACGAGCTGCCAGGTCATCGAATGAATCACTTTTCTTTCACCAGTGGAGAAGTCCTTAGGGCATCTGTACTAGTGAATCGGTGCATGTCAGTAAAATTTGCTATGCAAGAGTCTGGTAGAAAATGATCCGGTCTTCTCCAGTAGCCCCGAATCAAACAACAGGCCTAACTCTAATAAAAAAACATATTTTCTCTCGGACTCCGACAACAAATAGCAATAGTCAGCATGTGAACTGGTTTAGTTACTGTATACATAGTCTATTTTATTTTGTATGCACTGGTTCATAATTTTGAGCCGGATCCTTGCACTGTAGAAAGATCCTATGTTCTCTAGTGGTGATGTATCGATTCATTGTGTGCCACCTGGCTCAATGCACCGATTTTGGAAAGCCAGTAGAGATGGCCTTAGTACCGGTTGCTCAAGCCGGTACTAAAGGATATTTAGTACCGGCTAGTAGCATCAACTGATACTAATAGTCGGCTACACAGCGCGGCCGGGGGGTGCTGGGCCAGCCATTTAGTACCGGCCAATGCTACCATCTCGTACTAAAAGGCAGCCACGCGGCGCGGCTAGGGGTGCCCTAGGCCTAGTTAATTTAGATCGGCTGATGATACCAGTTATTGACGGCGCTTAGCTGCGTCATTTATGTACCGCAAGAGCACGGGACGATTGTAGCTTTTCCCTTAGAGTATCTAAGCACTAATTACGTCAGTGTGTGAATCTTTTTGGGGTTTGATTGATGTATGAAGGAAAAAGTCCACAGTACTCCCCTCAAGTATAAGCAAAGTCTACATAACCCCCTAAACTATCTTTTGGTTCATTTTACCCCATAAACTATGTCACTTGGTCCATACTACCCTCTAATACAATTTATCTTTTTTTATTTCTCTATGCATAAGTTGAATTTTAATTTCAAATTTTACATGATTGTAGTGAACATCATAATGTAATACATTATGAATTTTTCGTTAATATTTTTTATATAATGTTGTATGTCAAGGATTAATTAATTATTAAATATCTTACCCCAACAAAATAATGACAAAAAAATCATGTTATATTTTTCTATCATGGATTATCATGTCTACTCTCATCTCACAAAATTTGAACGTAACATGACACTTCTGCAAGGAGAAATAAAAAAGACAACTTGTATTAGGGGGTAGAATAATCCAAGTGGCATAGTTTAGGGGTAAAATGAACCAAAATATAGTTTAGGGGGTTACGTAGACTTTGCTTATAGTTGAGGGGAGTAATATGGACTTTGGGTTAAGAAAGCGAGGTTAGATTGGTGAGCACCACATATAGAGAACTTTTGACCATAGGGTTTTAGGATCGCCTAGTTATGCAGCCACCGAGTTAAAGCGCCAATCTAATCTATCAAGTCCAAATTACCGATGTCGTTCTACCCACACACTATCACTGCACTAGGGGTAATAATTTATCAAGCAAAGAGAATCGAGATCTATGTACAAGATAGATTGATATCACAAAGTATGTCGGCGATTACAAACCAAGGTCAACTTACATCCCCATGGACAAACGAGGCCTTCACCCCATAAAGCTAGTCATGGCGATGAAGTTCATGATGTAGAAGTCCTTGGTGAAGAACTCGCCGTCCTTCAATCTTATTGCGGTCGTCGTCTTCCTCCGGTGTGTCTTCCTTCAATTCGGCGGCGCTCTTGTGGGAATTCGATATGGGTTCCTTCACGGCTCGGGCTCTAAATAAACTTGAGGAAACCCTATGTAACACCCCTGGTGTTAATCACCAGTTCAAGCTAATGATGGAGTAAATAACTTGGGGTTAATGCATAATCAAGTGTTAAATTGGTCGCTTAAATTCAAAAGGGAGATCTGAGTGGAAATTAAATATAGTTAAATTTTGGTCGAAACATTTGGGAATTTGAAATTATTTGAATTTACTCAAATGTTGGAAGGATGGCTAAAGCCCATAATTTCACTGATGGACATGTTTAAGAGGCTTGGGTTAGTAAAAGAAAAGAAAGAAAGAAAAGAGGAAAAGAAAAATATAAAAGAGCAGGAAGGAATGAGGCGTTGGGAAATTTCACCAAGTCTGAAAATGATGATTTTTGGCCAACTTTGGGAGCCATTTAAAGGAATTTCTGTGCAGCAAGGGTAGCACCTATCTAGCGAAATGGAAACCCGTATGTATGGTTAACACTTTTATGTGGAAGAGAAAGGAAGAAATTCGAATTTGGATGACTGAAATTAAATTCAAAGGAGGTTAAGTTGAACTGAGTGTGGCGTATCTGCAGTCAAGTTCAGAGATTAATTCCAAGCCAATCTCTGATCTTGTGGTCGATCCCTCTTAAGGGAAATGGTAGTGTTGAGCTTATATCATAACTTTGGTTCAGGTTTGAGTAAAGATTGTATTCGAATTTTGAAGCGGATTTGGATTGGATTTTCGAGTTCAGAGAAAAAGGAAAAGAGCTAATTAAAAGGAACCATTTGACCCAAAGTCAAAAAGGTGACCAATGTTTTGAATTTCGGAAGCTAAGAAATTCTAAATATAGTTCACAAGATAAGCAACTTAGTTGTCCATATGTGGTGAGAAAAATTGTGGAAATGATGCTTCAGTTAAATGGAAGAAAGAAATGGAGAAAATGCACTATTCATCGTCCGACAACAGCACTTAGCTGTTTTCAGTTTTCGTTGAAAATGCATAATGAGCAGCTATCTTCGAGGTGAGATCGTGATCGATCTATGGGTTGTATGACTTAAGTGTCTTAAACAAAGTTTTAAAGGGAAGGAATTTGAACAACTTTTGTTTTTGGGTCACACTCAGGAGATTTCTGGATTAAGGAGAAAAACGCGAAAAAATATGGTTCAGAAACTGTTTTCAGTTAAATGCAGTAGTTTGACAGTTAAACTGAATTTGTGCAAATTGAGATCGAATTTGAAGTTTTCTGCAAAAACTTCCAACTAGGAAGTTGTACTCCTGAAGGTGAATTTCAAATTCGTTTTTGACACCAGATGCATGTTCTATTCAAATTTCGGGAGCAATTTGAGAAATTCAGTTAAAGGTTCTGAATTTGAGATGTGTTGCAGCAGCAACTTTGAGGCTCAAGTTCGACCTCAATTCATGCTCAAATGGGGAAAATGTCAATATACGAAATGTAATTCGATGATCCAGCTACAAGTTTTATTTTGGGAGGTTTGGATGTTACCATGCAGTATGTGGAGAAAATCAAGCTCAGAAATCGAATCAGCTAAAGTTTCAGTCAAATTTCAGAGTTATAGAGGCTGAGATGAAATTTCTCAAATTGAGCTCAAACCGTTGAGAATTTGAAAGAGGTCCGAAAATAAGAAATGAAAGTCAAGTCAAGGAAAAGAACTTTTGTGTTTGGAGGAATAGCATGTTGTATTCAAAATTTGGGAGTAATTTGAGTTTGAAGTTCGGACTGAACTTAGGGTTTCAAAAGGGGATGAACAGTTGAGTGGCTGAAAGATTCAGAGCTCGATTTTTTCATTTGGTTGAGAAATATACCAAGGTTCAAAAGTGAAAGTGCAATTCAATAGTTACTCTTATAATTTGCTTTGGAAATCAAAGAGAGGTCGAATGTGAATTTGAAAGTAAATTAAGAAAATTCAGAGTTCGGATTCTGTATAAAGTGGAATTTGGGGCTGAATATTCAGAGCTCAAATCAGAGCCAACCTTTGTTCGAATCACCCCGGTGTGTTATAGGGAGTTGTAGTGTTTGGTTCCTCCTACAAGTTTCATTAAAGGAGTTTTTGACGTTTGGATGAAGTTTTGAGAGTAAATTCAAGTTGAATCGCTGGCTGTTGAAAGAGAAGAAAAGGGGGGAGCAGAGAAGAGCAGCTTGGCTGCCTGCTCACCGTCGGTGGGCAATGGCGGTAAGCACCGATCCACGCGTCGCCGTTGCGCGAGGCCAGCACCAGGAGGTCCAGCATGAGGTGGCGACTCTTATGGCGGCAACTCGTCCTTATATACCTTCACATGGCCTCCATGTCATCCCTTTTCTTTCCTCGTCGTCGTTTCTATCATCTCTCGGTCGCCGGCGAATTCCGCCGTCGTCCGGTCATCATAGACCGATTCACTCCACCCACAGCTTCGCATAAACTTCCTCTACCTCCTACTCCAACTCTCGTTGACATCCGTCCACCACAGAGCTCCCAGCATCCGTGTTTTCCTCATCTCCATCCGCCGTCATCGACCATGGCTGCAGCCGCACGTGGCCAGGTCGCCTCGAACCACCTCCGCCCGTGATAGCTCTCTCATGAGTTTCCCCTAGGTCCGGTGGTGCTCTCAGTCTTGAGTGTTGTCCCCAGTTCGTCGTCTCTTGGCCGGCCGACGAGCAGAGTCCTAGCGCCGCCGCCAGCTCCGCCGAGAGCCCCCTTTGGGACACCAATCGAGGGGGAAAAGTGGGGCAATAGCTGCGCAAGGTTGAGGTCGTCCTGTTGGAGGTCTTCCCGCGGCCGGGGAGCTCGCCACCAGCGAGTTGGCCGCCGGTCAAGCCGGCGGCAGGCCAGTCGATGGCCTCCTCTGTTTAAAACAGAGGGAGGACCCCGGGGAAGAAGAAGGTGAAGCCTAGGGGGTTTTGTGCAAATGTTCATTTTAGGTTTTTGAAATAGATTTAAATTTCGAGTATTTCACCTTTTAATTCATAGAAAATCATAGGAAAGTCCAAAAAGGATGAAATCAATTTTGTTAAACTTGTTTTTAAGTTTGTCATCCATTAAAAATGTTAAATAACTTTGTGTAGATAATTAATTTAATTCCTTTGTTTAGATTAATTAAATAAATGTTTAAAAATTTCTAAAAGGGTTAAAATTCTTAATAATTCTTTTATAATTAGAAATGATTTCTAAAATTGTTTTTGTATTTATTTAAATGCTTTATCATTTTAGAAAATGATTTTAAATCATTAAAAATAAACTAAAAATGATTTAGGGCAAGTTTTATTAAAGAAAAAATATAGGTTTGTCTTTTAAAATCTTTGGTAGTTGGTGTTGGCTTGCAACTTTATCGAGAAGGAAAAGTTGCTTAGCTTCTTTGAAAAGTGTTGCATAGCATATCACTAACTTGCATTACGTTTTAGTCTCTCAAGCTTCGGAGTACGAGCTCGTGGGATTCACGGAAGAGCAGCGACAAGTCAAGGAAGTGATCGTCGTCGCTCCGGAATCTCGTATCGCAGAAGAATCTAACCTGCTCGTGATTCCAGGCAAGCCCCGGTGCATCTTTGAATCACCCATTTATTTCATAATATTCATGAGTCCAAATCTTATGATTTTATGTGCATTAGGTTAGGAATTGGTTGAAACCCTTTCATGCATAAAATAATCCTTGGTAGAACTATCCTTGCTTAGTTAAGAAATTTGATTAGCAATGTCTACATTGGCTATGCTTAGAAAGGGTAAGTAAAAGATGATGAACTAGGCCATCACCAATCTTATATGAATCATGAAAGATCTGAGTTGAAAGATAGTGGGCAGAAGCTGGTAGGAGAGATTGAGGTAAGCTCGATCCATAGTTCTGCCTACTTGTTTAAGTGACTAAGGACCGTTCCGATTGTTTAAGTGATTGATCAAGTGATTCTACCTGGTTTCTTACTGGGTTATGGGACCAGTAAAGCCAATTAGATTAGTTGGTTCACTGATTGGAAATATCGCTTACCCGTGCTTGCTGGGTCAGAGAAAGGCGGGGTCGTAGCCTGTAACTCACGGGGTGGTCGCCAGACGTGGGGCCCACGTGAGGGTGCGTTCCCGGGTTCGAGTAAGGATATTTCCGGTCGTTTGGCCCATCTGATTGAAAGGTTGTTGCGTACAGTAAGATCGACTGTGCGTGACTGGGGGCTAGGTATCTCCTGCAGGATGTACATTGATCCGGATCGACACAACTCTTGGTTATGAGTGCACTTGATCAGATTTTAAACATCGCAGAGGAAACAAGTTGAACAAGATCAGTGTGATTCATAAATGCTGGTTGAGCTTAGTACAACCTGTATGCAAAATATTTTATAACCTAGATGAATAAGTAACAACTCAACTGAGCATAAAATACATAAAATATAAGGATCAAGTTTTAGTAATGCTTTTAAGCAAAAGAGTCGAGTCAGCCAAATCCACATAAAGCCCAATCATATTTCCTTGAGAGTCTTTTCTTTGGTAAGGCGGGTAAGTCTTACTGAGTACCTTCGTACTCAGGGAATCTCCCTTTTGTTTTTCAGAAGAAGCTACGGAGAAGATCAACAAGAGGATCCAGAAGACCTAGATCATCGTGGTCCCGGTGATTCTAGGGTTAAGCCGGATGCTGTAGATATTTGTGATATAGAACTACCTAGACTGGTTTGTATTAAACTCCTAGTAATGGCTTGACTTCCATTTAAGTTCTCTTCAAAACCTGGCTTGTAATAAGTAAGAATCTTGGTATGTTGTGTAAAAATGATAATGCTCGTTGTGTTCTCCTTACCGAAAACGATCCTGATGTATGGCAAAGATATGAGTTAACGTGGTTTATCGAGGAGTCCTTGGGACACTCGACAGATCCCAGTTTAAACTGTTTGAAATGCGTCCGATGACCGTAACAGGTCGTTATGGCGCACTTGAGCCAGTTTAAATTGGCGGTTCTGCCACACCCTAGCTCGAAGGGGAGGCCGAACCGCCACAAAAATGGGCTGGGCCAGTCTACCTATGGGCTTGGGCCGGCATGGGCCTTTTATTTCTGGCCCGTCTTGGCCTCCTCTTTCGCGTGCGGACTCCTCGGTCTTTTATTAGTTTATGTCCTTCACATACGTGACCCTTTTGACGTCGTTTGCTTCGAGATTTCTTCGGGATAAGGATGGGAAGGAAAATCTTTCCATATTCTCCACCTTGAATCCAAAGTGAATCATCTTAGGCAGTCCTTTGGACCTTCTTGAGAGTGTGAACATGCTTCAAGTTCTTGGGCTTCGATCCTCAAAATGGGCTTTGTCAGTTTTGCTCCAAAATAGCCCGAAAATCTAGGGGTTAACTTAAAAGAATATAAAGATGTCAGGGGCTAGTTTATAATTAAACTAAAAATCTAGAGTCTAACTTATAAAAATATAAAGTTCTAAGGGCTAGTTTATAATTAAACGGAAAATCTAGAGGCTAACTTTTAAGAATATAAAGATTTCAGGGGCTAGTTGCTAATTAAACTAAAAATACAGGGGCTAACTTATAAGAAGATAAAGATTCTAGGGGCTAGTTTGTAAGTAAACTAAAAATTATGGGGTTAACTTCTAAGAATATAAAGATTCCAGTGGCTAGTTTACAATTAAACTAAAAATCCAGAGGCTAACTCGTAAGAATATAAAGATTCTAGGGGCTAGTTTATACTTAAATGAAAAATCCAGGGGCTAACTTATAAGTATATAAAGATTACGGGGGCTAGTTTATACTTAAATTAAAAATCCAGGGGCTAACTTATAAGAATATAGAGATTCTAGGCTAATTTATAATTAAACTAAAAATCTAGCGGCGAACTTATAAAAATATAATGATTTTAGGGGCTAATTTATACTTACACTAAAAATCCATGGGCTAAATCATACAAAATCTCTCTCTTCTCTCCCCTCATTCTAAGCAAATCACAAATTTCTCTAGCTAAAAATCATTAAATGCAAATACTAAACATTAGTGAAATAAGAATTAACAATCTTTTGAACACTTGGATGGGTGAAAATATCCACACATTTTTGAATGGGTAACATCTCCCCCTAGAGCTCTTGGAAGTAAAAAAACATCTTGCTCTCGGGTGGCTGCCGGAATGAGTGGCTGGCTGTCGGAAGGAGGAAAAACTTTTTTTTATAGATTTACAGTTATACCAACGGTGCTAATGGGAAGCGTTTACTACCGACTGGTGGCTCCATCCAATACTAAATGTCCTGCACTAGCTGCAGCCATGGCCCGGTGCTAACTGTGCACATTTAGTACTGGCTGGAGCCACCAACCGATACTAAATGGTACTAGTCGTTGCCCCTGACACCGGGAGTTCTGATACCGGGAGGTGTGAGGTTGTGCCATTTAGTTTCCAGCTGGTACTAAATTTTCCCGGCGACATCGACGGTGGCCTGTTTTGCAGATTAGTGCCAGCGGAGCTAATGTGAAGCGTTTAGTACCGACTGGTAGCTCCAGCCGATACTAAATGTCCTGCACTAGCTGGAGCCATGGCCCGGTGCTAATTGTGCACATTTAGTACCGGCTGGAGCCACCCGCCGGTACTAAATGGTACTAGTCGTTGCCCCTGACACCGGGAGGTTTCAAGTGGTGCCATTTAGTTTCCAGTTGGTTCTAAATTATCCCGGTGACGTCGACGGCGGCCTGTTTTGCACGTTAGTACCGGCGGAGGACTCTTTTGCACGTTAAAATTGCAGCCGATACTAACATCTCAGAAACGAATGCCCGTTTCTCTCCTAGTGCGTGCGCACTAATGGATCGGATTGAGTTTGTATCATATACATTTGTATTTTGTTTCGTCTATGAATTTGATGACTGATTTACTGCTACTCCACATTTTCAGACTCAACAAATCATGCCACGTGTAGTTCGTGCTGCATTAATAAGATGGTTTGCTTTTAATGAATCATCAAAATACAGCGTCTTCATTGATCTTCAAGACAAACTCCACCGAATTTAAATACTTGCCGGTACAGCACGTTCTTGTGGCTGGTCATCTGCTCATCTTCAACGCCAGGCACGACCGGACCGATCAGTCAGTTCCCGCTGACGCCCTGAAGGTCGCCGATGCTACGCCACTCAGTCCAATGTCCTCCTCGACACCCTGCTCGTGTAACTTTTGGTGGCTTTTCCAGCACCGAGAGATCCAGATCCACGCCGGTGGCTCTTCGCTGCTGCTTCTCCTTCTTTTCTTCTACTTCTACTCCAGTGTATCTTGTGATCATGTCCCGGCGCTGTTTTTATGTGGCGGCGAGTGGCGGTGGTCGTTAACATAAATCCACGCGGGTCTCCGTCGGCTGCAGAGACCTTTCTCCGATGGGGACATGCGAGACGAGCAGTCAGCAGCGCTGGACCAGGCAAGGAACGGGCGGCCAGGGCAGGGGCGAGGGCAATCCGCTCCCCGTCGGCGACATCTGGCCGCAATCACGATGTCCACAGAGGTAGCGATCTGGGATCATGCCCCCACAGCAGCCGAAGCTCTCACTTCCTTTCTGGCTTCCTTGGCCTCTCGTGGCCTCGTGGGTAGACACGGTCTATGACTCTATAGTCTTATGCTATGGGGTGGCTTGCTGTTTTTATTTTCCCTCGTCTTCTGCCTTTTCATGTAAAAAAATTCGATAATATTTTGACGCCCGAGGCTTGTTGTTCCCGTTCACACCCATTGGGCTAGGTAGGAGTAGGTTTGATTCTCTTTGAGAACATCTGATACGCATCATTATTTCCTAGGTGCTTCCTTTCTTTTCCAGTTTAATTTTGTTGCCGATTTTCATGACAATGTTGTTTTCTCGCTGGTCACATATATTTACGAGTGCTGTACTGCTGTTCAAGTGAAAGAATAGCGTGTACATATAAACATGACGACGACAGCGATAGTTCTACCCCGGGAGTCTTGCAACATCGTGTTTATCGAAAGCCTGACAAAATCGGATTGTTCTTTCAATGTTGAGGTGGCATTATAAAAGAGTGTGAATACGACGTGTCTTCCAATGGACAGTTGTTTTCAAACTCTATGCTCATGCTAACATCACAAATGAGGTGAAAAGGTAGGCAAGCTACGTGGGCCAATTTGAAGCTTGAAAGAAGTAAAGTAAACTCATTTGGCGGGGTCCAGCGTTGGGCTCCTAAACCCTTTTTATACCTTCTCGTAAAGACAGTGATAGTTCTACCCTAACCCTACAGTCTTCCAACATCGTGTGTCGGAAACCTAACAAAATCGCATTGTGCTTTCTATGAGGAGATAGCAGTAGAAAAGGGTGAGCGAAGACGACTTGTCTTCCAATGTGAGGTTGTTTTCAAGTCTATGCTTGCAAGTTGCAAGCCAACATCACAAATGGGTTGAAAAGGAAAAAAATTACTTTGGCCAATTCCTAACCTGCAAGCAGTAAAGTAAGCTCATTTGGCGGTCCACCCATGTTGCGATCCTAAACTTTTTTTTGTGGTACCTTGATGTATTGTAACCAAGTTTGCTTTCTTGTTGGCGTACTTGGCTTTGAATATTAGCAGCTAATCAAGTGGAACTTTGCCCTTACTGTAATGCTAACCATATTTACTTGCTTTGCTACGTTGAATTCTTGCAACGTCAGTCCTTACTAGCTAGTTACAAACTTCAGTGTGCATGTAGGACCTAACTTCATATAACATATATCCTTTAATTTGAGGAGTTTTTACAGTGGTTGGAGGGTACCAGACGGTACTTTTTGGCTGACTAATTGTAGCCATATATAGACCCCGTTGTGTATTTAGCTCGGTATTTGTTTTTTTAGAAAAAATATAGTTAATTAATACCTCTTAATACCTTTCTTTGGGTACCTCCCCACATCGCCAATGCAATCTTACGACCACTAGATCTTTAGGAATTAAGGGTTCTTATTTTTTCCAACCATCCTAAAACTTCTCAAGATTGTAACTTAATATTCATCTACTGCGAGCACTAACTCGATGACTAAGACGTTATTCAATACGTAAACAAATTATTGGCGCACTTGATTATTATTTTCTTTTTAAAAAGATATTTTTTTAGCGTTTACTTTGGTATGGTCTCTCACTCTCGTTGTCCACAGCAATTTCTCTCTTACGGGACAAATGCCAATATGCCATATTACTAAGTCTTTAAGAAATAAAAATAAAGATTAACGGGCCATTATATGTCATTAACTCATTATACCCTTGTGAAAACTATCCTTTCCCATGCTGCACATAAGTGTTAAAAAAGGCTCTACACCTGCTCTTGTAAAGATTTGATCACCGTCTCAAGCGCCACAATCATATTTAAACGTTTCTTCATTTTGGAAGTGTTTAACAACAGACGATTCTTTCACGTAGAGTAAAATGCACCGACGATCTGTTACCAATCCAGGTCCTTGGATTATTAATTTCTAGATCCAGAAGTATGTTAATTAAGTACTATATATTTTAGGTCCAAAGTATCAATAGTTAGCATATGATTACCTATGCGTTGTGGCCATGTCCGCCGTTCATGTTCTGACTACTGTTCAGAGATAGAATGGGAAGAAGTTAATTAGGAGATGTCATGTGGGTCTTATGGGAACTTTTTTGTTACTTCAATATAGTCATCACGTGGGGACAACGCAATATGAACCATCAGTTGGGAGGGGAATAATCTAGATGGCATGGATCTCGTATGTAGATGCTAAACCAAATACTACAAAGGTTTGAACTCGAGAAAACCACTTGCTCCATTTAGTCTCGTGTTCTTTTAGCATCTAAATTTTGTTCCACAAAAGTATTCATTTAGCTTCTGGTAAAACTTATTAACTAATTTAAATCAACACTCACACCAATAAATCAAAACATATGGAGAAATGTACGAAGCCAAACAACTGATAAATTGTAAAATTGATGTTATTTTTCCAGTTTCAATTCATGGGGCACTTAGCATCCAAAGAACCAAATTGACATCACGATTTTTTTTTACGACAACTACGATGAGTAATTAGAGTCAAAGTCATCCCAGTCATTTCTCGCAATACTAGTATGTCTGAAATTTACTGAATCAGCACTTTTTTTAAACCCAAAGGGAATGCCCGTTAGAGAGTAGAGACCACTTGTGTATTTTCCTCTGTACCTAAACAAGACGTCATTTTGTGAGCAATGGTGTATTTTCCCCAAGGCAAGTTACGGCTGATGGTGTATGATGCTCTGTGGCATTAGTTCACCGGTGGTGCAGCAACACCGAGTCCACTGAGAGCGCGTGGGGAGGATCCGATACGCCCGATGCTCGCGGCGACCAACGGCATCCCCGCCGTCCATCCACTTTAAACCCCACCCTTCCACCCACCCACCACTTCCCATCCCCACCAGGCCACCCCTTCCCCGCCGCCGCCGCCATGGCGTCCTCCACCGCCGCGGCCTCGCCGCTCACCTGCCACCACCTCGGCGCCCGCTCCCGCCTCCCTTCCCTCTCCTCCTCCTCTCTCCGCCGCCGCTCCCCCCTCACCTCCAAGCCCATCTCCCTTTCCCACTCCCACTCCCTCCCCTCCAAGCCCGTCTTCGCCGCACCCGCCGCCTCCTCCTCCCCCCGCGGCCTCGTCCCGCCCGTCGCCGCATCCGCCTCCGCCGCGCCTGCCGCGGCCCCGCCTCCCAAGCCGGCGCTGAAGGGGGCCGCAATCACGCCGCTGCTCGCCACAATCGCGACGGGGGTCCTCATCTGGCTCATCCCGGCGCCCACGGGCGTGCCACGGAACGCGTGGCAGCTCCTTGCCATCTTCCTCTCCACCATCGTCGGCATCATCACCCAGCCGCTCCCGCTCGGCGCCGTCGCGCTGCTCGGGCTCGGCGCCGCCGTCCTCACCCGCACGCTCACCTTCGCCGCCGCCTTCTCCGCCTTCGGCGACCCGATCCCGTGGCTCATCGCGCTCGCCTTCTTCTTCGCGCGCGGGTTCATCAAGACCGGGCTCGGATCCCGCGTCGCCTACGCCTTCGTCGCCGCCTTCGGGAGCTCGACCCTCGGGCTCGGCTACTCGCTCGTCTTCGCCGAGGCGCTCCTCGCCCCCGCCATCCCGTCTGTCTCCGCCCGCGCCGGAGGCATCTTCCTCCCGCTCGTCAAGTCGCTCTGCGAGGCGTGCGGCTCGCGCTCCGGTGATGGCACGGAGCGCAAGCTCGGGGCATGGCTCATGCTCACATGCTTCCAGACCTCCGTCGTCTCTTCGGCCATGTTCCTCACCGCGATGGCGGCCAACCCGCTCTCGGCAAACCTGACGGCGGCCACCATCGGGGAGGGGATCGGGTGGACGCTGTGGGCCAAGGCCGCCATTGTGCCTGGCATGCTCTCGCTGTTGCTCGTGCCGCTGATTCTGTACATCATCTACCCGCCGGAGGTGAAGTCCAGCCCGGATGCGCCGCGCCTGGCCAAGGAGCGGCTTGCCAAGATGGGGCCCATGAGCAAGGAGGAGACGATCATGGCCGGCACCCTGTTGGTCACGGTAATGCAACGTTTCTCCCTTTTCTTTTTTGCTTTTCTAGTGCTTTTCTATTGAAGATCTTGCTTAATTTCTAGTGTTATTTGTTATGAATAGATGCAGCATTTAATATCTGTATAGTTTTAGGACTTTCAGACACCTTGTCTTGGGTAGAGCTGTTTAGCAGTGGGGAACTGGGGAACTCCATATGTGCAATGTTTGCTCCATGTTTGAATTTGTGGAAATCTAGCTAGGACCTGTAGTTTCTTCTGTGGCTCGGAGATACTGTATTCAGTATTGGTGATAGTGGTGGTATGTCATTCAATGACTATACTATCACAAAAACATAGTCAAACCTTAGCCAGGGCATGGTTGTGTGCATGTCTTCACTGAACATTTCTAAGCTGAACCTGATTTTGGATACTAGCCTATCTTATTTGCATGTGATTGAATCTTTCCTCTGTTGAACCTGATTTGGTTACACATCTGTCGTTGCGCTGTCTGCATCTACTTGAATATGGAACTGGAGTACTCTTCTTCACTGATCATTCTGCTTTGCATGGCACCAGGTTGGTCTTTGGATCTTTGGGGGAATGCTGAATGTGGATGCAGTGTCTGCAGCAATTCTTGGCCTATCTGTCCTCCTAATCACAGGTGTTGTCACATGGAAAGAGTGTCTGGCAGAGTCTGTGGCATGGGATACCCTTACATGGTTTGCCGCCCTTATCGCAATGGCCGGCTACCTCAACAAATACGGGCTGATCTCTTGGTTCAGTGAGACTGTTGTGAAGGTACACTCAGTCTTCCTCATAACTTGTTTCTCCACACCAGAATACAGAAGTTCAAATGGCATTAAAATTGCTACTAAATTTAACATTTAGCATGGTGGATATTCTCTATGCAATAGACATGGTGCTGAAACTTTGATGCAACCAAACATCGTGTATGCTGGTGCTCTTTGTCATATTTGTAGGTTCCACCAAGCTGAGCATTGTATTCAGTTCTGCTACATAAGTACATCAACGATATGCATATTTTAACCCTGATCTAGAAATTAGGAGCTATTTACTGTGTTGTTTATCTGCTCACGCTTGACAAAGAGCACAGTAAATGATAGGCGTAGTTAAGGTATAAACATTATTTTGGTTGTTAGATTTCCGAAGTTGCAATAGTTGTAGTTGTTCTTGCTAACCTTGATTTGGGTATGAATGGTAGACTCATATATGCATCAGCATGTAAACAATATAATATTCGAGACATGCAGTTCAGTGCCTGTCTTTTTCCCCAGAGAAGTTCAATGCCCCCTTTTGGGCCTGATATTCCAATGAGTTCATTCTTTGGTTAAGACTGACATCAACATCATCACAATTGGAATGTGTTTTCTTTTTCGTTTTTACTGACTCCAATTTCCAACTATATTAACCACATCCCTGTGTTTCTCCCAGTTTGTTGGAGGCCTTGGCATGTCCTGGCAACTATCATTTGGCGTCTTGGTGCTGCTGTACTTCTACTCCCACTATTTCTTCGCCAGTGGTGCCGCACACATTGGAGCAATGTTCACCGCGTTCCTGTCAGTGGCGAGCGCCCTGGGCACCCCCTCGCTCTTTGCCGCCATGGTTCTCTCATTCCTCTCGAACCTCATGGGTGGCATAACCCACTACGGTATTGGTTCTGCTCCTGTCTTCTACGGCGCCGGATACGTCCCGTTGGCTCAATGGTGGGGTTACGGGTTCGTGATCTCCGTCGTGAACATCATCATCTGGCTCGGCGCGGGAGGCTTCTGGTGGAAGCTGATGGGGCTGTGGTGAGCAGCGCAGCAAAACTGCGAGGTTCGCTCGTTTTCTGTTGTTAGTAGATGGGGAGAAGAAAAACCATTCCGAATTTGCGGTGACACAGGTTCTGCTGTTCACAAGTTTTGTCGTCGACATGTTTGCAACCCATTCTTTTAGTTGGTATCGGTACATTTGTTTTGAACCTTCCGTCCGCTAATTGCAATGCCAGGGTGCAGCTTTACTGGTAAAGTTGATTATACCAAGTTATGCACCCATATGATGATTGCAGTTGTACAACTGGTAGGTTTGGATTGCTCGCTGGATCTTGATGCATAATGGGTACAACGCATGATATGGTACTTACGATTGGTTTTGTTGCGAGGGTCATGTGATGTTTTTTTTGCGAGATGATGTTCCTCGTGACCATCACATACTACGGTTTACCTGGTTATGAACATTAGGGCCTTGTTTAGTTCGTCAACTTTCACCAACTTTCCAGTCACATTGAATCACATCTTCTCTCACAGACACGTTTACCAATACACTATTCACACCTCCAACTTTCCACCAACTTCTTACTCATGTAAACAAGTCCTAAGTTCTTTTGTTCAGGAAATCCTAATGCCGCATTGGTTTCTGCTCATTGCTTGCTAGTGCGTTTTTTTTTATTGATGAGTGGTCGGAACAGAACAGGGGACTGCTTCACCTGAAAGTACATTCTGAACTGAACATTGGTGGCGTTGTCAAGATGCACTGTTGGTGGTCACGAATTCATGGGCCTGCTTTCTTGCACCGCTTTTGTTGCAGTAGACACAGAACATGTTGATCCACTACATCCTGGAGTGAGTGGCTGGACTGGTCGGACGATTTATCACCTTTAGACAGATGGTAAGCAACTTCTGCATTCGAAATGGTCCTGGTGTACGTATGGTCGTCAACTCGTCATGCAAAGCGGTGTACGAAGCTAAGCCCAAGAAAATGATCGGCACATCCGTCATGGGAGGCATCGGTACCGCAACAAAAGGCCGAGGCACTCTTTGACCCCCCTCAACCGAAAAACGGCAGCCTGTGTTTTGAAACCAAATGCTCTAACCATTTCTTTCCTTGTTGTGGATGGTTGTTCATGCAAAGAAAGATGAAATCCTTGAGGGAAAATAGAGACAGGTAAAAAAAATAGTGAAATCTTTCTCATGGATGTGGTCCTATGCTCGATTAGATGGATGTACATTCGGCCCAACATCTCCAGCTTCATAGATGAAATGATAGAAAAGAAAAAATTCCTCTTATTTTAAATGGCCTTGAGTAAGATGACAATCACTACAAACGAGCAAGCTGGTAAGTCTGGTACAATCTTTTTTTAAAAAAAAAAAAGTCTGGTACAGTCTTCATTTCTTTTTACAAGTAACGTCTCAAACTGGTGGCATCTTCTCAAGAAAAGTAAATGAGCTCTCGCACGTAAAGATGCGATCAATGCAAGCTCAAAGTCCGTTTGCTCAAATAGTCAAGTACAACCACCTTTACAAGTGGGGTGAATGTGAATATGTGATGACGTGGAAATAAAGGCCTGAAAGAGACGCCCAATTTCCTCCTCTCAGATGAAAAGGGCGGTGAAACGGATCGCCGTGCTGGGACAAAATCATTTTTTGCCCAAACGCATACAAATCGTGTGCGCACGGCATCGAAATCTTTTAAAGAAAAAGTTGCGAAAAGGAGAGAACACGTAGAAGTCATCTGATGGGCTGCAAACAGATACGCTCTCTGGGAGTCGTCGTTCGGCTATTCGCCTTTTTTTTTTTTCGTTTCCACGGTTAGTCACGAGCAAGAGCGTACTCTGCACGACGCAGACGTGTGTGTGTGTATAGCTTTGTGCTTGTGCAGCTCTCGACGAAGCTCTATCATGAAGACATCGTTTTCCATCTTTTCTTTCACCGACCTCATTCGCTCCTGAATTATGGCCCAGTGATTTCCCCACTCCATCTATTCTAGATGGGCAATGATTCTAGGAACGGTAAGACTAGCCACAGTGGTGGCTCCTGCCGATGCCTGAACACAGAGAGAAGATTGGGGCATCAGGGCAACCGTTGTGGGGGCGATGCTTGAGTCTAGAAAAAAGAGCATCGAGGTATGTTACCTCGATGCCTGAAGGAATTTTCCTCGCACGTGAACAACAACGTGTGATGCAGGCGTCGTGTGTTTAGGATTTTTTCAGCATCGGCAGAGGTGGCATGGGCCAGGCAATTTCAGCATCGGGTAGGCCAGGGCATCCGACGCTCTACCCCAAATATGATGGCGTGCTCCTTCTTCCTTAGCGCCGGTCCTCCTTTCTCCACTTTCTTTCTCCTTGCCATGACGCGCTCCTCCTCCACGACCTCCCCTCGCCTACAGTGGGCTCTTGCCGCCTCCTCAGAGGAAGGGTCGGCGGTGGCAGGCCGTCCCGACGGAGGAGGCGGTGCCACCGACGGGGCTGTGATGGACGGCGGCTAGGCCGGCAGGGGGAGTGGACGCCAACAATGTCGGTGAACGAAGGCCGCAGCGGGAAAGGTCGGGGCATGGAGGCTAGGGCACGTCAACAGTGGAGGGATGACAGTCTGCTGAGCATGTCGACCGATGTTGCGCTCGAAAGTCCAGGCGCTAACAACGATCTTCTAGATAAATTCTGCAAAAATATGTTCATGTGTTTCAATCTATGGACGCAAAATAACCATAGTATATTAGAATCTCGCACTTTATTGTGATAGTCTCATTGAGAAGAAGGGCGATAGTACCAACGCTAAATTGCACTTAATGTCTCTCAACGCAAAATTTGAAATAAACAAAAATAGACAAGTTTTGTTTAAACGTTAGGACGGCGTCCGGATTTTATTCCAAATAAATTTTTTTTGAATAATTTATTTCAAATCAATTACCTCGTGCTAAACAACGTATGTACTGTGTTTAGGCTGTTGAAAAAATACGGTAAATGAGAACATTTTTGTTAGAAGACATGTTATGTTTTGTGAGGAGAATAAATTATGCGAATAGTAAAATGTTATTGATAAACAGTGGAAGAGCACGGCATTTCGGAGCTCGGTCTCGGTCCCAGTTATCGAATGAGCTGCATGAACCGATTCAAGTTCAATATGCACTGGTCAGGAAGAACTATTCTGACCCAAAATATATAATAGAAAAAAAAAAGATTTTGTCAAAGTGTCGCAATCACGTAAGCGAGCAGCTCCTCCGGTTTTGGTAGCAGCCGGGCCCGCAGAGGCGACCGGTGCGGAATGTTGGAGAAAACCCCCCGTCTCATTTGCATGGCGTAGCCTACGGGTACACACCACACAGCCAGATTCGTAAATGTAAACGAGCACCCAACGTCCCAACGTGTTTCGTTGGAATAGCTTGGCAGAACTACGAAATACCTTGTTTTTTTCCGGATGATACACTTTTTTTTTTGCGCAAACGGATATACACTTTTGAACAAGGATAGATTTGATCCAAACAAAATGTTTGGTTCTTTTAGATCTTTCTGTTTTAAACTGGTGTGGATCATATGCAGTGAGCTGCCCATGCTCGCAGCAGAACACAAGCTTCCACTTCCACGTCAGCTGCTCGAGCCTGGCCCACACGCCAGGTGGGCGCCTCGTGGGCGCCTCGTGGGCCCGGGCGGAACCCGCGCGGCGCGTCGGGAGCCCGATTTGATCCCGGCCTCCTCGGGTCCGCGCTCGAGCACGCCGCAGGCACGAGGCAGAGGGCCACAAAATTCCTTTCCTACCTTGTGAACGCCTACTCTCCCCAAGCGTACGCTACTGACAGGTAATCCCGTCAACCGTTGGACCCCACCTGGCGGTTGGTTACTCTAGCCCTACAGCGCGTACACGGGATGGACGGCGGGCCCCGGTTCCCCTGGCGGACTGCGCCGGCGCGGCGACCGAGACCTGGTGGAGGGGCCGACCCGCACGCGCGCGGCGGATGATAGGTGGGTTGGCCCGGCCAGTGGTGCCCCACGGGCCCACCGGCAGCGGCCGGCGCCCCCTCTTTTTTTTTTTTTTTTTTTAATCTTTCCTTTTGTAACGGTTCCGAGTTTACCACCTGTGGTGTGGGTCCCGTAGCGTGGCTCTGTGTGATGACGGTGAAACAACGGGAGATTAGCGTGGGCGCGTTTGATCGCATATGGTGTTTGACTGTTGGTTACTTTTCAATTTTTTAGTATTCGCAAAAAAATATCATGTTTTTATTCACTGCGGTACACATAACATGGAGGAGGTCGTATTTTTCAGCCATTTAGAGCATCTACAACAATAATCTCCAAATCGATGCTCTATATTTTTTAACAAGGGCTCTCCTAATCTTGTGAGCTATTTTTTAGGCAACGCATAAGGTAGGAACCATACTCCGTGGAAACTATGAAAAATTACAATCTAAACTACACAAAGAGTTGATTGGGGGGGGGGGTGTTTATGGGAGGTCCCACCTTTCATGAGCGCCCCCTTGGACCAACATCGGGTGTTTAAAGTTTTTACGGAATGTTGGTTTCCTCGTGATACGTTCCTATATATTTAGGGTTTGGTCATTAGTTGGTTCTTATGGTAGACTAGTTAAATTAGTGGCGTCGAATAATACATGATATTAAAATGGAAAACGGAGCAACGAGGAATGACAAATCAGAAATAGTTAAAGACGATTACTGCTTGAAGGGCATGGATGCACGATAATATAAAAATATATAAAGTTTTTTACTGTATGTGTTATGTCATCACATTTGCCGACTGTGTAAAGTACAACCGTCTAATAATTTTCTAATCTAAGACAAAGCCTTCTACTTGTCTATACCATGCATTTTTTTGAACCATACATATAGTGTTTTGGAGGCACGAGCCTATTTAAATAATTATATTTTTGTCACTTTAAAGATGAACCGCTAAATAAAGAGATCGGATGTGGTTAATTAAGTAACCCTTTGACACTGTCAAATTAAATTAACATGGTGGCACTTTTTCTCTTATATTCTTGTTCTTATATGCCTTTTGTTTTCTTCCCAGTGTTAATGCTAGTTGCTTTCCAGAAGACATCGACCAGATCATCTCAGTTGGAAATATCACACCGCATCGACGAATCATGTGCCATCTCATAAGAAATTACTAGACTACTAGCAGCACCAAATTACACCAAGTCAAGACCCACTTTAACTAAAATTGTTGCAAAGTGAACTAGTTCAACTAATATATACCATTACGTATACACAGAAACAATGAGGATGACTGCACATGAAGCGCGGAAAATAGATTTTAAAGTACAAAATAAATGTATTTAGACACTTTTTCCATGCAACCTATAATATATGTGGCTCAATTTTACGTTTTTCCAGTTCATGGAGAGTTTGGTTGTTTTTAACAGTGAAGCCAATACTCAACCATCCCACCAACTTTGAATACTTTATTTTTCTACAAAATATCTACCCAACTTTCTTTTCTGTACTAAATTACCTATACCATTTTTTTAAAAAACAATTTTTTGATGTTAAAGGACTTCTCAGGGTAATAGCTTGGTCCGGAAAAATTAACAAGTCATCATGGAAGAATTTTGCATAGAAAAGATTTCAACTCACATGTCATAAGGAAGAAACAAGATGGTCATTTGATTCACTTATTCTTTCTTACAATTTACATCCCATCAATTAGACTAAAAAACATGTCTACCTACACCCTTTTCTTAACCACCTATCCAAAGAAATGCTTTGGCTCTTTCCTACTCGATGGTTAAAAAACACATCTTGAGCACGACAACTAAGGGTCTGTTTGGATTTCTGCATATGGGCCATCTAGGCTCTTCAGATGCAGCGCGGTCTAGTTTGGTTGTCTGCATGAGCTGTTGGCCCAGGCTCCGACGATGCAAAAGGAGGCTCCGAGCCTGGCTATGGTCATGCAACTTTTTTGGGCGTATCTCGGGATGCAGCCTCTGCTGGTGCGGGCAGAGCACTTTGGCTGCACGCGTTAGAGATAGGCGATGCAACAATCCAAGCATCCAAACAGCTGTTCACTACAGCCTGCATCGGAGCATTCAGGTAATCAAACATTGTATCTTGCATGCACTTATCTTGGCTCCCACGAGCCTGGATACCTGATGCGAGCCAGGTTGTTCCGGTCCCGGCATCCAAACAGACCCCAAAATTCACGATTTACCAAGGAGCAAGGAAGGGAAAACCCCATTTTGCCCATAAAAGCATAGCAACAGGCCAAAGCTGCCAAAAACCCAACCCAAGCAAAAACCTAGTTTTGTCCAAAAACCCAAAAGCACAAACACCCTTTCCCCTCCGCTTCGTTTCCTCCCTCTCCGCCATTTCGTCGAACACCTTGTCCGATCGCGCGCCGCCGGCCATGGCGGATGTCTCCGAGGCGGCGGCCGCCGTATCAGCGCGGCTCCTAGAGCTTGCGGCTGAAGACGACGCCGCGGCGCTCGGCGACCTCCTCGCCGCGCACCCATCCCTCGCCGACGAGCCCGCGCTGTGGTACTCCCCGGCGCGCGGCGCGGAGCCCATGGCCCCGCTCATGGTCGCCGCGGCGTATGGGTCGGTGTCCTGCCTCGACGTCCTCCTCTCGCCACCCTACCTCGCCGACCCCAATCGCGCCTCTCCGTCGTCCCTCTCCACCGCGCTCCACCTCGCAGCCGCCGGTGGCGCCCCCTCGGCGCCCGCGGCTGTCTCCCGCCTCCTCGCTTCCGGCGCGGATCCCACGCTCCTCGACCACCTCCACCGCCGGCCGTCCGACCTCGTCGCCCTCCCACCCAACTCACTCCCGCTCAAGAATCACCTCCTGTCCCTCCTCGGCGCCCGCAAGGAGTGGCCCCCGGACCCCTCCCTCCCCGACATCAAGAACGGCGCCTACGCCTCCGACGACTTCCGCATGTACTCTTTCAAGGTGCGCGCGTGCTCGCGCGCCTACTCCCACGACTGGACGGAGTGCCCCTTCGTCCACCCCGGCGAGAACGCGCGGCGGCGGGATCCGCGCAAGTACCACTACAGCTGCGTGCCGTGCCCGGAGTTCAAGAAGGGCGCTGGATGCCGGAGGGGAGACATGTGCGAGTACGCGCACGGGGTGTTCGAGAGTTGGCTCCACCCGGCGCAGTACCGTACGCGGCTCTGCAAGGACGGCGTCGGCTGCGCGCGCCGTGTCTGCTTCTTTGCCCACACGCCGGAGGAGCTCCGGCCACTGTACGTGTCGTCGTCGGGCTCGCGCAGCGCGATGGAGATGGCGGCGGCGATGGGGATGGGGCTGCCGTCGCCCGGGGCGTCGTTCACGCCGCCGCTGTCTCCGTCCGGCGGCGGTGGCGGCGTGTCCGGCGCGTGGCCGCAGCCTAACGTGCCCGCGCTGTGCCTGCCCGGGAGCGCGGGGAACCTTCACCTGAGCCGCCTGCGCACGTCGCTGAGCGCGCGGAGCATGGTGGTTGACGAGCTGCTCGCCTCGGGGGAATATGACGGGCTCGTCGGTTCGCCCGCCTCGGCACGTTCGGGGAGGGGAAAGACGCTCGTGCCATCAAATCTTGATGATCTGTTCTCTGCGGAAATGGCTACGGCAGCGTCTCACTCGCCGAGGTATGCGGACCAAGGCGGCGCTGTTTTCTCGCCGACGCGCAAGGCAGCCATGCTGAATCAGTTCCAGCAGCAGCAGAGCTTGCTGTCTCCCCGGGCCACGGCGGCTGCCGTTATCCCAGAACCAGTGTCTCCGATGAGCTCCCGGCTTCTCGCGGCCCTTGCGCAGCGGGAGAAGATGCAGCAGCAGACGCTGAGAAGCATGAGCTCAAGAGACCTTGGCTCAGGCGCCTCCGTTCTGTTTGGTTCACCGGTTACCTCGAGCTGGTCCAAATGGGGAATTCCCTCTGGCACCCCAGATTGGGGCGCCGATGATGAGGAGCTCGGCCGCCTCAAGCGGTCCTCGTCGTTTGAGCTCCGGAGCGGAGCCAACGGAGATGAGCCAGACCTCTCATGGGTCAATACCCTGGTGAAGGAGCCAACGCCGGAGAAGGCATCCATCAACGGGAAGCCAGCTATGGACTCCATTGGCGCTTTGGGTCAGGCAGCAAGTCATGACAGCATCGGCGGTGGGGATGACACTGCCGGTGTCATCGGCGGCTGGCTGGAACAGCTCCAGTTGGATGAGATGGTAGTCTAGAACCATCCAGAACAAACACATATCAAGCGAGAAAGGTGCCATTTTTTTGTTTGCTGTGATCACCAGTTGCCGCTGCTTACTAAAATCAACTAGCCTCATACATTGCTTGTGATTGCTGGTGATACATTCTTTTGGAGTTGGTTAGTGTAGGTGATGAGATTTCCACGCACCACCATTTAGTGTTTTCCACAAGTAAAAGAAATTGAAGAATTGGAGCCTAATCAATTCGTATTGAATTGCCGGCTTGTCTAGGCAAAAATTATCTCCTTGTACCTTCCTTCCACGCCCCTCTTTTGCTGATCATTCCAAAGGTTACTTCCTCTCTCAGAGAGGATTGTGAATTATCATGTATGGTACTGCTACTAGCTCCCGTCCTTGGCTGCTTGTGAAGAAGAGGGGAGAGGACCTTGTAAGGCCTCTGATGGCTCATGGTTGGTGTATAACACCCTACTGTTGTACCACTAAAGATTCATGACTCATGTACGCCCTACTGTGTTGTACATTTGTACTACTCAGGAGCCATGGTTGTGTGAAATGTTTCATTGTTGTTGTGGCCCAGGATTAGGCAATGCAACATCACTTCTCTTCATAACTCATTCATTAGCTGCCATCAATTCTCATCTTGTACACTAATTTCATGGATTGTGCACATTTGCTTCTGTGATGGTTACCTGATTGGAGGACAGCAACTGTTTTCTACTTTTCTGTTGCAGCAGTTGCAGCAATGGCTTGTGCTGCTGTACTCTGTATGTTTGAAATTGTGGATGTCTGTTGGGTCAATGCTAATTCCGAATGCTAATCTCAGGTCGGCGTTGGATTTGATGGGTGCTGTAATGTTAATCTTTCCGAGGTGGTTTAACATGATGCGTCGATCTCAGAGGGCGATGTTTAATGTGCTCCAGATGAGTGTTACCTGGCCACTGATGGGCCTTGGTTCTTGTCAGGATAAAACAACTGGGGCGGTGGCTCGGTATGGCCGCCTCGTGTCTTGGCTTCTGTTTGGTCATGGTCAGTGGTCACGGTGGACAGTGCTGATTCATACAGTGACCTGGATTTTCCGGTTCAATGTATCGTTTCATATTAAAAGGATTATATAATACTGCTATGTTTTAAATATAAATCAAGTTATTAGGGAAAGCATGAAAGATATTTTAATATCACTTTAGTTGCTTTTAAGTTAGTATTCGTTTAATTTGTTCTATAAAAGCTTTTGTACTCCCTGGTAATTTTTGTCCAGGATAACTGCCTTTTTTAATTGTTCTATTTACAACTCAGCAACGAATATGACGCCACTGATGTTTTGATTTTCAAAAACTGTTAAGAGTTCGTTTGTACATCGATACAAATCATATATTTATGCTGTTTGTGCTTTGGAGTGATGATATCATTGGAACTCAAATCCTTCTAGTGACGTGATACTAAACAGGTTTGCATTGCATTTACTCTTTGATATAGTTGGGAAAAAAACCTGTGGTTTAATTATTGTATTGAGTTATTCCTAAATGATGTCAGGTACCTTTATCAATTTTAAGAAATGGTTAGGTTCACAATGATTTGAATTATAATATGTTTAGTTAGGGCATCTACCTTACTCCTGATGACATTCAGGTGCATCTACCTAAGCTAGGTCCCAACTATCGTGTTGATTTTTCTTTACGAAAAAATGCTATGCGATTGCGACTCCACAAAAGGTGCATAATACGGTTGCATAGCCTTTTGTACTTTTGAGTTATTAAATTTACCATTTTTCTCGAAAATATTTTAAAAAATAAATGATAACCAGTGAACATACTTCTAGGTCAGATTTATTTGAAAAAAAATTATCATTTGGAAAACTTCTAGGAAAGCTATTTTCTGAGCAAAGTAACATGAACTGTACGCAAGAAATTAGTCAATGAAATGATGATTCGTTTCTCCATTTTTATATGTGGGTTAGTTGGAAGGTGGAGAATGGAGATTGGGGGTGGCGAACTAGATGACACAATTCAGATGTGGATTCCTCTCTCCCAGATAAACTTTGCTAGCTATATTTTGTTGAGCCAAATCAACTATTGGGGTGCCTTGGTTGATCACAAAGGTCTGCATCAACAAATTTATTTTTCCACTCTTATAGTTCCATACAAGTTGTAGCCTATGCGTGATCGTGATGTAATGCTGCACATAAAGATGGGCATATCAAACGTGAGGGAGAGGAGGAAGAAAATAAAGGAAGGAATGAAGAATGGGCCGATGGGGTGGACGGGCCTAGGTTGCACGCCGGCATCTGCCACCGCTCATGATTTTTTTTTTCATGCTTATATGCTTGGGCTTCTTTAAGTTTGAAATTGGTTTATTGAAGCAACTTAGCGGATAATACAATCTTTGCAAAGTCAATCTATACATTTATGATTTGTGCAAGAATATAGTCCGCTAATTATTCAAATAGAGCCACGCCAATCTAATTTTCTAGGATAGACTAAAAGGAACGGAAAGGACATGATATAGTGCCATGGCTGTAGCGTCCTTTGGCACCCGTTTTGACATTTGTTTGTCTTTGCGCGGAATGCTTTTCTAATCGCGTCATTTCGGTTTGGATTCATGTGGATCTGGAATTTGTCTGGAATAATAGTTTCCTCTTTATTTTTTTTAAGGCAAATAACAGGGGAGGCCTCTACTGAACTTTTTCCATTTTATAATTAATAAATATGTACATGGTACACGGCCTCAGGCCCAAGCAAAAGAGAGAAAAAGTTAACTCAAATTGCATAACCAACTATCCAACACCATCCTCAATAATTTCCTCTATATTGTAGACTGATATAGGAAAATTTCTCATCATATGACATATGTATTTACGACAATAGAAAAGAAGTCTAAAATGTTTTTCTTAATCTTGACGAATCAATTCAACATTTTTTCTTTGATTGTCATATTGCAAGAATTTTTTGGAGAGTTGTACATGATTGTTTTAATTTTACTCCTCATGATGTTCACCATATTTTGATGACTGGTTGAGAGGACTAGATAAGAAACTAAAGTATAAAATTTTGGCTAGAATTCATGCTTTATATTGGAAAATTTGGGTTAGTAGAAATGATGTAGTTTTACCGGTGCATGAGCTATTACTCTTATGCAGGTGATCTTCACAGGAAGATATGTTACTATGCTCTAGTGCGGAATGAGGAAGAACTACCTCATATCACGTGAGGTTGTCGCGTACTTGAGACCACAGTGATGGGTATTTTCGCCAATAATGGCTTGTCTTTTAGTAATATAATTGGTTTTTAGCTATATGGATTTATCTTGGGTACTGTTGTTTGTGTGTGCATTTTTTAGAGTTGAACTTCTTGTAATAATGAACATCTACATGCATTGGCCGATGCAGAGGTTGAAATATTTAAATATATTTTATTTTCTAAAAAAATATGCATTTACTTAACAATATCCACATGTCAAAATCGTGAGATATTGATTCTTCTAAAATGTGCTAGTGAAAAGCTGTTTTATAAAAAAAAAACTAAAAAAAATCTATTTTCTATATTGGCCTTGAGTTTAAAAACATAATATATATAAGTAGCGCTGGAAATATAATCACTCACCATGTCAGACAACCTCATCGCTCACCATGTCAATGTGAAAACCCTTTTTTTAGGTATCAGCTTCCGTGCTTCTAAGAAGCAAGTAAAGTCAATAGAAACTGAGCAACAACCTTAATAGTAGTCTGTACACCAAAATTGTGACATGTATGCCCAAATCGCTCACATGATTGCCGTATTGAAAAATGCAAAATTAGACCGCATTACCCTCAGCGTTTTTCTTCTTTGCCAAAAAAAGGTAAATATATTCGACGCTGCTAGTGAAACTATTGGGCGCCCATTTGTGTCAATCCCCAAAGTTCGTGCAGCGCAGGATGACAATGACATCCCTGGGCTGAACCTGCTCCGGCACGCCTGCACCTATCTGTGTAGTACTAGTAGTAAGAAGCAACTTCTGCTGCCTGATGTAATTTACGACGTGGTTCTGTACATGCATGGCGTATACTAGTAGCTCGAACGGTAATAGTTTTTATCCTATCCTTCTTGCCTTTTACTTTGTTCAGAGTTTTAGATTGGAAATATGCCTTCTTGAGTTGTGTTGGCAGCTCTAGCTCTGCAAATTCTTGAAGAACAAAAAAAGAGATGGAGCTCCACAATGTATTAGCAAAAATTAATTAAATCATGTATCCTCCTGTTCTTTTTTTTAATAATAAACTGTACCTAAAATTTTAGCCCATGGCTTCCACCTTCCAGCATGGAAGACGACATGGTGCCTAATTTGGGGTAAACTTTTGGTTTGTCCCATTTGTTTTCATCTCACCCAGTTGTCTGCATTTCACATTTTCACTAGAAGGGTTCAATTGTCACACCCCGGGGGGGGGGGGGGGGGGGGGGGGGGGGGGCGGGGGGGGGGGGGGGCGCAAATTGCTACGCCATCTCCAGGAAGGCACCCATAGATTTCAGCCGAGAGACACGTCCTTTGTACTGTCCCTATCGCTGAATTGTCCTCGCAGAAAATACCGGCATGACAAGTTCATTTCAACTGACCAATCTGATGGGACTTGCAGCCATGTTAAATTGGCAAGCCAATACAGTATGATTTGGTCAGTTATAGTAATGCACGTCTGAATCAAGCAGGGATTAGTGAAAACAGGTGCACAGCAAGACTCGGAGTTTGCAGGTGTTTTCCAGCTCCTCCAGTGTGTTTCCCAGAAACATGTACAGACAATAGACTTGCAGTTGAAAGAAGCTGTGTTGTCCGGATCAGATCACTGAGTTTTCAGCAATGTATCGCGTCCTAATCTAGATGTGGTTTTCATGCTCGGCATCTGTCGTTGTCCATGAACAAGCCTGGGCTCTGTTGGATTTGAACACAGAAAAGTATCTCAGCCTGGTTTTATGGATTGGATTTGGAGCAGGCCATGTTTCAGAAATAGATACGGGTTAACCTAAGAACATATGGCTTGGTTTGGTGGAAGGTCTATGATCCAGGTTTTAGTTCTCTTATATCTGTGTCCCACTGTCCCTTCTATTTAATAAAGGGATACCCAGTTCCTCTTCGGATGTGGTATCCTCTCTGTTCTTCCTTTTTTTATTGGCTTGCCAATTTAACTTATGTGACGTTCACTGAAGGAAACATCCTAACAGGAACTACCTTTGAAACAGGATAACTATACTCATGTAGACCAACTAAATGTCCATTTTTTACCTTTGCATTGCATCAAGGTCATGTATCAATCAAATGGATGCGACACCAAAGTTGTGATTCCTTTTTTGCCAGATGGTCAAAACCTCAAACCAAGAGCAGCCTCTGCTTTGGCAAAAGCCTGTGATCTATGTTTTCTAACTGCAGATGACGGAAACGTTATTCTGATCAGATCATCAGATGTGATCTGAAAGCAAATGGCATCCATATGCAGTGATTGGATTGTTTGAGGTCAGTGTCGTCTTTGGGAGCCCACCTTGCTTGTATTAGAAGCCTCAATCAACCTGCAATGGCATGCAAATCCTTTGTGTTCAGAGTAATTGCAATCCAGAATAACACCAAAATATTATGTCATCAAGAATCTCAACAAAAGAGAATGAAAAAGCTTCCCTACAATACTTACAGTATCAGGTTTCAGGTGCTTCGATTACTCTGGATTTTCTTAGGATGTAGTTCAAAGATTTGGATCCACACCCCTATCCAAATTTCAAAACAAGCATGTATATATATGATCTTTTTCAGTTGCAGAATGCAATCTTGAAAACATATGACGAATCATCCACAGCTTCAGAATTTCGCCAGCAAAACATATCTGAATCAAGTGCTGTCAAATCTTTATCTACTGCAGTATCTGACCCAAATTAGGCAAAGAAAATAAAGAGTTATGCATATATGGGGCTCCTAACACATGATTGAAATTAGTATGATGAATCTCTGAACGCCATAGCAGCAATCAGAAGACTCATGAGAAACACAATATAATGCCACCAAGGAAAGCACACAAAGAAGAATCCAACAATAGGATCAAAGGATGTTCAAGACAAAAGAATTCTTCACCCTTTACTGTCAGAAGGTAATTAGATAGGCTCGCATAATTATCATTATTTGACGAACAATCTCTCAAGAGCAGTGGAGTACACAATCCCTCAAATAAAAAATAAGGTACAATCCCTCGCTATGATTTTGCCTCATTCTGGCACGAACAAATAACAAATGGAAATAAATTCCATGTTTGTTTCCTTTTTGTCCTAACTAAGCTGTTTCTGAAGCTTTCATTCATGCGAATTGTTCAAAATTCATGTCAGCACTTCTGCAGTCTTGGAAGAATGGTTTGGGTCATCTAAAACACCCATATAATCTGTTGTCAAAAGGAGTTAATCGAGCGTATCTTAAGGCCCCTTGTTCGTCCAGGTGCACCTCCCGAGAGAGATGACAAGTCAAGTGCTAGCCTGTGGAGAAGTTCAGATACAGAAACAAGTGTAAGCACCAACTCATTAGCTAATAGCATGGAATTGTGTAAAAAACATGGGCAAGATGACATACAAGCTTGCAGCTCCATTTTTTGCTTCACTAGTCTCAGGTTTCAACAAAATTTCTGAGTCATTTTTGGACACAATAGAGTAACTTCCAGCCTGTTTGTCATCAGTCATAACTGCCAATAATGAAAATTACTATTAGAAAACACACCCTGAATAGTCAGTGGAAAGTACAAGCAGCAACATTCAGATAACTTACAAAGATCAGCTGAATCTTCCTGATCACCATCCAGAGAAAGCAACTCCTGCAGGTTACAATAACAATTATTTAGAAAAGATGATGATCATAATAGTGTCCCGCATTGTAAAAAAGCTAGGCGAGGCAATAATGATATGGGCGAATTACCTTCAACTTCTCATAGCAAGTTTCAAGGTCGTCATTCACCAAAAGATGATCAAAGAGACCTGGTGAATTGGATTGATCAAGCTCAGCTCGAGCATTCCTGAGCCGTTTCTGGATCTGCTCCTCTGTTTCTGTACCCCTGTATAGCCAAATGAGCATAGAATAAATCAAGCATGCTATCTAGTTATATGATTACTAATTGCTTAATCCATCACGAGCTTAGACAAACACTACATTTTATAAACTACAAATATACCGTGCCCGAAGGCGCTTCTCTAGTTCCTCGAATGATGGAGGGCATACAAAGATGAATATTGCTTCAAGAGAAGAAGCCCTCACAGATCGAGCTCCTTGGACATCAATGTCGAGAATACACCTCTTCAATGAGAAATCAAGGGAAAGATGAAGCAATTCACCTTTCAGAAACTTGTAACAAAAGATTGTAGTAGTCTTACCTTCCCCTCATCAGTAACAGATTCAACTGCTTCAATACTTGTGCCATAAACATTTCCATGAACATGAGCAAACTCAAGAAATTTGCCCTCGCTTATATCTTTCTCTATTTTGCTCCGTTCTGTAAAGTGATAGTGAACCCCATCTATTTCCTTCTCCCTTGGAGACCTTGTAGTGTGGCTAACAGAGAATCCAAACATTGATGGATAGTCTTTCATCAACTTAGCAATCAAGGTCCCTTTACCAACACCAGAAGGCCCACTAATCACAACCGGTTTTTGGCCTACGCCAATTACCCCCTTGCTCCAAGAAACAACTTCTGTGCCCTTAATTTTCCGTTGCTGCTTAACAAAGGGGGTGTCTACCTGAAATAAAGAAAACAGAAGAGTGCCAACTTACTAAGGTTGTTACGGGATATATAAAAGGAAAAATTTACAAAAGAAACTATAATTGTTTTTAACAACAAAAGCCTCTAGAAGAGAAGAATATAGAAAAAAGCCCATTGTCCTAGCATCTACTAGCGCATTCCAAATATGATAAGACAAGCAATATTTCAACTAAAAAAATATTAGTATATTAATTTTGCAGTATTTACCTCAAGGAACCAGATGGACTCATTGAAGGGAACACCCTTCTCGATAATCAGTATCTTATCATCATTTACAGGAATAGCAGACTGTGACTTAGTCAGAGTAGGCTGTGTCCCAAGTACTGTGGGTACGACCCTGCCATAAGATCGATGATAGGAGTGAATAGCTATGAAAAAGTATAGTACAAGGGGAGCACACAAATGAAATGGTAAAGTGGAATACCAAGTCTGAGTTCGTTTGTCCAGAAGTTTAACAATAATGGATGATTTGAGGTCATCATCTGATCTGCCAATAACATACTGCAAAAAGGCGAGAAAACTTTGTTAAGGTTCAGCTGGTTTTCATATTACACTATGGTAAGATACATGCAAACAGACAACTGCACAAGCTATGCCAACTTTTATGCATATAAGCAAAGGTATTAGCAGGCTAAAAGTGTGAAACCAGACAATTTCAAGTCTAGACAGATACAGAAAGCTCTATTTGTAGGAGTACGGTACTACACTGCCTTCGGCATATTAATGAGCAGGTCAGATATTGCAAGCTCTTGTAAAGCTAAAAAGGTATAGGGGATACTTGTTGCCATTTGAATCCTAGCTACACACTCAGAAGGCTGCTATAAATTTTGCTCGCACTTTTAGGTAGAATTTTAGGAAGGCAAAGCCATCAGAATCAGACGCATCAAAATCACAGCAGGCATCCGTCTTCTGTCAATATCAAACAGCAGAACAGGGCAGGCATTTCCAGCAACAGACAAAACACACGCATGTCTAAGCTAATTGGAGCAAGTTAATCCGTCCAGCTCACCGTCTTATCGCCGATGTCCACGACACTCTGCTTGCAGTCCTCCACGACCTTCTCGACGCTGAACTCAACAGCCTCTTCACCCTGTTGGCAGGATCAAACAGATGAGGACCGGGAGGCCACTAATCCAAGTAGTGCTCGATGACAGTATGGCACTACTACCACACGTGCGCACAGGCGCGCGCGCCACAAGAAACGGGCAGGCTTCCGAACACACGTGAAAGCAAAGAAGCAAAGCAAGCACATGAGGTGGCCTAACCAAGCACTAATGGACAACGGACTCAAACTCACCATGAGATGCGCCGCGTCAGGTTCCGCCCTCGCTCTCCGGCCCTGTTCACGGAAAGGAAAGTAAAGCAAGCGGCGGCCGCGTTAGGATCGAAGAAAGGAGATACATTTTGGTTAGTCAAAGCAGCAGCAGCAGCCGCCGCCGCGGTACCCAAAAGAAACCCGGGCTCCGTGGCTCACAGGAGCCAGCAGCGAGAGCCCAGAGCATTTCGCGGGGAGGGCGGCGCGTCCCGACGCCGGCGGCAAGCGGGAGGATCACCGAGGCCCGCTCGGAGTCCGTACGGATCTCCGCTCGACGCGGGCGCCGGCGCCGCCGCACAGGCGAGGAGGACAGCGCGCGGGACCAAAGGGAAGGGAGAGGAAAACAAGAGGAGGGGCGCCGTACCTGGATCTGGACCGAGGCGCGCTCCGGAGAATGCCGCGGCGGGGGGCTGCCAGCAGCGGCGCCGGCGGGGTCGTGTGGGGATCACGGCGGCGGAGGGAGGGAGGGAGGAAGGGAGAGGGGGGTTGGAATCGGTGGGGAAGGGCGACGACGAGGTCTCGGTGTCTTTATACGACTTTTCCTCCCCTTTCGGTTTCTTTCTTCCTCTTTATATATATATATATAGAATTTAGTTGAATTTAATTTCATTTTTTGTCATTTGGACCGGGCAGGGGGGTGTTGGGATTCGGTGGATCTGGTCTTGCTGGGCCCGGCAATGGAAAAAGGGCCCAAGCCCCCAAAGCGGGCGTCCTTTTCGCTTTCCCGGCTTTGCACCTCACCTGGCCATCATCGTCTCGTCGTCAATGCAAGCAAGCGCCTACCTTTGCTTTTCCTTGCGTTTTCCCAAGTTGACTGGCTACTACTCCACTCCAGTAAAAGTAGACTCTTCCCACTGGTCTCGTATACACGTCGTCGACGTAGACGTAGATTCCAATAAGAAATACGCCCTGCGTACGACATCTGAGAGTGACACGTATGACCAATCGGTGCTGTACGTAAAGATCGGGTGCTCTCGCCGCCAGAATTTGATGTATGTATCCACCAAAAAAAAAAGAATTTGATGTGTGTATTCTTTTTCATTACTTTTCACTATTTGATTCCATATATATATTCGAAAATATCTGACACTATCGATATCGTTGAATTATAAAGTATCCTTTCAATAAAAGTTATCTCTACATCTATACATTGAAATTACCATTAAAAGATTATCTCTACTGCTATTAATGCCACCAAATTTAGAATAATGATGTATCAAACTATTTAAAAGTTATATGTTAATACTACTAAATACATTAAATGCTAAATATAATTTTAAATACTTTAGTTTACCTATTATGGATGGAAATTATTTCTATATAGTTTTTAATTTGTTTCTTGCTGATTAAGCATTTACTTTTTATATTAAATTGTTGATAAGGCAATATACCTATGTCTACAAATGTTTTAAATATACTCTTTGGCTTGTCCCTATTTGTACAATGACTTCATTGCTTTAAAATCATCACTAGAGAAAATATATACATGCTCTCTTTTAAACCAAATAAATATGAGAATGCAAATCCAAATCCAAGTTATTTGTACTGTACCTGCATTTAAAACATCTGAAATCATATTTGTATTCGAATTAAAATATGATACAATGGTTCTATTCAAATGTGATTCCATGCAAATCCAATCCGGAATCATCCCTACCCCAGGGATGTAAATTCGATCCATCCATCCATCCATCCATCCATCCATCACCTGAGATAAAAAAAAATGTCTCACGTGATGAGTAAATCTATCACCTATGATATCTCTAGAAAACTTTCGGTTGTATGTGATGATTAATAATCATAGGTGTGTAGCACGGACGATTCTAAAATAGATATACACGAAAAGTCTATATATGCCTTAATTTTAAAATAGGCTTTGGACCTTAATATAAGGTTTCAAAGATCAAACCTCTCTGCATATGCATAGAGTTAGAGAGGATCTTAGACCCTCTACGCAACAATGGCTGCTAGAGTCAATTTTGTGATTTTTAATACAAATGTTGGGGGGGGGGGGGAGGGACTTTAGAAAATGTTATTTTTAAATTTTAATATTTTAAAAAGTAATGATAAATGATGTTAATGTTCATTTTACTAATGATAGTGCAAGATCACCCACCATACAACCTCTACCCTTCAAGATTCAAGCACACTCCCGCCAAACTTTCATCGGTATCACATCCAAACGATGAATGAGGATTATTGTGGTATTTTCGCTGGACGATCAAAATTAAATCTGCACGTTGGATCAATCAACCCAATCACATGTGCATGCCTTTTACTAACTGGAATTATTATTGTCAATAAAACTCTAAACAGCAACCTGTAAATATGAAATTGATGTGTGGCATGGTTTACACGTGTGCACCTAAAACTATCGAGGACTTTTCTTTTATTTGTGCACGAAACATTCAGAGAGAAAAAAAAAAAAGAAAGAGGAACGAGTACTTCTAGTACGTACGTACGTACTCTGAATTTAGGCCCTGTTTAGATGAGTTGGTGAAAGTTGGCGAAATGTCACATCCATCCTTTTGACACTAATTAGGAGTACTAAATATAGACTAATTATAAAACTAATTACATAGATGGACTCTACATCGCAAGACGAATCTATTAAGCCTAATATGTGCCGTCATTAGTGCATTTTTAATGACGGGTTACTGCAGCACGACAGTGTCTAATGACGAATTAATTAGGCTTAATAGATTCGTCTCACGATGTGGAGTCCATCTATGTAATTAGTTTATTTTTATACCTATGTTTAATACTCCTAATTAGTGTCCAAACATTCGATGTGACAAGTTGGCAAAATAAGTTGGCGAAAGTTGGCGATCTAAACAAGGCCTTAGGCATTCCAGCCTCCAGTAAGCTCCGATCCAGTGGTCAATTTGAACCGTAGGTTCCTCGCAATTGCAAGACGGCAACTTGGAATCCCTGCCCTTGACGTGACGTGACACCATCCAGTAGCGGCAGCCGGCGCCAACCTTGCCGTCCGGCACAATATATAAGCCATTTGGGCACTGGAGAAAGCCGTTGGTACGAGGCTTGTTGCGAAACCACCGAAAACGACGTGCAAGGCCACTGCAGCCGTGCTTGCGTTGCGTGACCACAAACGCGTGGATGACGACCTTTCTAATGTTAGCAACGGGACGCGTGTAGATTCTGATGTTGCATGCCGACAAGTCCGAATTCTTGCGGGTGGTGGCATTCAAGAGAATGATGAGCAAATGGAGCCTATGGATTTGATCCGATATCGGGTCCTTAGAGCCACGTATGATGCATCATGCATCAGTCGTTGATTCTATATTTTCCTATGGAAAAATTATATGGGTTGTTATATGCCCTTGTTAATTTGTGTTGGATCCATATCTCGTTCCTGCGATAAGGGGCGGAGCCAGGATTCGAGGGGGGGGGGGGTGATACGAGGAAAAGGTATAAGGCCACGGCCTTGTTTAAATTGAAAAGTTGGTGCAAAATTGGCACGCTGCAAAACGTGTTCTGTGAGAGGAGACGCGGTTTCCCATGCACCAAGTTGGTGACAACTTGAACAACTAAACAAGGCCTAGAACAACTTAAATTGGCTTTGACTTAACCTATTATATGCAAATTAAGAAAAAATAAGAATGGAGCAAACAATTATTTAATCTAAGCACAAAATAATTATTTATTGATTAACTTAATTAAAATCTTGGCCAGTCTCTCTATCCCATCAAACAAATCATCAATTTGCAAACTAGCAATTCGATAGGAGGACTAACAACTATGGCAGGCTGGCTGCACACCTAGGGTACATGGCAAGGGGGCGTCAGAGCGGCAGGACCGTAACATAAGCTATAAAGCGAATGCACTTGCACTGAGCATCAGGTAGATTAATCATTTTGTGGGCTGTTATTGGGTCGTTGTACATATCTTTGTGATTACTGCCTTGGATACGTATTAGATTAGTATTAGTATTAGCATCAAGTGTTAGTGTTACCGGAGTATTAGGGGGGCCCAGCCCCGGCACCCCCCCCCTCCCCCCTCTTTGGCTCCGCCTAGGGATGACAATAGGTTAGGTTCGGATCGGATATCCATGGATTTTAGGTTTTGGGTTTGGTTTCTAATTCGTGCCCACGGATTTATGGGTTCGGATATCCAAAATACTACGGGTTTGGGACGGATTCTGAAATTGACCCGTGGAGCTCCATTGGGCCTCCCCGAAACATACAGCCTACTAAAGGCCCACTTGGCAACCCTAGAACAACCTATTTTTATTTCACATGATGAGAATAATTCCACAATAATCAATAAATGATGATTGAACTCATCAAGTTAAGATAAATTCCCCAAGTTGTCTACCTAGATTTGATAAAAAAAAACTGTCAAGTAGTCATGTATCGTGTCTAAGTGTATCATGCTCCTTGTTTTGTCTGAATGTTATGAAATCTGAATACTTTTGTTGACGTATTGTTGTATGTTGAATAGCTATTTTTGTTGTTGCTCGCCTTTCTGAATGCTGATTTTATTACGATATTTTTGGGTTTTGTTAATCCGTGGGTTTTGGTTAATCTGCAGGTTTGGGTTTGGGTATGAAATTTCACCCGAATGGGAGTTTGGGTCGGATTCGGATTTTAGGTTCGGGTTTTGGGTTTGGACGTCCAGACACTCCACCCGATCCGAACCCGACCCATTAATTGCCATCCCTAGCTCCGCCCTGCCTGCAATCATGAATTCATATAGCGTACATGGACAAAAATGCACCACCACACCTTCGTTCCTCACACTATAGTTTGTAGCATTATTAATTGCTTCACTGGGGTGGAGGACTCTCATGCCAAGGTATGGTCAAGGCCACAATTTGTCTGTTCAAGCTAACAATTCGCACAAACAAATAACAAGTTTTGCTTGCTTCAAGACAGTGTGGGCCTAACGTTAAACGCTAAGTACTCTTTCACTTACCATTTAGCTTTTTATTCGGGCTAAATAGCTATTTAAACAGTTTAAACAACTATTAAATGGGCAAACCGGCCGATTAGACGGATACTACTATCGACCGCGTAGCATGGACACAGCATATTGTAAATTAGCTAAACGGCCATGTAGGCGAATAGTCACTACCGGATCCAGGCTCTTTGCCGTGAGCCTGGCACTCTCGGCAAAGAGGACAATCCTCTCGGCAAAGGCTTTGCCGAGAGCCGGCTCTCGGCAAACCTGACTCGGCAAAGATTTTCTCGGCGAAGCTACCTTTGCCGAGAGCTTTCTTCCGGGATCACGGCAAAGCCTTTGCCGTGTGCACAGGAGGTATTTGCCGAGAGCATGTAGACTCTCGGCAAAGAGCCTGGCCCTAACGCCGGCGAGACGGCGTTGCGCCGTCTCTGTGGGGCCCGCAGCTGGGTTTGCCGAGAGCCATGTGCCAGGCTCTCGGCAAAGCACTCAAGGTTTGCCGAGAGTCATGTGCCTGGCTCTCGGCAAAGGATTCAAGGTTTGCCGAGAGCCACGTGCAAGGCTCTCGGCAAAGAGCCCATGGGGCCCACACCGGGGCAGGCGCGGGGCCTCTGCACAGGGGCTTTGCCGAGAGCCTTGGCCAGGGCTCTCGGCAAAAAATGGCATCTTTGCCGAGAGCCCTGGCCAGGGCTCTCGGCAAAAAATGGAATCTTTGCCGAGAGCCTTGACCCATGCTCTCGGCAAACCCCTGGGCTGAGGCCTTTTTTATTTCTTATTTGCTCATATATGGTGCCCAACAACTGAAATATATCACACATACATCTCAAATACATCACAGGCAATTAATATAACCAATACACAAACATTTCATGCACATAACATACTGTTTCAACCACAAGTTTAACCAGAAGTTTAACAACAAGTTATAGCACAAGTCCATGCACATAACATTCAAGTTCGACCACAAGTTTAACCACAACGTCCGTCAACTACCTAATGGTGGTGCCGCCATTCCCACGGGTTGTGTGCTTGGGAGGGGCTGGAGAGGTCGCGATCCTGTGAGCCCTGTCCGTCCTGCTGAGTTCCCCAAGGCGACCAGTCCGACACACGAGGCGCATGCGACACACCAGGCGACATGTTGACCATTCCAGCGGGATCATTTGATCCCGCCGAGAGACCCTGCAGAAAGGAGAAATGTTTTCACGTGAGACAAGATTTAACCAATGAACTTACAAACCAAAAGTTTTTATACTCACAGGGGTCGGTTGCCGAGGCGGTGGCCGAAACTGAAGCTGTGGGGGAGGGACGGACACTTGAGTGCCCACGCTCTGCATCCAGGCGTACATCTGGGTCAAGTTGGCCTGTAGGCTCTTCCGTTCGATCTCCCGTTCGGTCCTCTCTTGGGCGAGCTGGGACTGCATTACATTCAAAATATATATGTTAGAATGCGAAGCAATCGTACATCAAAAGCAATGGAAAACAAAGTAAAAAAGAAATAACCTGTAGAGACGATATCTGCAGCTGCTCCTGTGTCATGCGTGGGCGGATTGTGTCGCTTCCGCTCGGCGCCCTTTGCCGAATCTCGGGGAGTCTTGGCGTCGTGTTCGAGTCCATGACGCTGTCACCCATCCAGTAACGCCCATGCTTCTTCCCTCCGCCCACCTCCATGACGACTCGCCCATCAAAGTTCTGGGTGCTTGGAGCGTAGTCTGGCCCATGGACCTCCCTTGACCTAGACGTGTACGAACTGACCTCGGAGGGATGGTGGGGTTGGTGAACGCCGAGTCGGGAGTGTCCTCGCTGTAGTCGATGTCGTCCGTTGCCTTGCCCATATGAGCTAAGCACCACGCCTTGAACTGAGGGCAGTCCCGGTTGCCATGTGCTGCCGACTGCAGAAAAGGAGAACAAAGCGGTTAGAATGTTTTCATAATGTCTTGCATCAGAATAAACAATTAAAGCTGCTTACCCATGCCTTCGCGTATCCCGTGAGGTCTCGGCTGCCCTGGTGGTGCGATGGTCCTGCCATCTTCAAACGCCTGTCCCGGTGAATATTGTGCTTCTTCTGCCACTCGGGAGAGCACCACTTGTCCACCATCTTCTCCCAGGCCTCTGTGTGATTATTACACCAACTAGGAGGCACCTGCAATTCAATGCAATTAAGGTATAAGATCCAATGAAGCATGTTTATTCTCAGAAAATAAAAGTTTTGATGTTAGTTAGTTACCTTGAGGAAATCCTCCCTCTCCAACGTCATTGTTACGGCTTGCCTCTTGGTGACCTTTCGATGTTCGTAGTGGGCGTGGTAGTACACGATAGCCTGGAGGCGCGCCTCGTAGTGAATGTCGTGCAGGAGCTTCTGGCAGGCTCGGTGGGCGTTACGCTCCGCCCTCACCTTAGTTCCCTCCTCGCACCTGTAGAAATCCTGCATATACACACATCAATTATTATGTCAGTATTGAAAATGCGATGAATTCAGTAATGTAGTGCCAGAAAGACTTACCCACAATTCAGCCTTCACCCGCTCTGCCTTGTTGTTGTACGCTCGGCCCAGGGTGTCCGGCTGGTCCGGCGCGGAGTAGTAGTGCTCAAAGTGAAAAGCCGGCTCGTACTTTCCGACATGCTGGACCATGCCGGGGAAGTGCTCCTTGCACAAGAGGCCGAGTATGCCATTGACAAGGCGTGAGTGGTTTCCACCGCCCACCAGGTCCCAACCCCTGAAAATAATTACAATACAATATTAGTTTCTATTGAGATCGCAACTAATCATAGGGAAATTAAGGGTCACGTCAAAAGCACTGACCTTTGTCCAGCGGGTCTAATCACTGGGCGTAGGTGTGGAGGTGGCCGGGGAGGGAGGGTCGACGGGCCTCGCAACCAAACCTTCGGCACGTCCTCTACACCTTCGTCGTCCTCCTCGTCCTCCTCCTCCGGCTCGTACTCCCCCTCCACCTCCTCACCCTCCACCTCCCTAGCATCCTCCTCCTCCTCGTCGTCCTCCTCCTCCTCCTCCTCCTCCTCTGCCTCCACCGACTCGTCCTCCGAGTCCGGCTGCCTATAAGGCCGAAAGTCCGTGTCTTCTTCCTCCACGTACTCGTCCTCGTCGAAGAGCTGAATCTGTGGCATCGGCTCTCGAGGAGGCTCTCGACGTGGCTCTCGACGCCTGAGACTCCACCAGCTCCTCCTGCCCGACCCCGACCCCTCCACTCACGGTCAGCCATCCTTTCATTTGTAAACTGACGCGGACTCGGGCGGCCCGTGTACATCCACTCACGGTCAGCCATCCTTTCACATTTCAATGAGGGATATAAATATCTTAAGTATCTACACGCTCCTTATACTTTCTAATAGGCAAAGATAGGTCCTAATCCCACCCGAGGATGCGGCGATGACGTTAGTTTCCATGCTCTACTCCTATCCAAGACAGATTTTCGGCAGCATCTCCCCGCTGTTCTCCAGATACACGTCCTTGAAAGGAGAGTGTGCATCCGAAGAACAACAAGGAGATGCTGTCGAAACTCTGTCCCGGATAGAAGTAGAACATGGAAACTAACGATATCGTCGCATCCTCGAGCTGTACAATAAACGTGGACAATTCGAAACAGATACAGTTTTACATATGATATGCAGAGATCTGCATATCTCAAACTGTATCTCTTTCGAACGGGAGACGCCTAACTAGGTTACGTGACCTAAAACATGAAACGAAAAGACAAGTGTTCTATGTCTCACCTTGCTATCCGGCTAGCGTCGATGATGGTGAGCGTCAGCTAGCGTCGAGGAAGACGAGCGTCGACTCCTCTCCTGGAAAAATAACATAACAATTTCAATGAAAAATTTCGGCAGCAATTCCCCTGCACGGTGAGGTTTCTAAAGCCCACCATCATATCGATTTAGTCACAAAGAATCACATTCATATATAGAATCACATTCACTTTATAGAATCACATATTCATACAATCATATACATCCACAAATATAGAACAATCATCATATCAATTTGTATTTTAAAATTAACTCATTCCTACACATGAATCCAAATTTTCTACAAGTTTATACAATTTTTAATTCAAAACAAATATACCAAAAAAAAATTACCTACGCCGAGGGATGGGGCCGCGAGGGCGCGGCTGGGCAGGGGGCCGCGAGGGCACGGCCGGGCGTGGGGGGCGGCGCAGGGGGCGGCGAGGGCGCGGCCGGGCGTGGGGGGCGGCGCGGCGGGTGGCGCAGGGGGCGGCGCGCGCGCGGGGGGTGGCGCAGGGGGCAGCGCGGGGGGGGGGGGGGCGGCGCGGGGGTGGGCGGCGGCGGCGCGGGGGGCGGCGGTGCGGGGGCAGGGGCGGGCGGCGCTGCAGCGGGGCGGGGCGGCGGGGCGGGGCGGCGGGGTGGGCGGCGCGGGGGTGTGCGGCGGCAGCGCGGGGGGCGGCGGTGCGGGGGCAGGGGCAGGCGGAGATAAGAATGAGAGTGAGGAGAGGTGAGATGAGAGAACGGTTAAGTGTAAAGAACACCACGTTTGCCGAGAGCCTAGATCTGGCTCTCGGCAAAGCCCGGATTTGCCGAGAGCTTTGCCCGGATTTGCCGAGAGCCAGATCTAGGAGCTCGGCAAACGTGGTGTTTGCCGAGAGCTAGATCTGTGCTCTCGGCAAACAGGTTCAAACTGGCCATAAAGAAAGGAGCCTTTGCCGAGAGTCAGAGCTGGCTCTCGGCAAAAGCTCTCTTTGCCGAGAGCCAGATCTAGGCTCACGGCAAAGATTCAATTTTCGGTTCGAAAAATTTCAAACCAGTTTGCCGTGAGCTCCCCTGAAAACTCTCGGCAAACAGCTCTTTGCCGAGAGCCACAAGGCCGAGCTCACGGCAAACACCCTGTTTGCTGTGAGCTCGCCTTGAGGCTCTCGGCAAAGAGTTGATCCCCCATTAGTTTTTATTTTATTGTGCTCTCCATTTCTTTTTTCTAAAGTGTTGGTGATACTGATCTTATTTCATATGATGAGTAAAATCATGAAGTCCTATTTGTTTACATATTATTTCATTATTTCATGTGTATTTTAGTAAATTTTCATTATTTCATGTATATATGAAGTAGAAATATATATCAAATTATTCTGAAAAAATACCGAATTTTGACATACACCATATTATAGTGTCTATAACATGTGCACAAAGTTTTGCATGCAAACTCAAATTTAAAGTTCCCTTTGAGTTCAAATTCTAGAGATCACATGTGATGTTTACGAAACTTCTACGGAGATGTTTGGATTTGTGCATGGTTTGACACAAAATTGCCCAAAACCTCGTCTAACTTTTCCCACACTCTTAGTACACCAAATCATTGGATGTCTACAAAAATCATGATTTTCGGACTCCATTTGCTATTTTTAATAATTGCAAAACTATTAATCCACGTGGTTTTTTTCCATGTTTTCATTGAAATATACTCTTATTTTGTTGGTAAGGCTTCACATCACACTTACTTACATGAATCTCATTAGTTAATTCATTTTTTACCATTTTTCAAATCGTTTCTCTATTCAACTTAGAATTATTCCATAAACCCAACAAATTGATACAAAGAAATTAAAAATAGCAAACAAATTGGTAAAATAGTCAAATGCTCACATGTTGTACTTTGTAGGATGTGTGAACTAAGAAAATTTGTTTGGACGTTGAAATGTGAAATATGTGGGACACGTTTGCCGAGAGCCGCCAGGAAGCTCTCGGCAAAGATACCCTTCGCCGTGAGGCTTTGGAAAGCTCTCGGCAAAGAGGCTGCCACGTGGCCATGCCGGCCTGACTGATGCCGTGCCACGTGTCCAATTTTGCCGAGAGGACGTGCTCTGCTCTCGGCAAAGCTGCTTTTGCCGTGAGCCCTAACGACCGCTCTCGGCAAACGCTTTGTTTGCCGTGAGCTCGGTTGCGAGCTCTCGGCAAATGGCTGTTGCCACGCTGCAGCCACCAGCCGTTGCCACGGCCGGTGCACGTGGCTGTGCCACGTGGCCACCTACGCTGAGTGTCCACCGGAGGCTCTCGGCAAATCGATCTTTGCCGTGAGTTTCTTGGAGGCTCACGGCAAAGTTGCTGACGGCCGTTAGCTCCCCGTTTGCGGCCGTCATAGGGCGGACGAACGCCTGTGCCACGTGCCTACTTATGCCGATGGCCGCTTGTTTGCCGAGAGCACGCCTCTTAGTCCTCTCGGCAAAGATTTATTTTGGCGAGAGCTGTCCTTGTGCCGTGAGCTTCCCGCCCGGGCTTTCGGCAAACATCACGTTTGCCAAGAGTTTCTGTTTTGCCGAGTGTTGCCTGGCCTCGCTCTCGGCATACAGGCTCTTTGCCGTGAGCCCGACCTTTGGCTCACGGCGACTATGGATTTTCCGGTAGTGAGTGCTTCAAGACCAGCCACTCAGTCATACCTTAATATTTATTCATCCTTCACTACATATGCATACTCCTACCATTTTTTAGAAACGGGAATATATTTTGATATTCCAGTCTCTGCAGCGGTAGTTGCATATAGTATCGCATACTCCTACTTGTTATCTGCTTATTATGTTCCTTGTTACAAAGATATCTACATGTTCATCTAAAATCTTATTCTTGTAACGTAATACATATCATGTAAATAATCTAAATTTACAAGTAATTCGATCTATATCCTGAAATTTTGGAGCGAGATCAATGCATGATAAGTGCTTGACATACATACCTCATGATAAAAATCCAAAGAGCTAAGGATGGAGAAAGTCATGCATGGCTTAGGAGAAAGACCATCGCAAGATGTGGCCCACATCAGATTCAGCCCATAACAACTCAATACCCTACTATGCTCTGATAGCACAAAGACGAAACTAGTTATGGATTATTATATTCAGTGTTCGCCTACACGGCCGTTTGGACCATTTACACGGCGTATAAACGCTACTCGATGGCAAGCCGTGTAGGCCGATTACCCGTGTAAAACCGTGTAAACCCGTTTCAACCGTTTAAAAAGCCGTGTAGACTGGCTTTTTGCTAAACGATGGGTCACGACCGTTCACCGTTTAGGCTAACACTGATTATATTATACTCCTTCGGTCTCAAAATACTTGTCATTCTCGTTTCTCAAAAAAAACAATATTTTCAGCATTGGTCAATTATATATAAAATAATATTAGTATTTATAATGCATCATTAGTGTCATTAGATATATACTTGAATCTAGTTTTTTGACAAAAATATTTAAAGATATAAATGTTGTACGTATTTTTTTACAAATCGAATCAAAGCTGAGAAAGTAGCATGTGCACGCAACCCATAGCGTCATCCTTTATATGACGAAGGGAGTAGACCTGTGTTTTTCTTTAATTTTTTGAAAAAAAAATGGAGACCATCAATCTTATTCTGCTCTGCATTATAACTTGGATTCTCTAATCCCCATACCTACCTTCGAAAGCGAACACAAATAAACTTTTATAGCCGATCTGAATTTTTGGACCGAATTAGGTAAAGATTAGATTTTTTTCACTTTTTTTTCTCAAATAATGAAAAAAATTGCGATTTCATTGCTTGCACTAGGTTTCCAATTTTTGTGAAATTCATTACTTTCGTGCATGACCGAAGAAAGTCCTTTTCTTTTGGGCCCAATTCCAATTCATGAGCAAATGTATGCGGATTTGTGTGGATGACATTGCCACATGGCAACAAATCACCCAGATAAAAAAAAAATAAAATAAAAATCAATTTGAAGATGTGGCGTCGCAACATTCCATAATCCAACCT